>JASXSY010000374.1:0-192780 GCA_034509805.1 Sipha maydis | reverse complement strand
ATATCACAACACTCAGGATAGTTCCAGAAGTAGTCCGCTAAGACAGCGCTAGTGATGCTAAAAAAAAAATAACCCCTGCGCATGGCCTGTTCTATAACATTTAATCGGCAAAACCTCCACGCCCTTTGGTCTATTAATTTCCAGTCCAGTATATTTTTGTTCGTGATCATGGTGTAGTTATTTACAATACTATAAAAAATGAATTAATACATAATTATTGTAATACAGTACCTCAGAAGTTAATCAAAGAATAAATAAACCTACAAAAATAAATAATTATTGATTATCTATTAATGTAACGTCGTGTTGATTACATTAAATGCATACAGTTTTCATGTATTTATTATACTGATGTTTTTGAAATACATATTTTTGACACAGTATCAGTAAAGTTTATGAGTATATTTTACGAACTCAAGACACAGAATAAATATTAATAGATAATTATGTACTTAATTTAGAATTTAAACCACAAGTCAATTTTTTTATTTTAGGTATTACCTATTTATATAGATAAATTAAGTTAAGTTAATTTAACTTATTTACTAAACTCATTTCCCAATTGGTTCCCTCCAATTAGTTCATTAACCTAACCAATTGGTTCATCCCCAAGCGCATCTCTTATTTTATAAAACATACAATCATTTTAAGATATAATGTCATATAATTTCATCGTTAAAACATTTTCACAGTCTCAATATACTAAATTTTAATACATTTTACATTTTAACTTATATTTAATCGACTTATTAAGATTAAAAATGTAGTACTTATTAAGAAGAGAATTGAAAATTTAAAATCCAAAATAATATTCTAGCTATTGGTCATGTAAAATGCCATTCATCTTATTCTATTTATATTAATTTTTAAAAATATTTTAATTTACCAATAATAAATTTTCGTTCTTAATATTTAAGTAAAAAAAAAAATAATAATAATAATAAATTAGAATGATTAGCCTCTTTTTCTTTTTACATACCCTTGATTTAGAAAAGTTATTTTGCTTTTTACTTTTTTTTATAGGCACAGGCACTGTCAGAAATTCTGTAAAAGAGTGAATCATGCATAGTATATAAGCCAATATCTAAATAATGCTTAAATTATTAATGTTAAATACGTAGGAATATTTTTTTAATTTGTATGACAATACAAAATTATTTTTTTTTTTTTGAGGCTACTAGAAATCTGATAATGATAATGATAGCTTCTATCCTACCTTTTTAAATTTAAATTTTTTTTTTTAAAAATCCAAGGGTGCACCTCCTTGCACTCCTCTTGCGGCACCAATGCTTTTAGAATATAGCATATACCTAACCATTAAGCAGTGGACACCACAACAGAGGACATTAAAAATAAGTGACTAAATACTCACACGCCAACAACTAAATTGAATTTATTTAGGTAGTAGGTACCTAAGTGATCCTCGAAAATGTGAATTTAGTATGATTTTATAGTACAAACAAACACTTGACAGTCTTGAAGGTTATAAATATTTTAAATCATTATATCTATGGTAAACCATCGATCAGTATATATTATTTAAGTGGTATTGTAATAAATATTTTTTTCCATTCCTTTTTTGATCAACCAAAGCGCAATTTTGAATCAAACAATCGACCAGAGCAATAAAAGCTACTTAATATTTTAAAACATATTTATGTTAAAACATTATTGCATTAAATATAATACATTATTAATTTTAAGTATAGTGATGTGTATTGTAAAACAAATATAATTATTCTATCTAAAGATATTTAAAAAAACGCATATATTTAAAAAAGAAATATTTTTATATTATCCTGAATTATTTATCTTCAGATACCCAGTCTGCTCACCAATAAATGTTTAAGTTATTAAATACTCTATTACTATATAATAAAAGTTTTTAGAGTAACTTAGTTATCATTGTCGTGATATAATAATCACTAAAGCTTAGTTTAAACTATTTTAAGTTAAGTAAGGTAGGTAGCGAATGATTTAGCGATTAAAGGTGTATGAACAAACCAATTTATTCGAGTAGTTGAGTAAATGTATTTAGTTAAATTAATTAGTTAAATAAATATTTGAAGGTCATTTAATAATTTTTCAAAATCGTTATAAAGTCATCAGTTCATTAGAAATTAGTGGTTCGTTTTCATGCTTATTCCATATAGGATAATCTGGAAGTTATTTCATCATTCCTACCGTCACTAGAGGAAACGTTGTTCGTTCCTCTTCTTCCTTAATATCCTTAAAACAGTTGGGTAGTTGCTTCGTCCTAACCCTTGTCACTAGAAGGAACATATCAGGATTCATCTTCATTTCTTTCGTCACCAGGGGAAACGTTGTTCATTCATCTTCATCACTAAAAGGACTGTTAGGTAGATACTAAGTCCTCACACTTTTCTCAAGGGGACCCTGTCGGGGTTCCTCTTAATACCAGTTACTCGGTAATTAACGGTCATAAAAATAATTTTTATTTCCTAATTAGTTGTCAGATATCACTACTCAGTAAGTAACTACTCTGATACACCACACAACAAATATTATTGACTTATCGCATAATTAATTAACCTTTTTAAAAACTATAATTTATTTATTACAATATAATTTCCTATAATTTACTTCGGTGGCAGTAGTTGCATTTAAATACACTTATTTATGATGTACCTATGCCTACATTATATATATATATATACAATATATACTAGCTGACCCGGTCAACGTTGTTTTTCAATATATTTCTAATATTTCTATTATATATTTTATAGTATAAAAAATAACTAACTTATTGTAAGTATATTAATATGATGTCTATGATTGAAAGAGGAATAGAGACCTGTGGACACTGACGCCTTATAAATATTACAAAACGCCAGCAATTCATTTTTTTAATTTAATGCACATTAACAGCTTCGTTGGCATCGCAAACTGTATTTATTGATTTATATGACACCAATTTGCCTAACACAAACTCTTGTATCTTGAAATTTAAACCATTTAATTCCGCATTTTTTGCTGTCAAAATGACCTTTTCTATAGCTACTCATTATTAGTGTATTGTATTTATATACATTGAAATATGCATCCGATGAAAGCATTTTGTGATCAACGATTTGCAATATTATGCATCCAGTATTTTCATCTACAGCAACTTTTCCATTGTCGAAATATTGCCTGCTTCCCTTCCAATCAGTATTTAAATACTTTGGGTTCTTAAAATCATAAAGAACCGGTCTCTTCCGCACCAACTCAAATAAAATTTTATCATTCATGATGCTAAATTAGCCAAATTAGTGTTTTAATGTCCGTGAAAAACAAAAATTATCGGTGACGACGTATTTTTGTTTCTGTCACGGATGCCTGACGAGCTCTGTGAACGCCGGAGCTTCACTGCGTCGGTTACGTCTGAACACGCGCCGTTCATTACATGTATTCATATATTTTTTTTCATTGAAGCTCACTGAAGGTAATTCACATCCCGTCACGTCACTGATATGTGTGGATCGACCTTTATCCAGCCGAAACTGCCAGCATAACGCGGGCGTAAATGATTTTTTGTTATATATAACAAATATATAATATATAATAATTTAATGTACATTTTTTTTTCTTTTGTAAGGTAAAAAACTAATATTTATCTAATACATTAACCATTTGTTATATTTTGTTTATAATAAAAACAGTAATAATGAGTCAATAATTTCTTGTGTTGTTTATATTATATAAAGAGGAATAAGTAAATATAAATCAGTACCTACTAGCTACTGCAGCAGTACTGAAAGACAGTATCGACCATAAGTACTGGCCCATTACTGAAAGATAGTATCGACCATAAGTACTGGCCCATTACTAATATACCAGTACTGAACGGTGTTATCATCCCAGACATACACCAGCACTGGGCTGACACTGACTGCCAGTAATGTGCCAGTATTAGTCAGTAGTGGCGCAATGTTGCGCCCGTTGTCGATTTCCGATTGGGTAGTTTTGTTATAGTAATAATCGGTGCCATTTCTACAGTATTCTACTGCAGTTCACGATTCATTTCTGAGTTCAGGAAATCAGATGCACTTTAAATTGGCGAACACTTACTGAAATGACTAATTGGTAAATTGTCAATGATAATGCAAAGACTCTATAGTAATTAATGCTTCACTGTACAAATCGTTATTAAATTGTATCGTTAGATCGTTTCACCGTATACGAGTTCGATGCAATATACGTATCTAACTCATTACTTTGTACTTATTCCACATGTTTACTCGAGTTAGGAAACATATAGTCAACACTATAGCGAATAGTAGACGAATTTGTGACTTAATTTGCTGTACAATTGCTGTTATGCTGCTTCATCAAATATATTGTCCCAGTGGTTGTCGTCTTCTAGTAAGCCGAATATAAGGCATGAATCTTTAAACATTTGTATACTACTGTCTATTCACTTGCGAGTATAAAATATAAAATCACTGATAAAAGCACTCAGTCTGCCTTGGATTAACTGTATATACTCGGTACAAAGTATTTGATTTGAATAAACCTGGGCACACATAAACTGCTTATTTAATAATTCGTCCAATTCACCGATGATACTACGTAAATTGTGATTATAGTAGCCGCAATGTGTATCTGCGCAATTTGTGGTTGCGTTTTCTGTTTCCATTCATCCCATGAAATTAATTTGTAAAAATATATGTGGTTCGTTGGCATTAGCATCATTGAGCCCACTTTGTGGTATATTTGACCTTTGATTTTAAATGTTGAATTTAATTTTTGACCGTTAGACGCGTTATAGTTGAATATTTGTGTGGCTCTGAACGATATAATTTCACAACATGAATATAATGGGCAAATGGATTTCAGAAATAGGTTTGAATCTAGTTCCGTATCGATAAGTAGGCCTTTCAATGGTTCATGTGGTATTTCAATTACTGGTAGCTGCACTTTTCTTAAAGCACAATACATCCCGACTGGCTCAATTTTTAATTTAAGCGGTTGACAATGGGGACATTCCTTGCGCATAGCACTAATCGTCACTTCCGAAAGAGCTTAGTATTCAATATCTGGCTCATAGCTGAATATCAGACGAAGAAACAAATCAGATGTACCTTAATGCTCGATGGACTTGTTGGCGATATCGGTGATCTCAAATTGGCCCCTTTGCGTCTTGCTGGCATTATTCAAATAGAACAATTTTTTTTTTGATTTTATTTATACACAAACAATATTATTACATATTACAACAAGAAGTGTAATACAATTTGCAGTTTGTATGGATACTACTCTGCCTATATTAAAGGTATATAATTTCCACTTTTGGAATGGGACACTCTTAATACCTAGGAATTTAAAAAATAGATAACGTGCTAATCTCTAACCCAGGGGTCGGCAACCTTTTACCCCATAATTTGTTTCAGTTTTTTATGGAGGGCCGCATACAAAATTAAAATATTAAAAAATATAATTTTAACAAATAATACTAATATATTTACAGATAGCAACAAATATATTATGAGTTTAACATTACGGTTGTCCTTATTAACTAATTTGTAATTAAAAACATTAGTAGAGAAAATTTAAAAGTTTATAAATAATTATTAATTAATTCTTGAATGCATTTTAGTATACAAATATTAAGTTACTAGTGTGATTTTTGAGGTTGCATTTTTCCCGCAAATTCATTTATAACCGCTTTTATATTTACATTTTTTTGTAAACTCAGAGTCGTTGAATAAACGATTACACTTGGCTATCATTTCAGCAACTATGAAACTAGTTCGTACTCCTGATTCGTTTTGATTATGTTGTAATTTAAAACTATTTTGTTGATTAGTTAATGAACTTATTGTTTATTTTAATCTGTCTAAGATCACCAGTGAGTGTCAAATTTTAATTTATGCTCTGTTTCATAGTGACGTTTAACATTATACTCTTTTACAGTTAAAATGGTTTTTTTGCAAATTAAAAATAACAGTTTACCTTTATTTTCGATAAAAAAAATATAAATTTGTCCATGATTCGTTGAATGTACGATGTTCATCACTAATCTTACGTTTTTTTAACATTGAATTGATAGGTTATTATAAAACAGTTGAAATTTAAACTTCAAGTTGGAATGTTTCGAACCGAACTGCACTAAGGCCAGCAGGGGTGGACTGGGAGTATATAAACCCAGGTGGAGATCAAATATACTGGACCAAAAGCATAATAATAATATCTTTATTTTCATAGACGTAAATATGGTGATGCTGTCGCACTTCCCTCCACCAAAAACCATGTTAGTTTCCCAATATTTTCTTACTTGAATATTGTAGCCCCACCTAAATAGTAGTATTAGTACCTAATATTTTTAGCTTTCTTGATTATTAGCCATGTTCATCCGTATGCTATTGTTAGTAATATAAAAATTTTTTATTTATTTTTTATTTTTTAAGAGATAATATACAATTTATACTGTATAGCCATAGATTAGTATATATAAGCACAATAGTATAGCACAATAAGTATATGTGAAAAAAGTAATTATACATGAATAAACTTGATTGAGAAATCACCCTATGGTAACCCTATAAGTTGAAAAGATTGGAAGGTGGGAGTAAGAAGGCAGGAAATTTATTAAGCAGTAGTAAGTAAGGTACAATTTTTTTTTTTTTTTTTAGTAATATAAAATAAATTATAATTCCTTGTATGGGCAAATAGTAAAATAATTTAATTATTTTATTACTTTTATATGAGGAAGATAAATCAATGTTGGTTGGTGAAAAAAAAGTTTACAGTTTATTATTAATGAATAATGATCAACTATCAATTTGATTAAACTTAACGACATAATATAATATTATAATACAGTGGCGTAAATTGGCCTCAATTTCTAGTGGTGCAGAGACATATTTTATTTTCTAACCAACCAATACTTCAATACTTAAATTTCCATTAAAAATCCCCACCCAATAATCATTTTTTTTTTTTTTGTAAAACTAATAAATAAGAATTATTTTAACAGTAAAACCTTTATTTGAAATTATATAACATTAAAAAAATTTTCATTTTAAACTGAGTCGACGTCCTCTTTCAAGACATGTTGCATCAAACTCATCTATTACTTGGTCGAAATCAATGCAATAATTTTTTTCAATTTGTTAATTAGCTAAACTACTTAAACGCTTTTTCCCGATCGTCGTTCTAAGATATGTTTTCAACCTCTTTAGACAGGAAAATGAACGTTCGCAACTTGCTGTGTTAGTTGGTATGGTTAAAAATATTTTTAAAGACTGTTAACTCTGTTAAAGTCTGGAAAACCTTTTTGAATATCATTTTGCCTTATATAATCTATTTTTGCTTCCAATTTTTCAGATACTAAAGTATTGTCATATTTTTGGTTAAACATTCTATTAAATATTTCCAACTCTGTGTTCAAGTCATGTGTATTGAAGTTATATGTGTCACTAACTAATTTTAATAGATCCTCAGTTGGTTCTTCTGACATAAATATTTCACTTAATCCACTTATAATATCTATTTGATTTTCTTTAAATGATGGGATTGGACAAGATAATAGGTTTTTATATTGATAATATGGATACGAGAATTTGTTTTAGTAAGATATCTCATGATATAACCGCGAAATAATATGATATTATGAAATATAGGTATAAAATTTCAATGATTTTCTGGTGGTGCAAAAACATACCTTTGCACCACCACATTTTAGATGTGATGGTGCAAGTACCACATTTGCACCACCCAGTTTACGCCACTATTATAATATCAGTTTAGGATAAAATTTTATACATTAAACTTGAGCTGTTCTTAAGATAATCTACAACTTTAGATACTGAAGATAAAAAAAAAAAAATTAATCTGTTATTAATAATGAATAAAGTTTTATTTAAATGTGTAGTGAATATATAGTTTGGTAAATAGTGGTTGTTAATTGAATGTAGCGAGCGACCAATTTATTTAGTCCGCATGTACAATAATATTAAAATGTTGGGCAGTTCTAAAATGTAAAATGTTCTTAGGACAAACTCTGTACCTATAGATTATTAGTTTATAAACGAAAATTACATGTAGCCGACTAAAAAGTACACCCACGCGCATTTGTGTGTACCTATGTGTAATAGCTATTGGTTGGTGGCCGTCTACTATAATAATAAGTAGATATCATAAGCTAATAATTACGATTAAATAAAAATATAAAATATAATATAATAATATAAAATATACACATTTTCAATGCGCTAAGTTGATAACTGAATGATATAACACTATACAAGTAATTAATAGTATTATATTCATATTATGGTCCATACTCGCTATGTTTATAGCAGATGCGAAACTAAAAAAATAAACTGCATGACAGACGGCCAATACACCATTATATCACAAATTTATTATTTAAATTTAGAACTCCTAAATTGACCGGCCCAGGTGGACTTCTCCGCCTTTCCGCCCCTGAAGGCCAGATACGTACTTGTCGTAATCGACGATATATACATTATATGAGATTAGATTACGTTCTCGATCATAGCTTATTTCGTATTGTTATACAATAGTCATGAATAAATATTATTTATATATTTTATAACAATTTAAGCTACAAAATTAAAATTTTAAACACCATGAATTATATTTGGAGTTATATTTTATTATATTTTTGCCGCAGCAAAAAGTTCCGAGGGCCGCGGGTTGTCGGCGCCTAACCTGCTCTAACCCACTAATTATACCAAAAAAATTTCATGAAAATCGGTCAAGCTATTTCAGAATACTATAACAAACATTGTGACTACAGAATTTTATATATAAGATAAAATAAATCACTTTTTAATAATAAATACTTCATTTAATTTTCTAACATTTTATATTATATTCAATAAAAGTTATGTTTGCTTTTTTCTAAATAAAATCTTTTTTTGTTTTCATCTTAATCAAATTTCTTGCGGAGTACCAAGCCACGTTTTATTTATTTTTTTTCGTGTTTAAAACTTTTAAAATGTAATAATTACAACTAAAATATTAAAGATTTAACTTAACTTTCTCATTTTTTTTTCTAATTTCATTAAAACAAAACAATAATAATTAATCTAATATAATTCAAATTTTTATTAAAAATATAATAAATTACTTTTAAACAGAAAATATTTTATTTATTATTCACATTAATATTAATTTTAGTGGTTTAGAGGCTGAAAAATGATAAAATATTAATAAATATAGTAAATGTAAAGGCTAATTTCTTATATTTACATGAACTATGTTAGTGCTACAACTATTTTATGGTTAAATTATAATCCACCTAAATAATTTTTGGATATTTCCAATTAATATAACAGTTGTGGTCACACTTAACACTAATAAAAATAATTATAATTAATAACTAATTAATTAAAAAAAAAAATGACAGATGTAAGTTTAATATATAACATTTTAAATATTTATATTTACTAATAAGAACTCATTTTATATATGAAGTAATTATAATACAAATGTAAGTATATTTCTTAATTCCTAGGTATTGAAAATATTATCATTATTTTCAAAATTTTGAATTTTGTAAGAATATTAAATATCAATACATATTTCTTCCCATATGGTAGCTGTAGTTTTGCTGATACTTGGATTGAACGTTTCAATAAAATTATCTAAAATGTCTTATAAAATAATTATTATAACTTACTTTACATAAATTTTTTTAATATACATAAGAAATAAAATATGATTTACTTGTGAGATCCATAGTAGCAGTATTTTCATACATAGTTTCATTAACATTAGTTGAATTATAATTTTGAGTGTAAAATGTTTTAGATGATTTACGAACTGATATATTATAGAATGATTTCTGAATTTGTACAGTTGAAAATATCATATTTAAATCAAAATTGTCCTCTGGATTATCATTTTGTTCCAAAAACATGGACTCTTGTTTAGTTTTAGACAAAATATAATTTGTATTTTCTAATTTTGACCCTAAGACAATAAAAAAATTATAATCATAATATTTATCCTTAAATACTGCAGTTTAAATTCTGTAGCAATTTAAAAAAATATAAAATGAAAACAAATTTTGGATTAGATAACTGTTGTATAAACTATAAACTATAGTAGTGAAAACTACTTTATATAACTCAAATACCTTATGGATATGTATATAATTAATGTTTTTTTTTATTTAATAAAGTTTTTAATTACCTAAAATTATTACAAATTAACACTTATTTAAAAAAGAAAAACATGAAAAACATAATTAATATTTAAAAATATATTTTAATTTTTTTTGTTTTAATTGTGTCTTTAAGATCCATTTTATCAATTAATCGTCTCAGATAATTTAAACTATGGTTAAATTAATTTTCAAATAAATTTAAAATATGATTTTATTATCACTTAATTAAAATGTAAGTTAACTCTAATAACAGTTAGAATTGAAAATATTCAAGGTTATCAACATAAAAGGTCGATAAAATTATATTTTGTAAATATATACAAATAGTTATTTAATTAATTTATATTTAAGTAAAACTATTAATAAGCACAATTATTAATATTTAATTATAATTAATTTTAAAGGTTATATGACATTTGGAAAAAAAATTTCAAGTTATATCATAAAACTTTTGAAACCTTTTGAATATTAAAAAAATAAAAGAAATAATATTTTACAAACATAAGATATACCATATACTAAACAAGAAATCCAAAAATGAATCAATTTAGCAAATGCTATCAACAGTAATGTTATTTATGAAAATATTATAAATGTTACAAATGGTAGAACAACACCAATCATTGCTTAGAAACATTTTGGTAGGATATTTTAGTCAATTAAAAAATATAAATATAATATTTTTTGTTGTAATTTAATATGAATCATAATTGTTTTTAAACATTATAACACTTTATTTTAGTAAAAAATAAAACAAATAAATATATAAATAAACTAACAAATAGTTTATGTATATAAACAAATAAATAAATGCTTAGCTTTTAATATTATTTTATTGGTACAACCAGTTTTGAGTTGCGATTTTATTGACTTTGTATACACTTGATGATGAATTATTAATTTGAAACCGGTCAATTTGAAACTTTACAAATACAATAATACTCTAGGCTAAGCATTTATTTATTAATTTATTTATTTTTATACATAACCTACAGTAGAGCCTCGATAGTGTGAATATATAATCTGGTGAACGCAGTAATCCAAATAGTATATAAATCCTTTTGTGCTTAAATACAATGAACTTATGTAGTTTATTCGGAATCTAATTAATGGTCAGAAACTCAGAACATAGATATCACTAATATTTTGTTGTTACGTCGATTGAGAGAATGTGTTTTTGAAATGAAAATTAAAAATATTACTCAAAATAAAATTACTGACTACTATACTTTAATTATATAATTATAAATTTATTTTTTATTTCATTATGTTAAAGTTTTTATTATTATTAATTTAAAGTGCAATAAACATAAACGCGTCAGTCATCAGTAAATATAAAACCAATTATAGTAAAACTATTTAACTGGCAATTGATAAAATAAAGAATTAAACAAAACTAGTTTTATTAGTCACTATATAGTAAATTATATATAATATATTTATTATTTATTAATAGGAATATCAACTTAAAATAAAATGTATGAAAATAATATGTAATATATTATACTAAAATTTTAAATGCATACTTAATTTATTTTATATTATTAAATAATATTAAGAAAATATTATTTTTCATTGTCATAAACTATAACTTACAATTTTTATCATTCAAGATAATGCTCATTGACGTTTGGATATTTTTTAAATATTTAAGTACGATCTCACATCTTTTAAGCAATTTTTTTTTTATTAATTCTTCATTTTCATTGAAATTTTGTTTTTGGTTAAAAATTAAACATGCATTATATTCTTTCAGTGCTGAAAAAAATAATTTGAGGAAAAAGTATTAAGTATTAAAAAAAATGTAATAAGAGCGTATATGTTACCAAAAATTTTGATATGTTAGGAAAGGATGACAATTCCTAATAGCGGAAGGAAATTATATCATTGCCCAGGAATTGTCGTAATTTCCATAGTTTATTAGGCAATGTTATCACGCATCGCTTTCTTACACAAAAGCATTGGCGATTATGATGTTGCAGGTCATGCGGGACCTGCTTTACAATATAACTATTAGAACGATAGCTAATAAATGAAAATAACAAATATCACTTCAAGAGGCAGCTACTGTAAATAGTATTTCAGGAGCATAAGGATATACCCGATGTTAAAGTTAAACAAAATGCAAGACGAATGGAGATTGGCATCTAGAATTTGTAATTCTAAATGTCACGGAGGTTTGCCATGTGAAAATAAAACTGAGTAACAATGAAAAAATAAAATGTAAAATATAAAAATTCTGAAATGACACAAATCAAATTGATAAAAAAAAAGTTATAAAAAACTACTTTATTATATTATATTATTAGTAATTAACATTTATGTATAAAAAAATAATTATTTTAAGTCTAATTAAATCAAAATATTTAAAAAAAAAAAAATGGTATATATATAGAAAAATATGGCATCATTGCCTGATATTGTAAGGAAATTACAACATTGTCATATTTTCCTAAATGTCAACATTTCCAGTAACATATACATCACAAGTAAAGAAAAGGAAAAAAAAAGGTTTTTGGTAAGAGATGAATTAGGTGATGCAAGGAATACCAGGAATAAAGATACTGTGATTAGTGATGATATGAATAGATAAGTAGATAACAAGAGAGTAGAATATAAAAGAGTGCATCAGGAGTATGGATTTGGAGAGAGAATTGAGACTGGACAAAATCTTTTGGATTTTGCATTATTTTATGAGCTTGCAATAATATATAACATATAAAAGTGAAAGTAATAGGTCATAGATTGATTATTTTATGTGGAAGAAAGATAGTATAAATAGAGAAAAAGATTTGAAAGTAATTCCAGGAAAGAGTGTGATAATTAAAAAAAAAGAAAATTGGAGAGGAGTTGAGAATTCTGTAATATAAATTAATAAAAAACAAATAAAAGGAGTTGATAGAAATATAAATGAGATTTTTTGAAGAAATATAAATGAGGTTTTGGAAAAGATTGGCAACTTGTGTTAAGAATATAGCAAATAAGGTTGTTGATGAAACCAAAAAGAGTATGCCAGAAAACAAGGACATGGTGGGTGGTGGAGATTCAGAGTAATAGCAAGTAAGACAAATCAATTTAAGTAACAGCAGAAAAGCAGTTAAAGAGAATATTGGATAGAGTATAAAAATGTATGTACAATAGTAAAGAGTTTGATAAGCAAAGCAAAGATTAATAGGTATAAGTAATATTAGTGGCTAAGAATACAGGAAGGAGAAAAAGGAATTTACAGATTGTCTAAGGTTAAAGAAAGACGATCCAGAGACTTCCAAAATATTTGGTATATAAAAAAATGAGGATAAGATACTGTTAACAGTGGATGAAGATGTGAAAAAGATATGAAAAGAATATTTTGAGATTAGTGAATGAAGAATATCCAAAAGAAGCTTTAGAAAGTATTTCATGAAATAAACAATTAATTAGTTTAGTTAGTGAGAAGAAATTGAAAGATGAAAAAGAAAAAGTGGTAGGATCAGATGAAGTGCTGTTAAGGTGTAGAAAATTTTAGGATATGTAAGCATCGTATAATTGAAAGATTTTTTTAATAAGATGTTAATGGAGGGGAAAATGCCAGAATATTGAGAAAGAGTTTAGAGAAAGAAAACAAATATTTAAAGGTAAAGGAATCATAAAGAAATGCGGGAACTATAAAGGAATAAAGCTGATGAGTCATTGTATGAAGATTTGGGAAAAAATTATGCTTGGTGTTTATAGATTTAGAAAAAAATGTATGATAGAGTGCCGAGAGAAGTTTTAAATTGGGTATTAATAAGAAAAAAGGTCATAAAATTTTTTTTTTTATTTTATTCAATATATAAATGAAAGCTCGAGGACTAGTGTCAAGAGTTTGTGCGGAGTAATAGAAGATTTTAATGAAGAAGTAGGTGTGCATCAGGAGTCAGCTCTAATCCTTTATTCATTCTCTGTAGTAATAGATAAAGTTACGAAAGAGATACAGGCGAAATACCATGATGTATGAGATTAGCTGTTGTTATAGTTTTGGTAAAAGAAAATCTAGAAGAAGTTAATAATATATTGAATGAATATGAATAGCCTTTGAAGAAAAGAGATTGAGAATTAAAAGAAATAAAATAAAGTACATAAAATATATGATTTGGTAGGAAGATATCAAGAACATGAGGGTTTAAAGAGACTAATGACAATAAGGAAAGATGTGATAGATGAATTTGAGAACTTTAAATAATATTTAGGATCATTTGTATAAAAGAATAAGGCTTTGGCATAGATGTAAAACAGGATTAAGTGTGGTTAAATGAAATGAAGAGAAGCATCGTTTTATGTGATGAGAAAAATCCATAAGGCTGAAAGGTCAATTTACAGGAGTTTAGTGAGACCAATTTTGCTATATAGTTCAGAATGTTCGGCTGATGACAGGAGATTATAACTGAATGAACTGAGTTTGAGTGTTACAGAAATGAGAATGTTAAGATGGATGAGTAGTGTGACAAGAAAAGATAGAATAAGGAATGCATGAAAGGTATTGTTGATGAAGTGTTGATAATGGACAATATGAAAGAAAATAGACTAAGATGGTTGGGGTATGTGAT
The DNA here is from genome assembly GCA_034509805.1 of Sipha maydis. Classification (NCBI taxonomy): domain Eukaryota; kingdom Metazoa; phylum Arthropoda; class Insecta; order Hemiptera; family Aphididae; genus Sipha; species Sipha maydis. The sequence continues at coordinate 178,071 of JASXSY010000374.1, read as the reverse complement.
GAGGCGAGAGAAAATAAAAGCAGTAAGAGTGATTATGAAAATGAACTTTGAAGGGAAAAGAGGAAAGGGATAAAAGAGAATCATAAAAGAGATGGTTGGATACGATTGAGAATGATATGATAACTACTGGTGTATGAGTTGGGGATATAAAAAATTGAGACAAATGGAGGTCTAGGACAAGGGTGGCCAACCCCAAATAGTTAGGAGAAAGGCGAAGGAGTAGATAAAATAATTTTTAAAATGTTTTATTATTTAGAATAATTCATTTTTACCTTCTTTAAATTGTCCATATATTTTAGAAAATTCATCTTCTTTTGAAATTTCAGAATCAAATATTTTTTCAATATACTGAGTAAAATAGATAAACCCATTTAATAACTGTACATACAAATCAATTTTAGTTTTCAAATCACTTTCATGTACTGAATCAATAATATTCATAGATGTTTCAATTGTCGTCTAATTTTAAATTGAACATTAAAACATTAAACATTAAACATGAGTTATAAAATTTTTTTTTAAATCTTACTTGAGTAAATGCAAAAGGATCTACGATTTTGTTTAGAAGATTTTGCATTTCACAAATTTCACATACCCAGTGCTTTATAAGTAATTTTATAAATGTTTTTTTTACCACTGAAGTTGGATCTAAATAAAAATCAATAATTGCTGGTACTATGTCACTGTCTAAAAGCTCCAAACTTGATATACAACATTTTAAAGAAATTATATCTATGTAAAAAAAAATATTTAATCTTCATTAATACAGAAATTAAACAGGAAAATCTAGATATAATTTTTAGTCTTAATAAAAATCTATAACTTTGTTGAAACTTTCAACAATCATAATAGTACCCAAACCAGGCAAACCTAAAAATAATACATCTTCATAGTGCCCAATCAGCCTCCTCTCTTCTCTAGGAAAATTATTTGAAAAACTTCTATTAAAACGCCTTCAAAGTATATCAGAAATTAACAAAATCATTCCTAATTCTTAGTTTGGCTTCCGAGCAAACCACTTCACTATACACCCACTCCACCATCTCACCGATATCATTTCATCTTCCCTCAAACAAAAAAAAATACTGCTCAGGTATCTTCTTAGACGTTACCCGAGCTTACGACAAAGTCTAGCAAAACAGACTTCTTTACAAACTAAAAACAAACTTTCCAACCCCATATTATTTAATTCTCAAATCCTATCTCAACCAACGCACTTTTCAAGTAAATATAATTAGGTAACTCAATTTCAAACCAATTTAATATAAACGCTGGTATACCACAAGGCAACGACCTTTCCCCCCATTTCTCCCACATCTTCCTTCACTATTCTCAACACCAATGCCAACGACACTAATATCTTATCCTCCGATTCTGACCCCATAGTCGCAAGTTCCTAACTTCAACACCATCTAAACTTACTCGAAAAATGGCTCACACTTTGGAAAATCAAAATAAATACAAAAAAGTCCAGCCACACTACTTTCTCTTTTCGCCCAAACAAATGTCCACCAGTAAACTATACAATCAAATATTACCTCAAACCAACCAAGTTAAATACTTAGGACTCATTTTTGACAAAAGACTAACTTGGAATGACCACTTATCTGATAAAAGAAAGAAACTAAACTCCAGATTACATCTACTACGTCCTCTTCTACGATCAAAATTAAACCTTAAACATAAAATCCTTATTTACAAAGCACTAATTTTCCGTTTATGGTATATACAAATTTGGGGTAATGCCGCTCCAAGTAATATACAATAAATACAATCGTTCCAGTCCTTATGCTTACGCACTATTATAAATGCTCCCTGGTTGTTAGTAACAAAACCATACACTCTGACCTGAAAATGAACTATGTAAACCATGTTGCCAAAACTGCCTACCTCAAACTTCTCAAAAAATTTAGTTCACATATTAACCCCAACATAAGCCATCTTAGTTCACACCACATTCCCGACAATCCCCCACGAAGACTTAAACGAAAATGGATTAGAGATCTTCTCCAATAAAACTATCTTGTCAAAAAAAAAAATTCCCATAAGTAGGTAGCTCCATTGGGAGCCCTCCTACATCGTGATATATCTCATGTTAAGTAAATAATTACCTTTATCTTTAATACTTGATGTGCAAAATTTGTATAATTGTATATTTCTTATCAAAAAAAAAAAAAAAACTTTGTTGAATTAGCATAGGAAAAAAAAAGTTGAAATAATTTAATTTCCACCATTGTTAACAACCCAATTTTATAAACATGAGGTAATGTAAAATCAACAACTATAAAAAATAGTTTCTTTAATATGGTTGATTTAAAATATTTGACTCCAGAAGAAATAGATTTGGTTTACCAAAATAATCAGGAAAAATATGTAAGACAAAATATTGAAATACAAGGGCAATAAAAAAAAAATCTTATTAAATATATGTTATATTTACTTAATATACTGGTTATACTGGTACTGGTAAAATTGACTAGTAAGTTAATTTTAGATTAAAAATCAAAATTTATCAGTAAAAATTACTCAAAAAAATAATTTAATATCAATAAAATGTAAAAAATATGTTAATTTAAAAAACAAAAAGCTAGTTTTATTACACATAAAATAGTAAATTTTTAAAAAGTTAGTTATCATAAATGATGATGTATGTTTTAATACTCACATTCATCATTTTTACAACAAGCCACAGAAAATAATCCAATTTGAATTAATAAGTCTGTAGATTTGTCTAAATCACTAATCATAATTGATAAATCAGATGAATTTCTTGATTGGATATCGCTAGAAATTCTACACTTCCTTATAAGTTTTTTAATTATACAAAATGGATCATTAAAAATCTAAATAACAGAGAAATAAATATGTAGATGTACATAGATAATACATAATTACAGTTTTAATTATATGTATTACTTTTAAAATAAGATTTAATACTGCCGTATTAGTCCGTCTTTCAAGAATAGATAACGACGAAGACAGATAATCAAATTGAAAAAAACTATCGGTTTCATTGATATTTATCTTTTCAAAACATTGAACTGCTTTTATAACCTTTAAAAATATTTTTATATCTTAAAATATTTATCTACTAATAGTTGATCCACATTAATTTACATGTTTACATGAAGATGTTATTTCTAAGTTATCTATTTCATCTGAAACTTTAGCAATAGTTATTGCTTGAAATAAAATTTTATCAATATTTGGTTTAATAAATTCCAATGTATTCCTGTTATTTAACCCATTTAAAACAATGTTCATTCGATCAATGAATATTCCTGGACGCTCATCTACATCAGTTAAATCTAAAATTTCTAAATAGTCTTCTAATTTGTAAAAACATTTTTGAATTCGTTTGATTAAGTATTTACTTAAAACCTAACAAAATAATAAATTATTAGTATGAAATAAATAAAATATTTATAAAAAAAAAATTATACTTACTTTTTCAAAGTTTAAAACAATATTTTGATCTGTTATGGCAGTTTCATAAATTATAAGACATTTTCGAATTTGACTTAAACATACATAAAGCATGTAAATATTTTTGAACTTTTTTGTTTTTAAAAATCCTTGAATACATTTGATAAAATGTAGAAGTGCTCCATTAGTGAATTTCTATAATTATTTTAAATATTTATACTTCAATTACTTCAATTAATTTTAGTTAAATACTAAAATAAAATAACTCATTTTAAAATAATAAACAAATAAAGATACTTTTTGGGAAATTATCATTATTTAAAACAATTCTAAATTATATGTGCATTTTTTATAAGATTTTCCAAACTAACTATTAATTCTCTATTTAAAACAGTAAATATTAAAATATTAGAACAAAATAAATAAATCAGAAAAATTTAAAACTGAGCAAATAACTCTCCACAACTATTATTTACATAACAGAAAATATTAACTTCTGAAATAATATTATGCATACTTCTAATATAATAAAACAAATTTTTAAATCAAAAATGGATTTGTGATTAAATATTATTCAACGGTCACTCAGACTTCTCAATTGCCAATTTAATATAAGAACAAATTTAACTTACTTTAAATATTGTTTTATAAAATAATTCAGAACAGTCTTTTTTTTCAATATCACTCAATGATCTAGAACATTCATTTAAAACTAAATCAATTTTCGAATATAAATCATCCATCATTATAAGTATCAGAAAATATGATATAATCGAATATTATTATACGTAATAATTGATACGATATTAAAAAATAAGATAATTTGTACACTGTTAATATATAATAAAAGTTGTTTATATATGTAAATATTATTTCTGAAATCGCGATAAATGTAAGCAATAACCAAAGGATTCCTTATAAAAAAACGTATCACATAAACTTCAATTTAATTCAAAGATATTAAACGATACAGTATAGTAACAAATAATTACTATAATATAATTTATTCTAAGTAGGTGGTTGATATTTTGATAATATTTAAAATTTTCAAAATGTCAGTTAGAGACATAGGTATATAAGCATATGTTTATATATCTGTGGTTAAACCATAGATATTAAACATTTTAGTTTAATATCAATGGGTTAAACCACTTTAATGTTGATGGTTCATCGTTCTATGATAAAATGATAATTGTAAATAATAAAAGATAATAGTGTTAATATAGTCACGTATAACAATTGCATTATTATGTATCTGTAGACGGTGTGAGTTTTGTAGCTGAGCCACTAAAATACTCGATACATTAATTATAAATATTTATCTAGTAGATATGCCCGAGATGTACTAATATCGAGTGGTCGTCACTCTTAGTTATTTCTAGTTAATTCTATTACAAACAGAATAAATATTGTGAATTATGATTATTGAATGTTATATTATATTAATAAATATTTGTTGGTACACCAATGATCAGGGTAATAGGTATATTGCATTGTCAACTGTCAATACACATAAGGTTTTGAGAAATTCACTAGGCGTTAGCCGTTTGAAATTTCTATAATATTTTTCATGAATTGTAAATATATATATATTTAGTCAATACTGTTGATATGTAAAGTGTGAACTGTAAGTACTAGAAACAGGTTTTGAGCAGATACAAATAACACTATTACAGAACTGCCTCTGTTAAGAATATCAATTATAATATAACAACCCTTCTAACAGGATAAGAGGAACATACCTAATTTTTACTACAGATATTCAAAAAAAAAATATAGTAAACCAGTTAGCAGTCCTTGGAAGTGACAATACACTTTACAAGTCTTATGATATTTGTATTTAATATTAATGTTTATAATACATAAACGATAAATCATATAAATATATTGATGATACTGTTTCTACATCGGAATGTTTACTTTAAGTTAATAATCAATTAATAATCATTAATTACAAATTTCATTAGTTAATGATATTTAAGATGAAAAAATTTCTGTACCTATAACAGTAACTTTTTCAAGTAGAAACTCTACAACATTTCTTAGTAACTAAAAACAAAACTATTAGTTAATCTTTATTATTGAGTTATTTTTTTTGTTTATAATGACAATAGGAATATTTACTATTTTTAAAAATAAATACTCTTTGTATTAATAAAATAAATCATTAAAGATTTTCTTAAATAAACTCTTAGTGTTCATTTTTTCTTTAGTTAAAAGAATAAAATAATTATATTGTTAATTTTATTAAAATCTTACCAAAGTATTACCGTATAAATTTATAATTTATTAAAAATTTACTTCCTTATTTATACCTAGTAATTTTGAATAAAATCTAAACTAGTAGTAAATATTTGTAACTATAATACAATTATATTTTATTTTATATTTAATTTATATTGATATTTTAAATGCTTAATAACTTTTAATCAATTATTTATATATTATATATATTTTGTTATTATTTCTAAATGATAAGTACTTTAATTGATTTATAACGGTGCCTATCTATTTACCTACTTTATTTTTCATTTAAATATAAGTATATAATTTGCTTAGTTTTTAAATTTGTTTAGCAGGTAATTATTACCTAGTTCACATTTATTAGGTAACATATGTAACCATAACTTTCAAAGATATGACATTGTTTTTTACATATTTAAATGTAACATTAACCCAAATATTCATACATTTTTAAATATTTACCTTAATGATGGTGGTTAATATACACTTATAATCAAATGTTGTAATGATTTACTAATTAATATTCAGCATGTTTAATTGTTGATTATTTTAAATATTTAAATAAATAAGAAACATATTACTCATCAATATTTGTGAAAAAATCAAATTAGCAATGTTAAAAAAAAAATATATTAAGTACAAAAATGTAATACATTTGTCCAAGTATGTTAATAGTCAAATATCTTAATACTTGATAAAATCATTGATGATCAAACAAAAACAACAATGTTTTAATTAGAACAGTTTTCAAGGTAAAAATTTAAAATTATTTAATTTATTAATAAAAACTAACTTTAGTTGAAATTAACAATGTACTCTTTTAACCTTTATAAAAACAATTTCTGTATATTATTTATAAAAAATTGTGAAACTTTTAGATATAGATTAATTGCAAAATTAAATTAAAAATAAAGTATTAAATTTGTAATTAAATTACAACTAAAAAGGATTTTGTATGAAAATTAAACTATCAAATTATAAAGCTTTATTATTTACATTATTAGCATTTATTATTTATTTAAAAAGTAACATTTGAAAATAAAATGTTTTTAACATAGCCTAATTTTTTGACCTAATTTATAACAGATTTTATATATGTAAATGTAATATACATGTATATAAATTAAATTTTGATAAGTGAAACAAAAATTATTAAGAAATGTAAAAATTATAAATATAATAGAAAATATATATCATGATCAAATCTTGATTAAAACTTTTTCAAGTATTGTTAATAAATAGAAAATAACTTATTTCTTCAAAAATGTAAGTTATATATATTTTTTTAGTATTCTAAAATAAGTTAAGCTACAACAAACAGTTAAAAAACACTGATAAAAATTACTTTGATAGTTATATGAATAATATTAGAAAAATATTTTAAACATTTTAATACAAAAATGTGTGTGTATAAAAATATTTTTTCTATCACACCTAATTTGTTGTTATCAGAGAACAGAGTATAACTGGAAATTGTTAAATGTTCAAATTATTTTATTTATTTTATTCACTGTTTAAAATGATTTTAAACATTGTTTTCATTTTGTGTGTTTAAGTAAAAAATATTAGTAAAGGTAAGTTCCTATATTATTTAAGAAATATGCATTAATTTATACTTCCATATATACGGTATTAGTCGATAAGTATGAAAATAAATTGTTGGTTTATGAATGGGTAACAGATATATTTTTAATGAAAAAAAGTTAATTATAAATATTTTATTTTTATAGTCAACATTTGAAAAACATGGTTAGTTTATTTCATTATAATACATACATTTATATAATATTAATAAATAATTTTATAGTAGTATACCTATTTTTATTTATTTTGAATTAAATCTGTTGTGTTTTTATATCCTTTAAATCATTTAATTTTTCATAGGCAATTTGATGTATTAATTCTATAAAATTTGCAAAACCATCAAATTTACCGAACACCCATTTTAATTAAATTTCTAATAGTATTAATTAGTTATATCGTTAATTTATTTTTTCATCTAAAAGATATTTACATATATTATGCACTGTAAATATTTTATTTATAAATAAAACGAGATTCCATTTATTTTTTTTATAGTTATCAAAAATATCAATATAATTCCAATATAGAATTGATAATAAAATGTTTATTAAGGACTTTCATTTGTTATTAACATTTTGATATGATCTTTTCAATTTTTTCAATAAATATGTAAACATTTTTATATTTTCAGATTATTCCACCTTAAATACTAAGAAATAATGTTTAGTTCAAATAATAACAATATTGATACCATGGAATGTCAAGTTATTGATTTGGATGATATCGAAACAGACACTGAAAAGTAAGATTTTACATAATTATATAATAGAAAATATTTTATTATTGTTTTGTTTAAATTTTAGTTACTCAGATAATGAGTTGCCTCTTTCATCAATCGCAAATTTTTTACTTCCACTTGATAATCATACAATTTTCAAAATTAATGAAGACAATTTAGAGTCCTCTAATTATCAATGTGAACTAAATATCAATAATGATTGCAGATCTAAGATATGTCTTATATCCAACCAAGAACAAAATGTAGTGGGTAATCTTGTGAACAGGTACAAATGTGATATTTGTGGTAAAATATTTCGTAAACGTAGTCTCATTATTGAACATTTTCAAAAGAGCTTATGCTTTCCAGAGAATCCTTTTTATTTTGAAAGTAATAGTTCCAAGTATCATAATAGGTGCAATGATTCTGAGTATTCAATATTACATAATGGTGTAAATAATTTAGAAACTAACAGTATAAAAGAGTCTAATAATTTCAGAATTTGTCAATCTGCAATGCAAAGTAGCAATTTATTAAAAAACCATCAAGCATTGCATACTAATAAAAATAATTTAGAAAGTGATATTCTTTCAAACTATGATTTTACTCATGAAAATATTCATAATACGAAGAAGCGATGGAGATGTAAAATTTGTGAAATGTCATTTAAGAAATTATCTATTTTTAAAGAACATAGACATATTCATTATAATAATAAACAATCATGCTGTGATAAATGCCATGAATCATCTAAACTCTTAAATTCTTTCGAAAAAGACAAAATAATTCATACATCAAACTGTGAAGTATATGATCAACCATATTCTGAGGCATCATCACTTACAGCACATAAAAATATTCACAATTTAAAACATAATAATCAGTGTAATGATTGTCAAAAATGTTTGAATTCAAAATCTAATGTATTCAAACAAATCAATAAAATAAACAACTTATCTAAAAATTATGAATGTTCAAGATGTTCAAAGATATTTTATAAACGTTCTGAAATAATATCACATATTTTTGAAAATCATCAAGAAGATTATGCAAAATATAGTTGTGATGCCTTGTGCAAGACTATACAGGACTTCATTCTACGTTTTGAAAAAATAAAACTGAAATGTGATGTATGTCCTCGATCAAAATTTACTTCATCTCATGGACTTCATCAGCATTATAAATGGCATATTGGTATAAATAATTTTAAATGTCAATATTGCCCTATAACGTTTTCAAAATATCCTGTTTATTTAGCTCATGAAAAAACTCACATTGAAGAAAAACCATTTAGATGTAATTTTTGTGGTAAATGGTTTCCAGTGTCATCCAATTTAAATATTCATTTAAGATTTCATAATCCATTTGTGAGAAATATTTGTAAAAAACCAATATCTCAAAAACCAACATTACTTCATAAAAGACTACAATCTAATGAAAATAAATTAATAAGAAAAAATCGTAATAAGATAGGCAATTTCTCTAATAAACTAAACAAGTATAAATGTGATCTTTGTATGCAAATATTTTACAACCAATCTCAAATCTGTGCTCATATTTTAGAAACTCATTATTAAAATAAATATTATTATTTATTAGATATGTAATATATATATTTTGTCAGTATCATTCATTTTTCAAATGTTAATTTTATGTAATATATCTGACAATAAATATTTATTTGTTTTGAATTGTATTAAACTTCATAAAGTATTCTTAGTCAATATAATTATTCCTATAGTATTAATTTTTTTAAATGAAACAAAAATTAAAAAGGAATTTCATGAAGTCAATGTTCTATTTTTGGTAAGTTTTCTGCTTATATAATATGCACAATATAATTTTTAATACAAAGTAAAATCTAAGACAAAAACTAAAAACACGTTTTTATAATAAGAGTTCTTTGATTTGTATTAATATACCTTTCTGAATGTTAGAGGAAATAAATTAAATATTAATTGTAGAATATATTTGGAAGATTATAAATTCAAATTTTCCTTGATGGATGAAATAAAATCAAGATTAACATTGTTATGTTTTGTCAATGAGCCAGTAACTTAATGTACCTGGCGTTTACTGAAAATTATCACAATTTGAATTGGTTGTGCCTTTCTTGTTTATTAATACTATTTGTCTTAACAAATCTTTTTTTTTCCTATAGAAAGACTAAAATGTTACGAGACTAGAGACCTTGATTTTAAGTGATAGTTAGGACTAGTAAGACCTTACTGTAGTAAAATTGTAAGTCCTCTTTTTGATACATTTATAGAAGCAATTACTTTTATATATATAATTAAAACTGAATCAAATTATGTACTTATAAATTGTAAGTATGATATAAATATATATTATGCAAAATTTAAATCTGCATCACTTTATGTTTATTATAATAAATTTATTAATAATCCTAATCTGTATTTGAGAATAATAGATTTTAGAAGAGTAATTCTTGAATCATAGCCTTTTGGCACTTATTAGTGTCATAGTACAAGGGCCTACCGTTCTATGGGTCAGTGCGACAATCTGCCCCTAATGATAGTAACAGTTTATTAAATCCTATATAAAAGATTTTAAATCTAAATGTTTTAACCATGAACGATTTTGCTCAAGTGAGTTACAATAATTTTTTTTTTTTTAATATTGCTCTTAAGATGAAACCAAAAAAGGTAGTTTATAATCAAATTTTTGTAAAATTCATATAATAATACATTTTTAAATTTAAAAAAACACCGCAAATAATATTTTACTATGGGTTACTAATATAGTCTAAAAATGAAAGATAATATATAGAATTAAGCAACTCCAAGTAATTCAACTTATTAAATATATATGAAGAAACTAGCTTAAAAAGAACAACATTATTAATTTTTAATTCATAGTAATATTTATTAAATATTTGTAGTCAAACAGTTACAGTTTAAATTGTAAAAAAAAAAAAATTAAGAATATAATCAAATTACTTAACTAAATAATTCAATTTTTCTTACCAAACTTCTTTTTTTGCACTTTGCCACCTTTAAATTTACCATTTTTACCTTTATTGGGACTTTTTCCATTTTTAATATTAGCCTTATTGCCACCTTTGGCTTTAGACTTAGGTTTCTCTTCTTCACTTTCAATGTCATCATCACTTTCTCCTAACATGTCTTCGTCATCTTCAACTTCATCATCCGCTTCATCTTCAATTTCATCATCTGCTTCATCTTCAACATCATCATCATCATCATCTGCTTCTTCATCATTATCATCTACTTCGTCATCATCTTCGTCTATTTCTTTGCTAACAGTTTTTTTAGTCGGTTTTGTTTTAACAACTTTTGAATCTGATTTCTTAGAGCTAACTTTATTGTCAGCAATAGATTCAGTATTACCACCTACTACTTTAAACTCATTAGATATTTTATTATAAATTCCATTTAACACTTCATCACTTGTATCTTTGTACTTAGAAAATCCTTTTGAAATAAAATTCTATACATAAAAATGAAATACATTTACAACAATATTATAAATTAATTAATTAATAATTGAAAAACTTACTTTAAACTTATTATTTTTCATTGGGATGGAATTTTTTGATTTATAGTCGGCTAATAATTTAACGATACAGTTTTCAACATCAGAAAGACCAGTCTTATTTGAAACATTTATTATAGCTTTATTCCATAATTCTCTTTGTAATATTTTTTGAGGATTAATAGGCGATTCTACTTGAGCCTTATCGGATTCTTTTTTCAACACAGTTGGCTTCACCACTACTTTTGATTTATCTTTCCTAACTTCAACTCCTTTAGCTTGCTTTTTAGGAGATTTATTTCTATATAATAAAAAAAACAAACAAAATATTAATAAGTTATAAACACAATTGAATCATAATTACAAACATTTAAAGGTTAAATAAAAAAATTAAATGTATAACATTAAAAGACTTATTGTTGTAAATATTTCTGCTGAATATAGTTCAAAACATTAAAAATTAGATACCTAGTACATTTCAGTGAACATTTAACATTTTTGTTATTCAATATAATATTTATAATTTGTTTTTTTTGGGGTTTTTCCAGTCCTTAAGATCATACCATACAACAAACTCTCCTCCATCTCCCTCTCCCACCACTTATCTTCAGTTGGTTTAACATTTGTATATTTACTATAATTTAATAACTATAAGGATATCTCAAATATTAAATAAAACATAAAATTATTTAGTTAATATCAGGTCTAACTTATTTCTAATTAAGTCCAATAGGAATCACTGAGCCAAGGCTTTGACTCCTATTTCTTTTATTTTCAGCAACAGATATAGACGACATAAATGAAAAACTCATCATACTACCAAAATACAAAATTTTTTAATTGAAAAATGTTGGTGTGATTTATATAAGATATCTATAAATTTCAATCTAACTGCATATAAATCTAAATTAAATAGTATAATAACAATCATACAATAAATTATTATTACATTTAGGTATAGAAAAATTCAGAATTAAGTTTTGTGAACCTCTTAGTCAACAAATAAATATTATTTAAACATGATCAAAAATAATATTATATACAATTTTTAAGAAATGAAGCACTATCTATTTTGAAATAGTTATAATAAAATGTTTTTTGTTATATTAAATAATTTATATAATATTTTCACTTTATCGCATGGATTGAAAAATTCATATTCTTAATTAATATCTCATAAATTAATAAAATTATGAATTATTTATTTATTGATTATAATTATAGTAACAATAATTAAGAGGGTATTAGTTATATTTTTGCGTAATAAATAATATTTAAGAATAACTTATCTTTCTTAAATAATACTAAAAACATTTATTTTAATTAATTCTTGGACAATTTCAAAATAAACGTAGTTTTTCTTTAATATAATAATAATATTAATTTTAAAATGAGAACCAAAATAGGTAAAAATTGAAAAATGGAAAAATCAAATTAAAAAAAAGAAAAAAAGAACATGACTAATTTTTTTTTTAAGTTATCTGAAGTATTAGTTTTATTTCAAATGGTTTAAAGTTAACAAACAAATGTTTAACCTAAAATTTTCAGTAAATACATTTCTTAAAATATTTTATAAATATATATATATATATATATATAATAAAAGATTCACTTTTTTGCATTGAAAGATTTCTTGGCTGCATTATCAGTTTTCAACTTCATCTAAAACAAAATATTATTTAAACAATTAAATCCATATTCAACAACAGAAACAAAGTTGAAATAAAATATTTAATAACTAATCACAAAAATGACTAAATGAGTTGGTTTCCTATAAAAAAAAAAAAATGTTGAAATTTAAAACAAAACTACTTCATTTTGGAACAAACATTAATAATTGATTACTATAAAATAAAGTAATTATCAACAAACGTTTTTATTGTTTATATTGTGCTTTCACAAGCATGCAATTTCAGTCACATAAAAACACGAATAGAAAAAATCCAAATTATCTAAATTTAACTAAAATTATTTAAATGAAATAAATTTGAAGAGTTCTAAACTTAATAAAGTTTAATAACCCCTTTAATAAGAAACATGCATTGTTTTAAAATGTATATGATAAAACACCAAACACTAACAATAATTAGATAAAATTATATATAACCATCGAAAAAATTGGTTACTTTACCTTTAATAGTAGTTTTAAATAGAATAAAAATTAATAAGAACAAAAGATAAATTATTATAATTTACAGTGGTAAAAAAGTAAAAATGTTATAACGAAATAAGCACACTAATTTAACACACTATTTTAAAAGTAAAAGCGCACTGCATTAATGTGCAATGTTTGAAATTTAAACACGGTAATACAGACCGTCGACACACATTTCTTACACAATTATTGATTATTTAAGGTTATATTTAAAGCCGCATCTTGTCTTGGAACAACAATAAACACAATACAAATAAATGGAAGAAAAAGGTAAAATGTTTAAAAAGTTCAAAATGTATGCGTTGTACAAAAATTATACATACTAAGTATATATTATATATGGATCCTGGAATTATATATTAACTGGAAGTTGTCAATAATAGGGTAAATAAGTGGAGGTTAGCCCTCGAAGAAAAGGGATTGAGAATTAGTAGAAATAAAACAGAGTACCTACTTTAAAACACAAATTTTGAAAAAAAATCCAAAAAATTGCGAGGGAACCAAACTGCATTCATACCTAATTTTTTTTAAATTGATAATTACAAATTGTCCAACTTCTAAATTTAAAACTTTTGAACAAAATGTGCAATACCAATCTACTCAATAGATATATTATTGATTAAATCAATATTTAATATAATTTTATTGCTCCATGTAAATGGACCAACTATTAATAACATTTCATTATTTTATTTCATTTTATTTCATAAACATTTATGTTATTGATTGGACTTTGTATACAGATTTTTATTTGATAGAGATATTTTACTAAAACCAATAAGGAAATACTTAAACCTTCTTCTCCTTCGCCTTTCTCCAAACTATTTGGGGATGGCCACCCTTGTCCTAGACCTCCATTTATCTCAATTTTTTACATCCCCAACGCATTCACCAATAGCTCTCATATCATTCTCAATTGTATCCAATAATATCTTTTTTGGTCTTCCCCTTCCTCTTTTCCCTTCAAAGTTCATTTTTATAATCACTCTTATTGCTTTTATTTTCTCTCGTCTCATCATATACCCAAACACTCTCAGTCTATTTTCTTTCATATTGTCCATTATCAACGCTTCTCCAACAATACCTTTCACATATTCGTTCCTCATTCTATCTTCTTTTGTCACTCTATTCATCCATCTTAACATTCTCATTTCCACAACACTCATACTCAGTTCTATTCTTCTGTCATCAGCTTAATATGCCGAACCATATAGCATAGTTAGTCTCACTAAACTCCTGTAAAATTTACCTTTCAGCCTTATAGAATTTTTCTCATCACATTGATTTCTAAATTAAAAAATTTGTTATTTATAGCTAACCGCAAAATAAAAATCATTACGAGAATAATAATGATGATTCAATAGCAGAAATCTTTAATACTTGAAGTCATACAATTCTGTAAGTCTGAATGCTACAACATTTATTATAGTTTATACTAGTGAACCATAATAATATGGTAACATATATAAACTGATCAACAGCTTTAAACAGAAAAGTAACTAAAAATTGATTGGTTTAAAAATTATAAACAAATTTGAAATAGACTTATTTTATATAAGTAGATAAAATTAATACTTAAAATACATAAGCATTTGAAAGCTTAATAATCATCTAGAATATAAACGGAATAATTTAACATATAGATATTAAGCAAAATTAAACATTCAACTCATATATTCAAATAATTTAGAAAAATACTCGGTTAAAAGTTTAAATGTATAACAAGTGAATTTGATTATGATATATTGTAATATATTTAAATTTACCTACCTGTAGTGAACCTAAATAAATAATAATGAAAATAATTAGTTTTATTTAACTATAGGTTTTATAATTTAATATTTAAAACATGATATAAGTATTGAAATAAAAATTATAATAACTAATCTTAAATACCATTTATTGTAAACATTATAAATTCTCACAAAATAAATGACATTTTTACATAAAAAAGAAAAGACTAATCATTTCAATAAAATTAAAAATATTAAAAGTATAACATTGTTCTATTTATATAGTTTTAATCAAGTACATTCTTTAAACTGTTCTAATATTCTATCAGCTTCTCGCCATCCAGATTCAATAGCTCCATGTACAGTTGAAAAATAATGACTATGTGTAGCTTCACCACCAAAGAGCAAAATCTAAAATAAAAATATAATATATATATATATATATATATATATATACACACAAACAAACAATTTTTTTTTAGTTGTAATTGTAATTGTAATTGTACGTAGAGATCATGCATTAGATTACATACATTTTTTCCACTAGAATTAACTAAAGGTTTTGCCAGTTGACTATTAGCATTTCCTTCTTTATCTGTATTCATTGAATGAAAAGAATATGAACCATAAAAGTGACTATTTGTACCCCATTGTGATCTAAAATGTTTTTGAGATTAATTATTGAATAAAATCTATAGAAAAGTAGCAAAACATAATTTTGTAATTTTACCTAGTTACTAAATCTGGTTGAGGTATAGTAAATTTGTCTCCCAAAAACTTTTTCAATAAATACATCAATCCAATCTTTATTTCGTCTATAGATTTACGCTCCATGTTTCTAGCAGCAGGACCAACTATCCAACCAAGTAGTGTATTTGGACAGTTATCAACAATATAAAAACCAAATACATCACATAGATAATCCCAACCACGTCTCTAAATTAAAAAAAAAAAAAATTATAATTTTAAAATAATCCTTAGTCAAATGTATAAAATAATTTAATATATATTGTAAATAAATAATAAATAAATAAAAGTAATGTTAAGTTAATAAAAGCGTTGATTAAATATACATATATACATATATTAAATATACATATATTTAATCAATGATAAAAGTAGATTTGATACCACAAATCCAAAAGATAATAAATAAAATTTTAACTATTAATTATTAAAATGTTGAGCTTTTCAGATTAAAAATGCATATAAGTTTAAGGGAAATCAAATTTTTCATGGGTTTAAAAATGTAGGTTAGTACAAATTATTAAAATTGTAAGACATTTATAAATTTAAGTTTAAAACATAATGAACTATTATTAATTAAACTATAATATTAATACTTTATTTTCTTTAATAAATTTTTCACGATCATCATCAGACCACAAGAAACTAAATCCTGGTGTAGTATCTGGCCACCATTTGTATGGAAATCTTAAAAATAATTTATCCACAGTTCCAATACCTATGTTCTGAAAATAAATATATGTTTGAATGATAAAAATAATTAGATAGTAAATTTACTTACTTTTATGGCATTTAATTTATATTCTGGAATTTCAGGTTCAAATAATTCGTTACATACATTTTTTAAAACTCCAAGGCTAACTGTAGATAAAACGCACTGTGCTTGAAATCTACTATTATCCGCACATAATACTTCTGCTAGTTCACCAGACCAATATATTTTAACAACTTCTTTTCCAAATATTACTTTGTCCTTAATACATAAATGTTCAGCCTCGTCATTGAACTTTTCCTAGAACATTTTTAAAAAGTATATTAAAAATCTAAGTATTGCAGATATTATAAATAATGAATACTAATAACATTTAAATTTAGTAGTTAGTTCTAAAAATACAAAAATAATTTAAAAAAATAAACATTGGTGGTAAAAGCATAACACTATGTTAAACCTTATTTTTCTCCTATCTAATAATATAACCACAAAAATATAAGCATTAAAATTTAAAAAAATTTAAAGTATATTATTATATTATTGGTTTAAAAACATATAAATATGACAGCTATCACTAGAATCTTAGACCAAATGTGCTATACAAAGGTTATAATTACTACAACTGTACAATACTAATGATTATAGTCTTTGTACAATTTTACTCTCTACTTCTGTATTAATTCAATACTTTTTTAACTATAAAGTCTAACCAAAAGAAGTATAATTAAAAATGCTCAAAATGTATTGAATTATTGGATACAACTATAAAATAGAATGATGAACTTAGTGATAATTTGATGATTAAGTTTTAAATTATTTTAATTAATATCTAATTTACATGAGCTGTACTTCCATACTTGCAATAAATCTATTATAGTTGAATATCCTTTTGATTTCCAACTAATTGCTGGATATCCAGGACAAGTTTTATAAGTATCTATATTAATTGTTGATGCTTCAAACCAACTATCACTTCCATTATATGAATTTTGATAATGTTGGCACCAATTTATAAATTGCTTCAGTGGTAGTTCTTCTGAATCAATCAAAATATTTTCAGTTCTAAGAAGGGTAAATGTAACTCAATAACCAGGTATATCAAAAGTTTAAAATGAGCAATGAAAAAATATTTATAAAAGAACAATCATTACCTTTTATGAAAAAGCTCTCCTAAAGACATAAAACGTTCTAAATCATCTTTTGGGCTATCATCAAACACAGAATAAGCCACTTTTATATATTCTCTAAGATGATCAGATTTTATTTCGTAACCTGAAGAAGTTACAAATGTTGAATTCATAAATTGTTGCATAGTTTCTCTCCGATCAGATACTAAATTTTGAGCAGAAGCCATATTGTATACTACATTTCCTTCTTCTCCATGAATCCATTGAGCTCCTAATTCAATGTGTCCATCTATAAAGGGGAAAAATATATACTCATAACAATGAATATGTATTAAGTAGGTAATTAAGAAGTTCTTAAGCAGAACCTAAAACGTATTTTCAATTGTAGATTTAGAGAAAAATAAGAGATTTATAAGTTTTTTTTTTTTTTATGAATCCTTTAATTCTTGTTTTTCTATTTATATTAGGGATAGATATATACGCCTCCTATGCAGTCATTGTAAGCTATAATGTAAATATGATTACAGTAAGTAAAATCAAGAACACTTTTATATTAGCATATTCAAAAAATGCATTTTAATATGGCATTTTGTACATAAACATAGAATGTTATGTTATAGGTTGCATATACTATACTGTTCATTTTTCATTATGAACCTTTTCGTAAATCAATGCTAAATTTTAGGAAAAAATAGAATATGATGTTCATTTAACATATAGAAAAATTAAGTTCTTGGATTTGATAAATTGAGCTAATTAATTAAAAAATGTAATAATCAAATTCGTGTATTTAAGGTTCTAATAAGCTTTATAGGTATTATCTTATCTTAATTTACATTAATGAATAATTAATTAATAGTAATAATAGTATATATATACATACTCATACAATTTGTATATATTTTTACGTATTTATATATAATTTAAAACAATCCTAGTTCAATTATTAATTTAGAATATTTAATTATCTAGCTACTATATACATGCCGTGTTCCTCAAGATAATATTTTGGGTCTAATTCTTTTCATTCTGTAAATAGATAGTATGTATAGTTTAGATATTGAAGGACTTTATCACCTATGCTGCTCTTTTTTAGGAGACTCCTGGAATGAGGTACATATTAAAGTAGTAAAAAAATGTAAAAAGGTAGTAGAGATTTAAAATTATTGGAAGTTATCAATAAATTATTAAAAATTAATTTTTATTAACTTTATCATAAATAATAGAAGAAAATATTGAAAATTAAAATATACATATCTGTACTTAAGTACACATAATTTAAAAATAACCACTAATAAACATATGGGAAAGAATTTGCATTTGAATAATTAAGTAATGAATTTTTGTACTTTGAGTTATAACTTTTATAAGATACCTATGTAAGATTATTAAGAAGCAAGTTATTTATATAGTACATTTAGTTCTATAGCAAGCATAAATATAATCAAGTAAATTAAGGGAGATGTCTTAGATAATGTTCTGAAATCATTATTAATATATCAAACGAAAAATAGTTTACATATGTTAACATTTATCTTTTCTTGAAGATTCGACTAGTATAAATTTCAAACTAATAAATGTACTACCAGTGAATTTATCGTTACAAAAATTGCCATGTTATGTAGTAAATAATTTAAATGGAAGGATAAATAAAAGAAAAACAATAATTAAATGCTGAGGTAATTAATTTAAAAAAGTTATTAAGTCAAAAACTTATGGACTACCTCATTCCAACTTATTTTAAGACATCATCTATAAACATTTTAATAACAAAATGTAAATTATTAAATAGTGACTTATATTTTTAGATAAAGTGTGGATCTGTTAATGATTATACTAGATCTAATTGTATTTTAATTTATTTGTTCATAAAACTAAATCTAATCATATATTAACTGTCAATATAGATCTGAGTTTTAACCCCCCTCCACTTTCTGAATTTCCAACACTATTTGCACCTATGTAACACAATAAATGATTACAGAAAGTAGATAATTTTAATCAATTTATGTATTTAATTATTCTGTGTATAATTGAGATGAAAAAGAAAATTAAAAAAAAAAAAAAAAATATGAAGGTGGCAAATTTTCATCACATAATGATGCAATACTCCACTTATCCGTTGGTCGATATCTTAATTCAGCTTTAAAAAAATGATTTCCGAAAAAAGTGACTTGAGTGAATAAATTATATAATTTATACAACAAGCAATATCTATTTTTAAAGTGTTTCATTATGGGCTAATTTATAATTAAAAATTAAACATGTTTAAATAAAAATTATATTTTTCACATGTCATTTCTGACGCATATGTCACAGATTTGCTATCCCTGATCTTTGAATTTAACTAGTTTATAGGTATATAAATATATTTAAAAAATAATAAATAGTCAATACCTTCTATGATGCAATGTCTACTAATGATAATTATATTTATAAATTGATAAAAATATTATAATTGAATAATTGTTATTCTTGATTCAAAACATATCAAATAATGATTTTGATATGTAACAATTTTTTTAATTATAGTTTATTAAATTTTAAATTTTAAATTAACAACTTTTAATAATTACCACCAAAAGGTAAAGTTTGAATACGTCCACCAATTCGGTTTTCTGCTTCCAAGATAATAAAATTTTTGAATTGGTTTTTTAGTAATTTTGTAGCAGCTGCAATTCCTGATACACCTGATCCAATGATGATAACTGTATTATAAGCTTGAGCCATCTTAAAAATAAATTTTTTAGTCTAATAAAAATTTTGTAGTTATTCACTGGAAGGTTATAATGAAAAAGTTGATGTTGTATAAAAGCCACACCCAGTGAACTGAACCATCACAATATAATTTAATATAACATAGATTATTTAATAATTCAAGTATATTTGATTTATATACAGAATGTTTGTATTATCTTAAAATTTTAAACATATAAGAATTTATTTACTAAAGATATATTTTTGTAAGAAAATTAATATAATGTTCATCTCTTTAAGCCTTGAAAAATATTTTTTGAATATATATTATACATAAATATTATAGAAACACCAAAGGGTTCTAATGAACAATTTTAAATAGTTTACTTTTGAGTGTCTTATAATGTATGCAAATGGCTTAATGTGTATATACATATGTATATATATATATATTATAGATCTATGTATGCACTCTGTATAAGCTTAATTTATTTTCATATCATATTATCATGTTTATTAAAATTTAATTGATTTTTCTTACCTATTTTACAATATCAGTTTTTAATTGTTAATTTTAAAATGTTTATTGCAAATGCTTAATTAATGAATACTAAAAAGAGTACTATTATTAAATTGTAAATAATTTATTGTTAAAAATTAATAATGGACAATTTAAGACATGTATTGTTTAATATTGTATCAGTAATTTAACACGCAAAATTAAACAATACATATGTTACATACAAAAATATTAAATTACAAAATAAAATAAATTAGTTCCATCCATATTCCAGGGATTCATTTTTCTCCATTTCAAAAAACTTGCCTTCCAACTATGTCATCTGATACAAGCATATCTTACACACAATATTCTCAAAACACTGGTTTAAGAATCTAAAAATAAGTAGAAAAATAATAGTCTCTCTATTTCAAGCCTCTGAATAGGTTATATATTACATCGTATAAGTTAGTTACTCAACAGCTTCCATCTATGTACTTTTCACAATACCAAGGCAATATATGATATTTTTTACAATCTTTTTCGTTGCAATTTCTCTCAATGCAATATCTTAACTGCCTTTATAGCGTCCTATGATGCTTCTTTTAACCCCAATCTATTTACTCAAATTTTCTCTTCAAAAATCATTTCCAAAATAATTTCCTTGAAATCCAACCAAATTAGTCTTAAAATTTAATATAATACTTAAGAAGATGCACAGATTTATATAATAGTTAAGTAAAGAACTGTTTTTATATTTATTAAATTCTAAGGGAAGAAGAAAATTTTTTTGACTTTAGAATACATCAAAATAATTTATTTTTGAAACAGGTATTTTCATATTTCATTGGTATAAGTAATGCATCCATAATTTTTTATAAAGTATAATCAATTTATTTAAAATATGAAATCAATACTATTACTTGTTTTAAGTTTAAACTGCCTAACAATTTGAAATCAATATTTTCTTTAGCATTAAACATTAAAATTATAATTTATGTTGGTAAATTTAATAAATTATTCTAATGCATAAGCAGACACATTATTAAATTTATATGGAGGATCTCAAATTGATCACAGTTCTTGTCAACCACAAGCATTGTATGTTATAATTTTTATTTATAATAAAGATTAAAACTTATATGCAGTGAAACCTCCAAATAGCGGACGTTTTTATGGCAATTTAATTTTTATATTAATAATTTTTATCGTAAATATAGAATAATATTGTAGAAGGGCTTAAGAAATATCTAATCTAATGTTATTACAACACATTATTACACTATGTACAATTATAGTTTATTTCATCCGTTCATTATTACATCGATGAAAATATTTTAGTTTATATTCTGTGATGTTATCCTACTCTTACATTTTTAGTACGTATTTAGTTGTATTTGTGATTCCAATTCATATGGACATATTCGTAAACATATTGTAGTATGAAATGGCTAGTAAATGAAAAAGATTAAGTCTGAAAGAAAAAAATTGAGATTCTTGAATTTTAAGTGTGTAATATGCTATTTAATTATACTCATTCATTTTTACATATATAATAATATCATAATTTTAAATAATAATATGTACAACTAATATTTATTTATTATGAAAATAATACAAATACAAAACATACCTATATCATTATTATCATATGTACATATTATATAAATGTTATATATTATATTATGTAGTTATTATTTCTCCGAATTATTTATGAAAGTTTTTTCCCTCTGAATAGTGGACACCTCTAAATAACGGACATAGTTATGGCGACCGAAAGTGTCCAGTATTTAGAGGTTTCACTGTATATATTCCAACTTAATGACATATTTTGCGAAAATTAGTACTTACAGAATGTTGAAAGTACCTTCACATTTACTTAAGAGAAGGCTCTAGTCTTATAAATCAATTTTTTGATACCAAACATTTCAACAATTCTTAGAATAATAAACTCAATAATCTTTTAAACATCGAAAATATGTACATTTTACTTTTTTCAAAATTTACCTTCATACCAATAGAACTAACTTAACAATTTTATACAGATGATTAATATTTATTGAAATTTTAACATTTTTATCAAGTAGTTAATGGCAATTAGTCAAGTATTTCAACTGATAAATTAAAAATATTCAACCAACAAGACAATTGTTTCTGATTTATTCAACTCCATAATAAAAAATAAATATAATTTATAAACAAAATATAAGTTGAAATATTTTATGGATCTAGATAGTACATTTTATAAGTTTTTGATAAAGATAGTAGATACATAGAAAAAAATTTTGTCACTAATAATAGTGAACAATAACAAAAATCTGCAACAAACCAATGAAAGTATCATATTTATTTTGATAGTCAAATTTGTTTGGCATACAATAAAGAAATTCTATTCTAATCAACAAATAAACTAAAACATAAATACAATATATACTATTCAAAGTAAGAATATGAAAATATCTCAAATTATTATAAAAATATTATGACCTACCTTTAACTTATTTTAATAGGTTATTTATTTATAAGTTTATGACTCTCACTTAATATGAATAAACATTATGGTAGTTAACAATAATATAAATTACAACTCAAAAAACTTAGATTGTAATTAATACTTTTTATTATTTCTTGTAGGCAGAACTTTTAAATCTATGACTACAAATAAATTGAATGAAGTACAAAATTTATATTATGATGTTAAAAATTTAAATTTTAGAGATAATAATTGAGAATATTTGAGAATTATAATACTTAGATCGTTGTAATTAAATAAATACCATATAATAATTAGTAGCTGACTTTGATCTCTTTAATATGTAATACTATATTCAGTAATACTGTATACTCTAATCATAATTCACATCATATTAACATAAATGTGTCAGTGCAGTGTTTAACTTACTAGTATCATACATTTTTCGGTCAAAGATAAAACAACCGATAACATGAAATCTCTAAAAGTTATCTATGAACATAGAGTAATAGAGATAAGAAGACTGAGTCACTGGCTATATAGTATCAAAAAACAAGCAATAGTATCAACAAGATTGGTAGATTATACGGTTTATAATACGGTATGTATGTATAATGCTGTCTTAAACCGTGATAGATAACAAAGGTTAATATAAATAGATAAATATATAATAATAAATCTATTTATACATGAAAATTAGAGATATCTCTAATCTTCATGGATAAACCTTTATACGTCTCGTAGATAACCAACCTTACCCTATCAATATGTACGTACTATCAATTGTTAAATAATGTTATTCAGTGTATTAAAATTTAGAATATAATTTAAGGTTATTTTAGATGATAAAATGAATCACGATCATGATTTAAGATAGATCTTACTATCTTAAATCGTGATCACGGTTTCATTTTTTTTATGATAAATGATTATCCATAAAAATCCATTAAGTAATTATATTCTATGTGAATTATTTTTAATTTTATTACAATGCTCTGTTATTGTATTGATTTGTTCACTTCAAAATCTTAATGTAAGTTTTACAAGTATCATTTTTTAATTAATTAAACCTTTAAACTAATGTTCATAAATTTTTTTTAAAAATGTAATTTATTATTGTTTTGTTCAGATCTCTTCGTAAGTTGAATGTTTTAGATTTATCATCTAAATTTTAAATAAACATATTCATCCATTATCAAATATGTTATCGAGAAAAAATAAAGATACAAGAACGATAAAAGAAGGAGTTGTGGGAAAATATGTTAAAAAAGACAAGCCACCTGAAATACCAAGTAAGTTATTTTAAATATAGAACTATCCTTAGAATGATCAACCTCACTGATATGTAATTTAATTTAATTTAAATTCAATATGATGAACACTGTTCCTTTGATCATTTGTTCTATTCTAATTTACTTTAAAAGGGTAGGGAAAATGGAAATTTAGTTTATTTTATACATTTGTTATTTAGTATCTAACTGTTTAGGTCTTCTAATATATTCAAATAACAATTGTGTGTATAGTTTTGATAAATTAATTACATTTTATTATATTTCTTGTTTGCAGAAAAGTAAAATAATAAAAAAAGTTTTTATTTTACATTATTGTACTATAATTTTTGTAGTAATTTTTTTTTGTATTATCTTACATTTTCGTATGATAAGTAAATTTATTTTAAAGATCTAACTAAAAATAATTTCCTTATGGTTTTTAATCATTTATTTTATATTAGTTATAAACGTATGGACAACAGAGCCTTTTAGAAAAAATAATCATAGTCGGACAAGTGTTCCAGAATCATTCAATCCCAATGTAAGAAAAATTATATTAAATCAATATTTCTTAATTTAATTTTAATAATGTATTTTTAGAATACAAATCAGTCAAGTGGATCAGTTCAAAAGTTTGGTAATATGAAAAATACACCATCCCCATCTATGCTTATTGGCCATGAAGGGAAATATACCCCTAGTAGCTCTGTTCCTGACTTAGCTCAAAAGTACTAAAACTGTTAAAAATATAATAACTATAAACTACAAATTTATTTATGTTGTGTTAATGTTGAAATAAATTGTTTATTATTACATTTTTAAGATTCGCCAATGCTAATTTATGGAGTAGTACTCCAGGAATTGCTGTTGATCAGTCAATAAGTATGAGAAATTTTGGTAATCGATATATTTCTAATGATTGTCACATTAATCATCAAGCAAGTTTTTAGTTTTGTAACTGAATATATTATAACTGTTTAAGGTATATATTTGATAATTAAAATGTATATTTATTTTTATACATAGATGGGACCACATACTAGTGCCAGTTGTTTGCCCTATCACTCACATTCTGATTTAGCAGAATCGTCTGTCATAATGCATAGATTTGGTGATAACACAATATACACACCGGCCTTATCACAGTGTTTTCCAAATGTAAGTAAATATTAGTTTTGTATGCCTACAAATTTTATCATCCACCTTAATAATAGTGAACAAGGATATACTTCTGTCTAATCACCCAATTAATTAATTATTGGCTTTTTTTCTTGCTATGTAAATTTTTAATCCAAAATGCTTATATTAAGGTCTTAGAACTTTTTGCATTAAAACTGATTTCATTGTTACAGTAAAAATAACTGGAATTTCATTGTTACAATAAAAATTATTCAAAATTGCATTATTTCTGTGAAAAGTCTCAATGTTGAACACCAAAATTACAATAAGCTTTTAAAATTACTAAAATAACAATTAAAAAAAAAAAAAAAAAATTGTACAAGCATTTATACTTTATTCAGACTGTCATATTACAAATATGAGTTATTTTATAAAATATTTTAAATTAAAATAGTAATAAAATAGAAAATAGAATAGTAATTTTAATCTGGTCCTCCAGTAGCCTATGAGCAAAATGATCAAAATTTAAAAATTGTTAAACAATTTTTATTTTATTTTTTAATTAAAATTAGTGTCTACTTTAAAAGTAACCACATTACGTAATAAATGATTCCTTTAAGTTTAAAAATTTGAAAAATATATCAGATTTGAGGACAGTAAGTTTTGCAAATAATATTTCCATCACTGCCATCACAATCGAAAAAACCTAAAACAACTATTATTTATTATTATTATATTATTTTTACTTATATTATTATATCTACCATTATTTTATTTCTTGTATCACTAACAAAAATTAAATTGTGTGAATAATATTTAAAAGTATATATAATTGTATTATAAATGAGGGAAATCAATAAAGTTGCAATCACATAAAAAAAAAAAAAAATGCCAAAAATTGCATAATGTTATTCTAAACATTCTTAAATTTTAATTTATACTTGCATGGAACAAATTTATAAGTTACTATTATTAAATCAGAACAATAGAATAAAAGTTGTAAATTTAACAAATTCTGAGACCTATTTATAAATATACTTACAATACATTGAAGGAAGAAATATTGTTTTATTTTCAAATATATATAATGTTAATCTTGTAATTATTGTTGAGAACAATTAATTTTAAATTTAAAAGATTAATATAGCAATATTATTTACTGCATATTAACCAACCGTGGAATTTTACCAGATCTATGAGTTTCCCTTTTTTTTTTTTAATCTAAAAAAAGTTATTCACAACCTATTATTTAAAACAATATACAATGTGATTTCTTTTAAAGGTAACACTAAATAATTCTGTCCAGTGACATCGGATTAATATGTGGTTTTCGGGAGGGGATAGGGAATACATAAATACACATTTCTTGATGATTTTTACATTTTTAGATCTTTCCGTGTGCGCATGTGCAATACAACTTGCATTTTTTTAAATGGCAACAGGTGTTTTGAATACCAAATTTGGATAGACCGAATTTTTTTAAGTCGATTTGGTCCTGTTTACCATAGCTCTAAAATCAAAATTGACTAAATGGCAATGAGTAAAAGTTTTGATTAAAATTATTGAATTTTTCAACAATCATACTAGAATTTTATGAATTATTATAAAATGTTAAGTATTTTTTTTGTATCCTTAGGTTTGCAGATATTATTAAATCATTTAAATTTAATTTTGAGGAATTAATTAATATCAATTAGACATAAATGTTTAATTTACAGAGAAAAGATTAAACTAATTCACACAATTTTTATAATTTTAATCATTTCTATTATTTATATAGGTAAAAAATGTCTAATAACTATCTAATAAATTGTTCAAAATTTAGTCCATCATTCTCCATGCATGATTGAAGTCGACGAATCACCTCTCTTTGAGTAGCTGCTAATATCTGAAAATAATCTAATAAATGAAGAATAACAATAAATGATAAAATTAATAATTTAAATAGAAACTGTAATAATAGAAGTTATGAAAAATAAATCATATCAGTTTTTTTAGTCTTTTCTTAGTAAATGAACTAACATTTACGTCTAATTGATGTTAATTAATTCCCCAAAATTAAATTTAAATGATTTAATAATATCTGCAAACCTAAGGATACAAAAAAAAATACTTAACATTTTATAATAATTCATAAAATTCTAGTATGATTGTTGAAAAATTGAATAATTTTAATCGAAACTTTGACTAGTTGCTATTTAGTCAATTTTGATTTTAGAGCTATGGTAAAAAGGATCAAATCGACTTAAAAAATTCAGTCTATCCGAATTTGGTATTCAAAACACCTGTTGCCATTTAAAAAAATGCAAGTTGTATTGCACATACGCACACGGAAAGATCTAAAAATGTAAGAATCATCAAGAAATGTGTATTTATGTCCCCTCCCAAAAACCGCATATTAATCCAATGTCACTGGAGAGAATTATTTAGTGTTACCTTTAATAGGAATCATACTGTATACATTTTTTGTACATGGTAAGAAAAAGAAAATTGATATGATTATTAAATTAAATACAAGATTATTCATGATAATTTTCATGCCTTTACATAGTGTATAGCTGCAATGTTCACTAGTTTGCTGATCCAACTAATATGTTGTCAACATCCATTATATTAAAAAATTGTCTTTCTATCTCAACATCTATTTTTTCTTTTAATGTGTATGTAATATACTAAAATGCTGTACATATTTAATTTTTTACATTATTTTTGTTTGATTATACTCGATGAAAATATTTTCAGATTCAACTACAGCATAAAAATGAAATTATTAATACTCATCATTCCACTCCTGCTTTACATAATATTGGACAATCTGTACCAATACCTTTACCTTCAGGTAAATAATATTTATTTTATATTTTTTTCAATATTTATGTCATATATTATTTAATTATAATTTAAATATTAAGATTAGTTACAAAATAAGCTTAAATTAATAAACAATTGTTTACAATGGTACTTGAATTTTTTGTAAAGTTACAAATTTTCTCCAAAATATATCTTAAATTTTCATAGTAGAATAATGTAATAAACTATTGTAGGTTTATTTTAAATCACACATAAGTACCCATTATTTCTATTAAGAAAAAAAAGTAATGAAAAATTGATTCTAAAAGTTAATACCTAATTTTATTAGTAGAACATTGATAATATGACTATAAATTATTTTATATAGTAATGAAATTATTATTATTATAGTATGGCTACCAAGTATACTCTTTGGTTAATTTTGGTTGGTTGTTTCTGTTAGAACCTCGACATTCAAAAAATAGCATATGCAGGGAGGGCCACGAACAGGCTACCATCATCCCTCCCAGTAATGAAATTGTGGACTCATTATTTTAAATCAATAAAAAAAAATTTTGATTTTGGTTTAATATAAGTAAATTTAGTTTGAATCGAGCCACTAGTCATCCTTATTTTATTACTGTATTATTATTAGAGTTTGTGTAAACTACTGAAATTAATATAATTTCAATATACATGTTTAAGTGCAGGATCAACATTTTATTAATTGGATATTAATATTAAGAATTAGAAAGAAGTAATATTGATAAACATAATGCTATTAGGTAGCTTAGAGAGAAGAAAACATTAAATTATAGTGATTTATTTTATTCTTGTTATACTTTTATTTGTATTAATAGATATTTATTTTGCTGTATTCATGTTTTGTATTAAAGGAATTTAATAGTTATTAGCCATACAAAATAAATGAGAAAAATGCTCAGTTAGCTAGAAATTTCTGGTTCAATTCTTGGTCTTATAACTCATTTTTTGATATTTTATATTTTAGGAGGGGAAGAACTTCCTTTACCACCAGGTTGGTCTATAGACTTAACTTTAAGAGGACGTAAGTATTATATTGATCACAATACAAAAACCACACATTGGTCACATCCATTAGAAAAAGAAGGACTTCCTACTGGATGGGAACGTATTGAAAGTAATGACTATGGAGTATATTTTGTTAAGTGAGTTTAAATAACATTTAAGAAAAATACTATTCAGACTTATTTAGTTGTATTACTGAATTGCATTAATGAAAAAATTAGTTTAATGTTATACAAATATTGCTTGAGAATATGTTTATATAGACAAAATATTAATTAATTAATTCAATTTCCAATACTATTTTCTGTAAAATAAGTATATTTTCTTTTATTTTATTTTAAAGATAAGAAAAGAGTTAATTTTTTATTGTAAGTGTATTATAACATTTAAATTATTTTTAAATATTTTAATTTTTTTTTTTAGTCATATTACTCGGCAGGCACAATATGAACATCCGTGTGCACCACACTACATTTATCAACCGGAAGTTAGAATTTCATTGCCACTTCCGCCTCCGCCACCACCAAGACCTACACATTTCCATCCACATAATATGCTTGTGCCTGCTAATCCTTACTTAAATCAAGGTGAAAAATAATTTTTAATCTGTTTTAAAACTATTGTTTTAATAATGTACTTATATTTTTTTTTTTCTTTGTAAGAAATTCCTGTTTGGCTTAGTGTTTATTCTCAAGCTGCACAAACATTAGATCATAAACTCAGATGGGAAATGTTTCGACTTCCAGAGCTTGACTGTTTCAATGCTATGCTGACTCGTTTATATAAACAAGAATTGGAAGAGATAGTCATGCGTTACGAAGTTTATAGGTTTGTAATAACTAGATTTATTTGTTATTTAAATTACAAAATTTGAATAATTCTAATAGCTTTCTTGTTATACTACTAATTTAATATTATATAATTTATTTAATTAATTGAGCCAAGTAGAAAAAATGGATGTTTTCATGATTGTTTCTCTATTTTGAAAGTAGTTCTTAAAGTCTATAATTAAAAACTTAACTGATTTATATAAAATATCAGAAATATGCAAATTGAGTTTTTGTAATAATTATGTTAATAACTTAAATGGAAATTAGTTATAATATAAAATATGCTCTTTTGGTGGTAAAAATGAATACAAGAGTCTTATAGTGGCTTTGTTTCTTTAATAGAAATTGTAATTGAAAAGGTAATCTAAATAGGTTGCCCTCTTCTATAAATATACATTAGCTATGACCTATAACTATAAAACCAAATTATTTACTATTCAATTATGATTTTGAAATTTTTATAGCTTGTAACAAATAATGGTTAAAGTAAAAAATTATAAAAAATATCATTCTTATAGGACCATTTATGAGCATTTGTGTTACATTAGCTGTCCGAAGGGGGGAGGTCGAGAAATTTGACAGTACATTACATGGGGTAAGGGGGAGTAAATATCATATCTGATATCAGTATAATCTCTATTAAAATTTGAAATAAAAGTGAAATTCAACAAATTACCTACTGCATAAAAGACTTATCATCTTATTCTTATTATCTTTATTTTGATAATTCAAGAAATTAATTGTATTTATAAGAAAATAATTTATTTTAAAAAAATTGATGGGGTTTATGAAAAACATTAGTCTAAGATATCAAAGAGTAGTCACTATCTGCATACGTTGAAATTATGGGAGGGGTTAAAATTACTTAAAAATGTACTGACTTAATTCTTGAATACTCCCTTTCCTTTTGAATATTACAGTCATCTACCTTGTATATTACTCCACAATTTTTTTTTTATATTTAACAAAGTGCATTTTTGTTTGATAATAATTTAATCACAAGAAATTTGTAATATTTAATTACAAATAATATAATAATATAATTAATATATTTATAGTAAAATGTTAAATTGAAAAAATGTATGAAAGAATAATTATTTTTTCAAGATCTGCATTACTATTTGAAATGGACAGAAGACATATGCAATCTCGATGTATTGATGCAAATGATTATAACCGATATGGACCTGGACCACGTATAATTGATGTAACTAATGATAATCTGCGAGAAGTTGCGCTTTCTCAACACACAGAAACTAAAGTTTAATTGTTATTTAAATTTATTTTTGAGTCTTATTATTGAATATTGATATAGCTTATATAATGTTACAAAAATTTAATGGAATTTAACGAATTTAACTACTGTAAAACTGTGATAAATAAATTCATAGGCGTATTTAATCACTATTATTATCATAAGAAAGTTATTTGTTATTTTTGGATCTTATGGGTTTATTTTTTATCGAGAAAAATTTTATACCTAAGTATTAACATATATCAATATGTCACTCTAAATGTATTTGGATTCAACTTAAATTCTTAAATACAAAGATTTTTAACCTTGAATTTGGGAGTTTTATTTTTTGTTATCAAAATTAGAGGTTGAATTAAGTGTAAAAATTAAATAAGAATATGAAAATAAATAATTTAAGTTTGTACATTTTCTCGTTACTTGATTTACCAATTATGCCCATGTAAGTCATTATAAACTCATTGAAGTAGATATATTAAAATTAAATTAAAAAACAATTGGTTTATGTGTAACGTGCCTCAAGTGGGTTGAGGACGCTATGATAATGTTATGATTGAATAGTATTTCTAAGTGTTTTAATATAAGTTCAATAATTTAAACTTGAAAGAATAGAGTATGATATTTTTATTTTACACTTAGAAAAATCAGCAAAGTAATAACAATGTAAATATGACTGTCGTAAGCGGAGTGTTTGTACTTGATGGCTGGATACGTCTGCCGTTGGTGGTGCAACGGTGCCTTTATATACTCTCTTTGGTGTTGTTTTCGCCACCTGGTTTCCCTTTGCCTTTGATCGTCAAATTCGACGAAATGATGACGTTTTTTTTTGCAGTTGTTCATGGTCACAGGATGTGTATTGCACCGTTTATGAACTGCGCGTGGCTTAGCCTTACATCACAATTATGAGTGCGATAGCTATTTACATAATTCATAAATGTGCATTTTTATCATCGTACGACTCGGGAATATGCATATCATTATTTGTTAGTAATTACATTACAATTATATTACAGACAATGGTGCATGTTACATATGAATGAAAATCCATTTAAAAAAATTTGGACGGATCAAATCATCTGTATTTCAACATAAGGTGTTTTTCTTAGGAAAACTATGTAAAAAATGTAGAACCATCAGTTTTAGGCAATTCCATTTTTAGCTAATTTTTTATCAAAAAAGTATACTGCACATTTATAACCCAGAAATATAAAAAAGAAAAAAAAAGTTGAATATAAAACAATCAAATTTAAATTTGAAGAAACAACCCTAGATCATTTCTATTATTGAATAATTTATTAAACAATATAATATGTATACCATATACAAATATATTTACTAAAAAAAAAATATTTGGAATATAGTTTTGAAATTCAAAAAATAACTATCTAGATCCACCAACCAGATAATGTTTTCTATCAGAAAAACCAGCAACGTTTCTGGTTGAAATTGTGTAAGCAGACAAAAAAAACACTTGTCATGATAAAATCAATACACAATCATATTGTAATGATTAACTATTATTAAGTAATACAGTGAAACCTCTATATAGTGGACAGCCACGGGGAATTAAAAATTGTCCACTATAGAGAGTTGTCCACTATTGAGAAAACCTATTACGCATACATTTATATGCGCATACATTTTTGCCGGGGAATTTAGAAGTGTCCACTATTGGGAAGGGTCCACTATTGAGAGGTGTCCATTAATAGAGGTTTCACTGTAATTATTTTTTACATATTAAAGATGTAAATGTGAGATGGTATTTAAGAAAAAAAAAATTATGAACAGTTAAAAAATTGTATTAAATTTAATATATATATTTATATAATGGTACTAAATATTAAGAAATAAATTATAATTTTTATTTCCAATTATTTTAATGAATTGGATGTAACTAAACAATTAAAAATAGACATTTGTAGTTAATATTTATAAATATAGTTATTATCAGGGTTGATAATATACGCGTATAAAACGTTTTATATGTTAAACGTATAATACCCCATGTACAAAACCTATAAAATGACTAAAACGTATGTTTTGTTTTGAAATTCATTTTTAAAAATTAAAAATACTTTCTATTTAAGATAGATATCAAGTTAGGTTTTTTATTCGTACACTTAGTAAAAAATTATATATTAGGTAGGTAATATATTACAATATAATTATTATATAACTATCTGATCCCGTGCACTTCGTTGCTCGTTAAATATACCAACTCTATATGACTCTAACTTTGTTCAACTCGTTATTTAATATTCGGTGGATGATGTTCTAGATTTATCTTAAGTTTTCTCTCCGGAATAAAAATTCTGATTCACAGCAGTATATTATCAGGTAGGCAATCTACTTGCGGTAGATCGCGGACCTAGTGCTGTTTGTACGTACCTTAGTGTATGATTTAAATCTAATAAAGTATCAAAGTTATACCAAGTTTGACATAATACGGTGGATTAATATAATTAATTAATACATAATCCTAACCTAACCTTAACGTACTAAAATCCGTAGTATAGAATTGTATTGTTGACCATTTGCATTAGTATTACGAACTATTTCTGTTGCTCCGAACGATGTCATTTGAAAACATGAATTGAATGTTCTAATTGACTTCAGGAACACGTTAGAATCTGGATCTGTACCGATAAGTAAACCGTTCAATGGTTCAGGTGGTGTTTCAATTTCAGGTAGTTGCATCTTTCCTGACGCACAACACATCCAGACTGGCTCATTTTTGAATTTGAGAACATAGCAGTGCGGGCATTCTTTGTCCATAGCACAAATTACTACTTTTGAATTAGCATAATATTCAATATCGGGCTCATACTGAATACTAGACGCAGGAATGAATCAGATATAAATGTTCGATGTACCTGTTGGCGTAGTTGGTCATTTGCTCTGCGTGAGTCAACTACGAATCATTCGCATTATCGGATTGGCATTGTTCGTCTGTTATATGCGCTCTTCTATTTCTCATGTTTGTAGCTGCATTTGTTCTACGACAAAAATTGGCATTCTGGCGTCTTCTTGGCATTTTTAATAACACAAACAAATAGAAAATATTCAAAGTACTTATTTATGTTTTTTTTTTTTGGTTACCTTGCAACGTCGGGTAATTCATTATATTAACCACTAATAAATAAATATTCTCAAATCTTATAACCCCCATAGCAACCATTTATAAACAAAAACAAAAATTTCTATCGTAAATCTCAAAATTCCTGTTTGACCACCTCTCGGGGGTGGAATTAGGTCCATATATAAACCCGCTCCACGACATTCTCTATCATTTAAAAAAAAAATCAAGATAATCGGCCCAGCCGTTCTCAACTGATGCAATTTCGAATTTTATGTCTCCATTTTTATATACCTATATAGATTATAAAAAAATATTTTTATTTGCAATTTTTCTTCTTATTCTTTCAAATAGATACCTATCTAAATAGAAAACAATAAAATATTACCACAGACACAAAATATAATATATTATTATATTCCTATTCATATTGTAAAGAAAAATGTATGTTGTCAAGACAATATGGAATATTTGTATAAAATAAAATAATTTATATTTCCTTTGACACTTTACTATTCTTTATAAATAATACATATTAAGAATAAACAATTACATGTGTACAATTATTTAAGCTGAAATATTAACATTATAAACTATTAATTACTAACTAATTAATATTCTTTTGATGAACTTATTGTTTTTTCATTTAATTTAAGTGAGTAGTAAGTATTTAATAGTTTTTTGGAACGTTCTGGACTCAAACAGTTCAGGAGAGAATTGTGAATGTTTGACCAGTTTAAAAACACTCTTTCTAAATGGGCAGTTGACACTGGTAAATTTAATAATTTATTTGCCAATCCTGTTAATTCTGGATGCTTATTTTTAGTTATTTTTGTTTATTAGTGATTTTATTTTTATACTGTATACAATGTATATAATTATGAGTTTTATACTATACCGTATTAAACGTTTCAACCCTGGTTATTATTGATTGAATACGGGTATGCTATAATTTTTTTTAATTTTGACATATTTTAATTGTTCTGCATATTCTATCAAAGTTTTTCTGTTGAGAATGATAAAAAACAACATGAACTAAATGGTGACCCTGTTAATATATAGGAACATGGAATAAACTATAAGGTAAGTCTATAGTCTAATATAATAATTATTTAGATTGTATATAATAAATAATGGAGGTCTATTTATTTTTCTTGACAAATTTAAATTCTTTTTAAATTTAATCCTTTTTAACTGTAATAACCTTGTGCATGGGCTTAATTTTGTATACTTGCAAACAATTTAAAAAATATAGATTATTACGAATGTTAAATGTATGATAATGTAGATACTTACCTTTCAAAAATAAATATCAAACACTTCAGTATCAGTAAAAAATATTTAAATGTATTTACATGGTTTAAATAGCTGAATTTATCTTAATCGCACTTATATAACAATCATTTAATGATCAAAAATATTTCCATTAATAGCCTATGACTAGGAGGTAGGCCCTATTTTCTAATTTAAAATGTTTACAAAGATTAAGTTACTTTTGGTAATTTACATGGTTCAAAAATAATGAATAAATAAATAACCATTGTTGTTTCTTAAAATATTGATATTGGCATATAAAGACAATAAATCAGAAATAAAATTACACACTTTAAATAATTTAATATGTTATGTAGTAATCATAACTTCATTACTAACAGAATTCATAGATATTGTTGATCCTTTTTCAGTCAATTCTTTTTTGAACGATGAAAGGTTTTGAGTAAACCTAGTAAAACAAATGTGTTATAGTTATAGGTTTTCATATTATAGATATTTATTATACCTTTCACGATTTCTGCTTGCTAAATTTCTTTCAACTCCTTCCATTAACATTTCAAACCATTGAGCCATAGCTGGTTGTTTATCGATTGGTTGACTTTGCAAGATAATATCTCTTAACTGATTAAAATACTACAGGAATAAACAAATAAAACAGATTTAACTTTAATATATTTCAGAATCAGAATTATCTATGATGTATACTTCTTCATTAAGTAATATAAGTCCAAGAAGGGGTCTTGACATTGACCATTGATTTCTACATTCTTCAAATATAATTATGTTAAGAACAGTCTGTAAAATTTGTCTAAAAACACCTAAATGAGTTTCTAGAGTACGTAAGAAAATTTCATTTACTTGTTGCATACGTCGTCTTACTTTTTTACCTACACAAATACAAATTTTGTATGAATTATTTGATTTATTATAATTGAATACTTAAAATTATACACATTTTGTTTAAAAAGCTATTTATTTAATCATAGTACACAAAAAATAATTTAATTGAATACAGTAAAGAAAATTAATTTTAAAGAATAAAAAATAAAACCTTAAAGTTTAACAATTGTAATTGATAAACAATTTTAAATTTAATCTAAATTCTTAACCACATGATACTTTTAAAAAATTTTTTTTTTATATTTAATTTTTTTCCCCCTATTTTCCTTAATTATTCAAATTAAATAATTACCTTTTAATAATAACTGTTTAAATACATAAGTAACGATATGATCAAGAGTAGTACAACATCCAGTACATATAGACATATCTAAAAAAAAAAACATGAAAAGAAAAATTTAATTAGAGTACGTAATATATAACAGGGGTGGCCAACTTTTAAAGGCTTGTGATCGACTTTTGAGTTTTAATGACATTTTGACCAAAAAAAAAAAAAGTTGTAACTGAGCAAAATTATATTTTATGAACATGCATGTTACACACTTCCTTTATTATTTTTTTTTAAAATATCAATAAGTAAGATAACTTTAATTTGATACTTTTACATAACACGTATTTTAATATATATTTTATCAATTTATTAAAATACCGTTATTTAATACGGAATATATATCAGAATATGAACATACCTACATAACTATTTGATCTCAATGTATAATTTCGTTTTTTATAGTTATTTTTTACTACATATTATTACAAAATATATTTTTTATTAATTGTTATTATTATAATTTTTATATTTGTGGGTTGAACAAAAATATAAAAATATACAGAAAATAAATAACTATTTTCACTGTTTTCTGAAAAAATATGAAAAAAATTGAAAGGGAGTCGCGATCGACCTGTTGGCCACCCCATATATAGAACTATAAAGTATAGAAGTACATTAGTGTTTGTTAATTAATTTATCTATCAAAATAACAGTTTATTCTTGTATACTCAATTTAATTACATATGTTCAGACATCAAAACATTAAATAGGAACTGTAGATACAATGTGAGTAATTTGTTTACTATTGAATGTTAAAACTACTATTGAAAGTTAAATCTTAATCAGGAAATGTATTTAATATTCAATAAGTAAATTAACCATGTTTAATATTTTCTTCTATAATTGAATGAGTCTAAGTACAAATATAGAAAAAAGAAAGAATACCAGAAGGGTTGAACGAATCACTTATATGCCCTTTATACAAGAAAAGAGATCGGAAGAAAGTTGAAAATTACAGAGATAAATCATTACTGAACACTAGGTACAAAATATTATCACTAGTAATACTAAGCAGACTACAAGAATACTCAGAAGGAATAATAGATGATTATCAGAGTGGATTTAAGAAGATCAACTATAGATTTTTATTAGACAAATTATGGAGAAATATTACAAGCATGCTCGAGATTTACATATAATCTTCGTTGACTATAAACAAGCATATGACAACATTGTACGAGAAGAGGTATGGAAGACGTTAGAATACTTGAGAATACCAAAAAAGTTAATACTGATACAAATGTACAACGCAGATACCTATAGCAGGATAAAACTAAAAAAAATATCTTATTACACAACTTTTAAAATTGAAAATGGTCTACCCCAAGGGGATGCTATGTCACCGGTAGTATTCAACCTCACATTAGAGAGTGTGATACGAAAAGTTTTGCTAATAGAAGATTTGACATGAAAAGATGGGTGACATTATGCAAACAAAATAACATATATGGAGAAATTAACATAAGACTGGCCGCGACAAACAGATGATAATTTGCTCTAGCAAACCTATTTAGGTCAAAAATTAATATCAAAAAAATCAATAAAACAAATACATATTAGCTATGTGAGACCAGTCTTTTCGTATATATGTGCCACTTAAGCATTGAAGAGAAGCTATTAAGATTCGAGAGGAAGATACTAAGGAAAACATATGGCTCAATATATAATTAGGAAGAACAGAAATGGAAAATAAGGTCAAACAATGAATTAAGGGCACTGTTTAAAAGAGAAAATGTGGTTCAGTTTATTAGGAGCACAAGGCTAGTATGGATGGGGCATGTTTGGCAAACAGATGGAAGACTACTGAAGAGAGTCTTAAGTGAAGAAATAGATGGAACAAGACCACGAGGGAGACCGTGTCGAAGGTGAATGGACAGTGTACAGGAAACAATGATGGAACTTGTTCAATCAAAAGAAATAAACTGCGATATGGCAAAGGGCAGAGAAAAATAAAAAGAATGAGTTTCAGTACAAAAAAGCTTAAAAAAAAAAGTATAACTATCAGACTTATCACTACATAATACTACTATCAGTATTACTAAATGTTATAATAATAATAATTAGATAAAGATAATAAGATAAAGTATAAACATCAATAAGAGTACAATAATAGTACAACTATGCATTTGAAAGATATAAAAATATGTAAATTTTCAAAATTATATTTTATTTTGGCTTTGTATATATATATAAATCTTTCTTATGGAAAAAGACACAATATTCGAGTGTACTATTGAGTAATTTTACATTTGAAACTGAAATAAAATTTAAACATTTATTCATTTATATTTAAAATTAAATTAACAATAATTACTTTACACATAATATAAAAATAAAAGAAATACACATTTTCCATATTTGAAATATTTGTATTTACTTATAGCATAATAACCATGATAGGTAATAAAAACCAATTAAGAAAACATATTGTTATTTTATTTTAAGTAAATATAAACAGAAACTGAATTTTTTATTAATTTTATAAATTATTTGGAAATAAAATGTAATTAAAGTCCTAGTATAAGTATACCTTAATGTATTGTTTAATTTATAAGCAAATACATTATTGTATTTAAATCAACTTACCTAATGCATTTAATCCTTCAGATATGGACGAAAGAATGTATAAAAATACTTGAGGTTCTAAAGTTGATAAAAACTCCATATGATCTTGAGCTAGACACTCAAGCAAACCATAATAGGTTTGGGATAATTTTGGATAATGCTGAAAATAAATAAGATGACAAAATATTACATGATCAAAGAATATATACATTTTATATTATAATAATAAAAATTGCAAATAATAATATATGACATTGGATTCAATTGTTTATGATACATAGAATGTCATTTTTATAAAATTAAAAATAGTAATCTTTGATTAATGCTAATTGTGTTTAAAATTTGAATAAGACCAAAGTTTAGTGTGATAAATAAAAGGAATCGAATATCACAAGTTGAAAAACATGAAATTAAGTATATCTTAAAAAATTATAGCAAAAAGTACATTAAAGAAAAAAAATTGAAACTTAAAATAACTTATATTGAGTCTATGATTGATTTTAAACATAATTTAATTATAGTTGGGGCAACAAAAAATGAGCGCTGGCCCCCGCCACCAGTTGTTTATACCCGCTCTTATGGCCAATGATTCTCAACATAGGGCAACTGTTGTGCTGCTGCGCGCTGTACCTATTGTATTATATATACTTATATAAGTAACTTGATGTTTTTAAAAAAACGCGGGCTTTTTTTTTTAAAGATTGATAACCACTATTAATAAACTGCCGCTTGGTGCATGACAGTCAGCGCTCATTTTTCGTTGCCCTAACTATAATTAAAATATTGTACACATTTAGCTTGTTTTTTTTATAGCAAAATAAAATAAATATATATGAAAAACCATTGTTTCTTCTTCTTCACCTTCGTCTTTCTCCCAACTATTTGAGGTTGGCCACCTTTGTCCTAAACCTCCATTCGCCTCAATTTTTACATCCACTATACATAAACCAATAGCCCTTAAATCATTCTTAATCTTATCCAACTATTTATTTTTTTGATCTTCCTCTTCCTCTTTTTCCTTCAAAGTTCATTTTCATAACTACTATATCTGCTTTTGTTTTCTCTCGCCTAATCATATGCCCAAATCATCTCAGTCTATTATCTCTCATATTCTTCATTATCCACATTATCTTCTTCTTCTTCTTCTACTTCGCCTTCCTCCCAACTATTTGGGGTCGGCCACCCTTGTCCTACACCTCCACTTTACTCGGTCAATCACATCTCCTCTGCACACACCGACAGCCCTCATGTCATTCTCCAAAGTCTCCAACCATCTCTTTTTTGGTCTTCCTCTTCCTCTTTTCCCTTCAACGTCCATCTTCATAACCACTCTTATTGCATTCGTTTCCTCTCGCCTCATCACATGCCCAAACCATCTCAGCCTATTTTCTCTCATCTTGTCCACAATTGGCGCTACACCAACACTACCTCTCACGTATTCATTCCTTATTCTATCTTCTCTTGTCACTCCACTCAACCATCTAAGCATTCTCATTTCCGCGACACTCATACTTTGTTCTATTCTCCTGTTAACCGCCCAACACTCTGAACCATACAGCATAGTTGGTCTCACTACACTTTTATAAAATTTACCTTTCAGCCTAATTGGAATTCTCTTATCGCATAACACGCCCGATGCTTCTCTCCATTTCATCCACCCGCACTTAATCCTATGTTTTACATCCATGTCAAAGCCCCCGTCCTTTTTAACAAAAGATCCTAAATATTTAAAGCTCTCAACTTCACCTATCACATCACCATCTATTGTCAGTTGTCTCCTCATTCCTTCAACTTCTTGGTCTCTTTGTCCAAAATCATACTCAATATACTCAGTTTTATTTCTACTAATTCTCAATCCCTTTTCTTCGAGGGCTAACCTCCACTCATTTAACCTATTATTGACAACTTCTAGGTTTTCTCCTATCAGAACTATATCATCCGCAAACATCATACACCATGGTATCTCCTTTGAAACCTCATCCATTACCACTGAGAACAGGTAGAGGCTTAGAGCTGACCCCTGGTGCACACCTACTCCTATACTGAAACCTTCTGATACTCCACACCGACTCTTGACACTAGTACTCGACCCTTCATACATATCCTGGATCAAATTAACATACATTTTTGGGACATTTTTCCTCATTAATGCCCACCCTAAAACTTCCCTTGGCACCCTGTCATACGCCTTTTCTAAATCTATAAACACCATGCATAGTTTTTTATTCTTTTCTCTGTACTTCTCTACTAATTGCCTAACACAAAATAATGGCTCCATTGTCGATTTTCCTGGCATAAAACCAAACTGGTTTCCTGATATCGAGGTCTCACTTCTTATCCTCTTCTCTATAATCTTTTCCCAGATCTTCATACTATGACTCATGAGCTTTATTCCTCTATAGTTCCCACATTCTTGTATGTCTCCTTTTCCTTTAAATATTGGTACAATAAAACTCTTTCTCCAATCTTCTGGCATTTTTCCCTCTATCAGTACCTCATTAAAAAGATTTTTCAACCACCCAATGCTTACATCCCCTAACATTTTCCACACCTCTACAGGTACTCCATCTGGTCCTACTGCTTTTTTCTTTTTCATCGCCTTCACCGCATCTCTCACTTCCTCCTCATCCACTAGACCAATCAATCCTTCATTCCATGACATACTCTCTAAAGCTTCTTTTAGATACTCCTCATTCAGTAATTTCTCAAAATATTCTTTCCATCTTTTTTTCACATCCTCATCATTTGTTAAAACTCTCTTATCCTCATTTTTTATACACCAGACATCTTGGAAATCCTTGGATTGCTTTTCTCTCACCTTCGCCAGTCTATAAATTTCTTTTTCTCCTTCCTGTGTTCCTAGCCGCTCATATAACTCATCATACCTATTAAGCTTTGCTTTGCTTACAGCACTTTTCACTATTTTACATACATTTTTATACTCTATCCAATCTTCCCTCTTCCTACTTTTCTGCCATACCTTAAATTGCTTTTTCTTACTCGCTACTACTCTCTGAATCTCCTCATCCCACCACCACGTTTCCTTGTCTTCTGGTAAACTACTTTTGGTTTCACCAACAACCTCTTTTGCTATGTTCTTAACACAAGTGACCATCCTTCTCCAAACCTCATTTATATCTCCCTCAACATTCCACACAGCTTTTTCTTTTAATTTCTTTATAAACTCCTTCTCTTTGTTTCCTATTAATTTCCACCACCTAATTCTGATCTCCTTCCCTGTATTCCTTCTTTTGTTCATCTTTTTTCCACTACACCATACTTCCATTATCATCAACCTATGTTGTGTTATTACACTCTCTCCAGGAATTACTTTACAATCCTTTACTCTTTTTATATTGTCTCTCCTCCACATAAAATAATCAATCTGCGACCTATTTCTTCCACTCTTGTATGTTATATAATGCTCTTCTCTTTTCCTAAAATATGTATTGATTATTGCAAGCTCATACGATTCTGCAAAATCCAAAACTTTTTCTCCAGCCTCATTCCTCTCGCCAAAACCATACCCTCCATGCACTCTTTCATACCCTACCCTCTCACTCCCTACGTGACCATTCATATCACCACCGATCACAGCATCCTCATTTCCTGGTATTCCTTGCATCACTTCATCAATCTCTCGCCAAAACTCTTCCTTTTCACTTTCTTCACATCCTACTTGCGGTGCATACGCACTTATTACGTTTAATACTTTCTCCTCGAATACCAATTTTACCGTAATAATTCTATCACTTTTCCTTCCTACGTCGACTACCTTAATTTTCATCTCATCATCCAATATTACTCCAACGCCATTCCTAGTACTAGTCCTACCTGAATATATTACCTTATAGCCCTCTCCTATTTCTTTTGCTTTCTCTCCTTTCCATTTAGTTTCCTGTACACAACAAATATTAACTTTCCTTCTCTTCAATACTTCTGCTAATTCTCTACTTCTGCCTGTCAACGTTCCAACATTCCACGTGCCTATTCTCACTTTAAATCTATCCCTCATACCTAGACTCAGATTTATATTTTAAGTATTATACCAATACTAATTTTCATCTATTCATTTCTTATTTTATCTTTACTTGTCACTCCACTAATCCATCTTAAAATTCTCATTTCGACAATACTCTTACTCTGTTCTATTCCCTTGTCATTAGCTCAAAATTCCAAACTATATAGCATAGTTGGTCTCACTAAACTCCTGTAAAATTTACCTTTCAGCCATGGGGGATTTTTCTCATTACATAAAACGCTTCTCTTCATTTCATCCAACTTTATTCCTGTTTTACATCCATGTCAAAGCCTTATTATTTTGTACAAATGACCCTAAATATTATTTAAAGTTCTCAAATTCACCTATCACATATCTCCTGGAAAACCATT
Source organism: Sipha maydis (assembly GCA_034509805.1). NCBI lineage: Eukaryota > Metazoa > Arthropoda > Insecta > Hemiptera > Aphididae > Sipha > Sipha maydis. The sequence continues at coordinate 133,592 of JASXSY010000374.1, read as the reverse complement.
GTTAAATTATTAATTGAATGTCATAATTTAAAACATAAAATAACACACAATACTATTAAATACAATACATTTTAAATAACTTACCATAAGATCACTAAGTGGAATAGATAGTAATAATTTAACAAATATGTTAAGTGCATTCTCTAATGTATCATCACCATAAAGTTTAAAAACACCAAAGTTTACATAATTTCCACATAATGCTGCTTTTAACATTGAAAAACAAATAGATATTCCTTTCAATTTTTTTTTATATAACATATCTTGCTGAACATCAAGGTTTAAAATATTATTTCCTATAAACAATTATATTTAATATTATGTTTTTAATTTCAACAAAACAAATACTTACCATAAGTACAAACAACTTTACTAGCTTCACGAAATAATAATATGCCATTTGGAGATGACACATCCACTTGAAGTCTTTGTGATCGATTCAATGCTAATTCTGCATAAAGTTTCAGTAATGGAGTTGTAATTTCAGGATCAGCATACCATAGTTCCATTGCACGGAGTAAAATTGGGGTATAAGATGGATATAACCATTCAAAAAGTAACATAAAAGATGTTTTAGTATTGAATGAAAAAGCTAAACCTCTAAGATCTCTAATAAGGCCTATTAGAGCCTTCTTTGCTTCAATATTAGAATACACAGATGTATCATTTACACCATTAACTGTTGCTAATAAGGCCCCTATAGACTCAACAGATGCTAGGATAAAAATTAAAATTAATTAAAATTACTTTAATTAAATATACTATGTTAAATAATACATATAAATTGTATTTACCTGTTAAAGGAATCATAAAGTTATCAAATTTGTCTTCATCTTCCAATAAATCAATCATAAGAAGTCTACCTAATGAAGTATAAAATGATGATCTATGTCTCATATCTTTTACACTAAATGTATTTCCTAATAAAGGAAAGTGTTCACTCTATAATAAAAAAAATGTATTGTAATTATTAAACTGTTTTCAAATTAAAAATTAGAAATAAATATATAAATATTAATATACTGTATGATTGTTTAATAGGAACTGAATTTCATCAAGTTTTACTAGTTTCCTAACACTAGAAAAACCAACTGAAAGATCATTCAATAATGCCAATGTTTTTTGAATAACTGTATTACTGGAGCACCAAAATTTTAAATTTGTTATTCTAAAAATTAAAATATTATTAATATTATACTAAGAATATTTAATCATATTAAAAATAATTTACATTTTCCTCATAAAAATGCTAAGAACCATGTGTTCTTCGCTTATACCAAGTACATCATGCAATCGTCGGTAAACTTTTGAATTCTTAGGTACCTAAATAAATAAAGCACACGGTTATTTTTTATAAATAAGGTACAATTGAAACAACTGAATAAATGTAACACTTTTTTTTTAATTATAAAATTAAATAGTATATTTTAAAATAATTTAAATAATATATTTTCTTACTTGATCACCAATATAGATTTTTCGAAACTGCTCAAAGAAAAATAAAAATGAATGTTCTAATTTTTCATAACCTCCTTGTGGAAGTCTTGAATCACTAAATGTCATTAATTGTAGAACTTTGCAAGCCATTTCTCCATCCATTGCATCTCCATCATCATTACTATTAAATGTAACTCGACCTCCAATTGCAGCTCCAATCAAGTATACCAACCAAGTCAAACGACCTAAAATAAAATAAGTATAATTTGATAGTTTATTTATAAACATTGATATTCAAACCATATTCTAATGCAACACAATGTATCATGAGATAATATAACAAAAAATAAAATAGATCAATAATGTTAAATAATAAACTAAATTAAAATAAAACTATATCATGTCAGGTAAAAGAATTTATATTAAAATTGATTAAACACCAGTTAATATAATTAGATATTTTGCTAAAATAAAAATAAATTGATTATTTAAAATTTTAAATAACAATTTTTACTTAATATCTATCTTCATGTAAAAAAGCATTTAATTTATCTTACCTTCTTGTATTTTTAGATCAAAAATAGAAGCAGAAGGCGAAGCAATAATTTCTTGATAAGTAGTAGCTGACTGATCAAATAACTGAGCAATTAATGAGCATGTTTTTTGATAATGACATCTACCAATTACAGATAATTGCTCTAACTGTTGTTGAACATTAGTGAAATCATCTAATGGGTCATCAAGTCCATCTCTCACAATAAGTGTAACACTTTCTATTCTGGAGGATATATAAGCTTTTGTAACTTCTGGAGTGTATGTTTCCAATAAATGAGGTTCTGCAGCTTTTACATAAGGTACAGAAGCTACCATTCGCTGCCAAAAACTTAACAAATAATGAAAACTGTTTGGAGCACATTGATATACCTACAAAATACAGAATAAAAAATCAACTTAAACTAAAATAAAATTGATTTTTTAATTATATTCACAAAATTAAAATAAGACAAATTTCATAATACAAACCAATAAGATTAAAATATTTAAATACTGATTTCCATTAATCATAACTATTTTACTGAAAAAATCTAACATATTTATTTTTTTGATACTTTGATTTAGATCAACTACAATTGATCTTTTTCATTTTTTATGTGATAAATCAAATTTTTTTAAATTTCTAAAATCACAGTAATACAACTTCATCCTATTTTTAAATTTGATTATAGTTAAAATTAATTTTTACCTGTAAGCTTTCAACTGTAAATTTAGCTATAAGACCAACAGTTTCTTGATAACTGTCAATCATTACAAGTTCTCCAAGTTGATAATTTGATTTTAATCTTGCTAATAAACGGCAAAACTCATGGTAATTATTTGAATCAGCCAAACCCTATGAATTCAATAAAATTACGTTTACAATATAAAAATAAAGTTATTCAAAAATAATTAATAGTTTATTTTAATCTTTTATATTGGTGTACACTTTGTCTTATTAATATAAAAAAATATAATAAATATTATATGAGTTTAGCATTAAAGAACATTTCTAATTATAAATAATGTAAAATAAGGATAAAATATTTGATTTCATAAGGAAACCTTATAGGTATATAATAATTAAACATTTTAATTGAAAATGCAAGTTTGAATAGCTAATTTAATCGTAATCCAGATATCTAGTTAAGTTCATAAAAATATAAAAAAAAAAAGATTTAATCTATTTAGCAAAAATCATATATTGTTTAAAAAATTTGTAATTATAAGTATGTAAACATTTAATACTAAATAATCATATTAATAGTCTTCTTCTTCTACTTCGCCTTCCTCCCAACTATATGGGGTCGGTCACCCTTGTCCTACACCTCCACTTTACTCGGTCAATCACATCTCCTCTGCACACACCGACAGCCCTCATGTCATTCTCCAAAGTCTCCAACCATCTCTTTTTTGGTCTTCCTCTTCCTCTTTTCCCTTCAACGTCCATCTTCATAACCACTCTTACTGCATTCGTTTCCTCTCGCCTCATCACATGCCCAAACCATCTCAGGCTATTTTCTCTCATCTTGTCCACAATTGGCGCTACACCAACACTACCTCTCACGTATTCATTCCTTATTCTATCTTCTCTTGTCACTCCACTCAACCATCTAAGCATTCTCATTTCCGCGACACTATTAAATCATTATTAATCACTATTAATCATATTAATAGTCATTATAGAAAAACCGCGGTCCTCCACAGTGCCATAAAGGTGCCTATAACACGCAAAATTATTGTCACCACGTCGCGTGCTGCGATAAATGCGGAGCAAATCATCACACCAAGGAATGTTCCAAAGATCGGAATAGCCCGGTCAAATGTGCCCTGTGCTCCGGGGACCACACTGCCAACTTCAGGGGCTGCCCTGCTTTCTTAAGCGCTCAAAAAAACTCAAGACTTCTCACGGCTTGTCCAACCAAAGTTCCGGCGCTAAACTCTCATTCCAGACCAAAATCATACGCAGAAGCCACCCGGACCACAGATCATTTTCCCGTCCTATTATCTTACTTTATAACCAACCTCAACTCTCTAATCAGTCCTCTAATTACTCTCCTCTCTTCAGTCCTACACACATTAATCCCCAAAACTTCCTTATCTCCATAGCTATTTTTGTATAAATTTTTTCTTATATAACAAAATAGTAATGTATTTTCTTTTATGTATAAACAGTATATATCTTAACTAACTAACTGCTATCTTATCTTTTGTATTAGCTACGGCGAAATCCTACAAAACTCTTAATCGGTGTAACTATATATAATGTACAATGTTTAATCTATAATATTATGTATGACGTATAATTGTTGAGCTGTAATAGTATTTAACTAAAAACTAATAAAAAAAAAAAAAAAAAATCTTAAAATTTACTGCAATTTATGTAAATTGTATTTCTATAAAATTATAAACTTGATTAACATTCGATCTTATCTAAAAATAATATTGGGAATGATATAAAATATATAGATGAACTAGTCGTATCCTGATATAGTTAAGATAAACAGATTGCATATCACTTATCTATACATAATTCATACACATAATATAATATACTAATAAATTGTGACATTAAAATGTATACACCAGAAGCATGTATATGAATGTTATAATGGGTATAAACATTCAATAACAATTTAGATAAAAAGGCTTTGTGTTATAAAGGTCCGGATATAATCGAGTTTCTATGTATTACCAAAATACCTGAGGATTAAGTAGAATATCTTTGACGCCATTCACTAAATGGGATAAAAATTTAGCTCTTTCAGTAGTACTAAATAAGGAACGTCGAACTGAAGCTAGTTGCACCAAACATGATAAAGCCTAAAAATAATATTAATCCATCAATTTTATTTTTAGTAAAATTGGTACGTAAAATTAAGCTTTTAACTTACTAGACTTGATAAACTTGGTGGCAAGGAATGATAGAGATCGAAAAATAATGTTAAAGTAGATTGTTCAAGGAATGCTGGTCGCCAACCTGTAGGTATTTGAACTGTGCAAATATCATCAGATGATTCATCACATGTTGTACCAATGAAATCATAGGTTAAACAATTCTGAGCTAACTGTAGACAACGAGACATAAATCCATGCTAAAACAAACAGAAATATATTACATAAATTATAAATGTAATATAATATATTTTAATAAAGTAAAAGTTTACTTGTGTTTCATCAGTAAAATTTAAATTTTTTCGATTATCATTAGCACTACGTAACATTTGACAAGACATGCGAAAAATTTCAAACAACTGTGTATCTCTGAATGATGATGCCACTTTACGATGTTTCAACACAGCTCGATGAGACTCTACATCAGCTACAGTGTTCATTTCAGTAGTTAACTGAGATAATAATTGTACACCAATCATGCAGTGTTCAACATTCATTCCCTAAAATATTATTAAATTCATAAAACTATGATTAAAATGTTATGGTTTTTTTTTTTTGGATATCTACTTATTTTACTTAACTAGTCATGGTGAAAAAATGTATGTTATTTTAAATTTAGATTTATTTAATGTTATTATTAAATAATAAATTCTATAACACTTGAAAAATGATTTTAAATAAATTTAAAGACAAAACAATGAGTATAAAATTGAAAAACATCTATATAATTATATATATATATATATGCAACTAAATTATAACAAGTGAATTATTGATCAGTTTTGTTTTTTGGTTGAATAATTGTTTTTAAGAACAAAAAAACCTCCTTCATCATCCACCCAATAAAATGTTCCATAAACCAACCAAAAACCAATTATCTAAAATAACTTACATGGGAGCTAATAGCCTCAGATATCATAGCTGTTATAAAAAAAAAAAAAAGAGATATGCACCATATACAGTTTTCACTTTAAATAATATTACCTATTTAGTAAATTTAATTTTTTATTTAACCCATAACTAATATAGTGCAGTTTTATGGACCGCTACTGTTTTTAGTTTTTATTTAGGTGATAAGATATTGCTGATATGATCATGGAGGTAAATTGTACCTTTCTAGAGAGATAGTATTAAAACATGCAAATATATGATAGAACAATTGAAAATTGTGGTCCAAATATTAGTAAAGAAACTTAGTGGTCTGAGAGACCGCACCATACTAGTAGAGTGATTTTTTTATTGTACCACTTACGGATTAATACAAATTTAAATCTTTTGTTTACCATTTTTACTTTTCTGATATTTTTTAAAAAATAATTATATAAATAAACAATTTTTTACCTGTAAAAATACTGAAATATCAGATACAACATTTCTAAATGCATAGGAATCTTTTTCTCCATCAAACCATCCTTGCTTAGTAATTTTTGCAAACAACAATACAAGAGCTTGAACCACAAATGATGGCAATTTAGAACGTGTTGCCAAATAATTCAAAATATAATTTCCTATAGCAAATTAGTATACTCAGAATGTTTTTAAATTATAATAATTGTTTAAAACTATACTTACTGATTTGTATTCTTTGATCCAGGCTTAGAGTTAATGGAGTACGAGATAAAAGTTTAGTTATAGTTGTGGTTGCTAATAGTTGAGAATAATGTGAATCTGCTCGTTCTAATAGCAACTGACACTTGGATAATGTATTAGGTGTATTACTATTTTGAAAAGAAACTAAAGCTTTTTCGGCTTCTACACAAAGAGTTGAATCTCTTGATTCGTACATTTGTTTGCATAGCATCTCCAAACGTGGAATACTCTGTAAGATATTACAATTGATAGGTATTACACTCATATCTAAAATATATTATTACCTATATCATTCTATCTATATTACTACACTAAGAGAATAATTAAATATGGTTATTTATAAAAAAATCAATATAAAATAATACCAATGTTAAAGGATAAACTCTAAATGCTAATATAAATAAAATGAAGAACAAACATTAATTTCTATCCCAAAAATAAATGAGATATTTGTACAGACAAAAAAAATAAAATATAAATATACATTACAAATGTATTATTTAATTACATTTACTGAATGATTTTTGATAATTAAACTAATATATTAAAGTAAATTTATGTTTATGCAAATATTTCATATAATTGAAGTCATTATTACCTATACAACTTGCAAACTAGATACAACATTATATTACTATTTTTATCACAATAATTATTGTCTTCTTTTTTCAAAGTTTAATCTAAATCCTTAAATATTATAGCAGTATTTGATCAATGTTATTTTTAAATACTTTATTTATCATATCTGTCAGTTGACTATTATTAAAACTGAATTTTTTATCAGTAATCATTAATTTATTTTAACATTTTATCTTAAACACAAAGCTACTTAATATTTGCATCTCATATACAGTATGTTTTAATCTAAAAAAATTTGTTTACTGTACGAATAAAACAGAAATAACATGTATAAAGATTTTTCTAATAGAACTTTTATTAAAATTTAAACTCAAAAATACTAGTATATAAAATTACAATTCCTCTTTAGAAAAATAATGAATTTTGTAACCATATAATTTTTTTTAACTTATTTATTCTAATGTATAAGAAAATTAATGTAGAAACAACAGTAAACAAATGCATTTTAATTACTTAACCAACTATTTATTTTAATACAAATAATATTATAACATCATATAATATAATATTTATTATTAGTTTGTACATATGTATATTATTAAAGAGTTTGAAAATCAATACCTACAATCTGAAAACTGAAAATTATAACTATGGTTTATAACAAATATTTAATAATTTATAATTCTAAAATGTTATATTTGTAATATTCATTCATTCATTACTTCCATTAAATGTGTGCCATGATAATTTCTTTACAATAATTATACACATTAATTTCATGCATGTATCAAAAATAAATTTGGAGTATTTTAATCAAAATTTTTCTAAAAATAACACGTGAATTCTAAATCATGAAGAAATGAAATTATATTTAACTGATTTAAATGTTTCTTATATATTAAAAAAAGCAATCCTACTAAAAGTATGGAGCAATTATAGGCCAAAAAAAAAAAATAAATAAATAGTTTTCATAGCTTATTACATATATTTATATAAATTCATATATAATATATCTAAAATTGTAAATATAAAATATAGTATAAATAACATTACAAATGAAACCATGCAAAGCGATAAAAACTTACCTGTATATCGTCCGCCATCTCCATCAAAAGCCATTAAACACCAAACAGAAAAAATATGTCAAAACAATCTTGTTTTATGTGTTAAATAATGAGAAATTCTTTTAAATTATAAATCAAATTAAAATGTATGCAATCACAGTAAAATTCTGGAGCTAAAAAATCCAGTGCAAAAAAAAATAATAAACAGAAATTTACAACTACAAACAACGTTCGTCTATCTATTTTCATGTCTACCAACATAAAACAAGAAAATTGATCATAAATTAAATTGATTCGTATTTAAATAATAATACTTTCAACGTTAAATAATTTTCATTATATTAAATTTTAAATAAATATAAATTTAACAATAATATTTATATTATTTGAAAATCCTAAGATTAATTCATAAGTTGCTCGTAGTTGGTTACTTTAAATAAGCTGATAAAATAATTATAATCCCTATCAGTAGTAGTTATCAAAATAAAAGAATAAGTAATTGTAAAATCTACAATTTTGTTTTCAAAGTATAAGTTGTGTAACTTCAATATTTTACCATTTAAAATTATAGATATTCATTTGCATCGATTTTTAGTTAATTTTTTGAAATTGTATTTAATTCTTATTTTCGTATGATTTTACAAAAAAATCTTTTCTGTTAAATACCAATTGGTGATTAAAAATCACTATTTAGTATAGGTAGATACATACATACAATAAAAAAAAAAACATGAATACTAAAAATAATGGTGAAGTTCATATAAAATTATTAACGGATGCTTGTGAAAATGTGTGTTCATTTATAAAAACCATAACTGTGGATAACGTTTCAAAAGATGATGAAATAAGTAATTATAAATTAAAAGTTAATAAACTAGAATGTCTTATTTCTAGTTTAAAAACTGAATTAACACAAATTAATGATCTTGTTAAACAGTTAGCAAATTCATTAAGTCTTATAATTAATCAAGATGACTCTTCTATTGTCATACTGACTCAATTGCTTTTATCACTTTCAAAAAAAGATGTTAGATCTGTTAAAAAAAGGAAACTATATTCTTCATATTCGCCTCTCAAATTGTCTCTTAAAGAGAAAACTGAAGATAATGAAGATTCAAAAAGTATAAAATCAATGCAATTTGAAAAAGAAAATAAAATTTCTTATCAAGATAATAAATGGAAATTACAAATTAAACGCGATGGAAATCCTTCAGATTTATTAAATAAATCTAAACAAACTACCTTAATGTTTCAACCACATGAAGAAAAAATGAAGATGAATAAAACTACTTTTACTATGTCAACGCCTAAAAACTCTGGTTTAGGTACCAATTTAAATCCTGAGGTATTAAATGTAAACAATAATGATTCAACTATAAATGTTTTTCAAAGAAATTTAACTCATTCAACTGTTAATTCAACACAAATAGAGGATACACATAATATTTCTCTAAGTCATTTCCATAAAATTATTAAACCTAAAAAAATGAATTACCTATAGTAGAGAACAAATATTTTAAAATCAAACAAATTTAATGCTTCACATGAAGAAACTGAAAATCAATTATGTAATGAAACTCTAAATGAAACTGTTTATAGCCCTATAAATATTTCAATGGATGTATTGAATAATGTAACAACATCTATAAACCAAACTAAGGTTCCTAATGTAAATGTATTAGATAGTTTTGATATCATTCCTGGTTTAAATGATAAAAAAAATGATTTACCTGATTACAAATTTAAAGAAGATCCTGTAAGAAAACAAAATCAACGAAAATTGTTAAATGGATGGGACTGTGAAGACTGCAGTAAGTTTTATAAAGCAAATAATGACAATCCAGTAGAAGCCAAAACTGCTATGAATCACTTTTCTAGACATCGTTCTGTAAAGCACCAACATCATGCTTTAACACCACCAGGATTTTGGGATCCATTATAATAACACCAAAAACTCAATATTATATAATTATATTATACTTTTAATATGGTATCAATGTACATTATACATTTTTATTAGCATTTAAATTTGGAACTGCTATATTTATATGTGTATAATTTCAAAATAAAATATAATGGTGTTATAAAATTGTTGTAGTGAATATTATTTTGTAATTTTATTTTACATATACATTATACGACATATCGGGATATACTAGTACATTATAATATAAAATTACAGATATTTAACACTTTTAACTATTTTTTTAAAATCTTCTAGCTAGTTGACATTTTACTATCTGATAATAACTATAATTAGATGTATATTATAACGCTTAATATAATCTTATAATCTCATATCAATCCTATGTATATCAATATTGAAATGTATACTGTGTCTTTTGGCAACCCACAAGGTGGGCAGTCCGCTTAATAAAGCTGTTATATATATGTTTATAATATTATTATTACTATTCTTACTTACTTTTTAAATAAATTAAAATCTGAATCATTTTTATTATACTGCATTTTAAATACTGTTAAAAATTACTTTATTTAAATATTATTCTATTTTGTAATTTTACTTTTTTTATTTTGTGAAAATTATTATCTATGATCTAGTACAAAAATAATGTTGCCTTTTACATCTATTATGAATTTAAGTTGATATATTTTGAACTCTTTCCAGTTTTAGATGTAATTGTTAATCATTCTTGAAGTTCTATCAGCCCTTGTGTAGTATACTGAAGTTTATTGATTGATTTATTTATTTTTACTTATAAAACCACTTATTTTAATTTTTTATGTCTGGTCAATTCTTATTTACATATTCTATCATTCTAACATTCCTTTTACTTCTTATTTTTCTTGTAAATAGTTCTGTTTTGGGTGATATCTGCTGTATTACCATTGATTTAAATTTTAAGAGGATATATCAACAAACTTTAAAAACATTTTCTACTTCAGTTTTTTGGATGATTTTCTGTATTAATATTTAGTAATTGGCTTAGTGGAGATTGTCCTTTTTACGTGCATATAAAATTTTAAGACAAGTGAATTTTCTTATTAAGTAAAAAAAATGTTAATTGAATCAATGATCTCTCTATTAAATTTAAGTTTTAGAATTTAAATTTTAACTGTTGTAACATACATAATAATTATGTTTAAACTTATAAACTTATAAAAAAAAATAATATGGTAATTTTTATATTATGTGTAAATATATTCAATATTAAAAATTTTTTTTTTTTAGTTATATAATATGTTTTACTTAAATGGTTTAATTTTTAATTACTATATCTGTGAGTATGTAGACCACACAGTTGAATGCATATCTAGCTTTTTAAATAAGATATCTTAGGTTTATATAGACAATTGAGTGGGTAGGAGATAATGTCGATATAAGTAATTGTAATATAATTAATAATATAGATAAAATATAAAATAATGTAATAAATTTCAGTTCAAAAGTGATTTAAATTAGGAGTATCCATATTTATTATTAAGTTATATCGTCACCTAAGAACCATCATGGCCAGTCTCAAAAAATTCGAATTTACATTTAACACATCAATGAAATCGTACTTCCAAGATGCATAATATTTGAGTTAGGTCATGATGACATTTTGATTTTTCACAGCGAACCTATCGATAAAACCATAAAACTAATAATATGATAATATGCATCTTGGAAGTACGATTTTATTGATATGTAAAACTTAAATTCGAATTTTTTGAGATTGGCCATGATGGTTCTTAGGTGACGATATGTTATACTGTGAGTTCAACCATGGATACTCTATTAAGCCTTTTTAAATTAATCAACCATATTTTTAAAAACTATAAAATAAAAAATATTACCAAAAATTGAAAGTGTAGTCTTACAGTTATAAAAATATTTTAATTATTTAGTGTTACACCAACATTTAATTATTATGAACAGAGCCGGATTAAGGGGGGGGACTAAGTGGGCTATAGCCCAGGGTCCACCAAAGAAAAAGGGCCCCCAAAAAAATATGATGGGCTTGTAGTTTTTGTACACTTAAAAAAGTTATTATACTTATATAATTAAAAAAAAATGTTTTTAACAATATTTATTTAAAGATATATTCATATAAATCAGCGTTTCCCAACCTTTTTGCAATGGCGACCCATAAATTTAATCTTTATTAGGTACGCGACCCCTCACTAAAAAAAAAAGTATGCTGTAAATAAATAAGATTTTTATTATAATCTATTTTATCATTGAGTTTTTTATAAAATACAATAAACTGAATAATAATAAATTAATAAATTAATAAAATAATTATAAAAAAAATTCAAAAAATTAGTATAATAGAAAATTGCTGAATTAATTGCTGAATTTAGTGTGAATTTTGATTCTGGATGCTGTTTTTTACCGATAGATAGGAAATATTCCCTAATCGTAATAACTTTACGTCATTTATTCTACAATACTAGATAGACTTCACATTATTAATATAGGGTATGAAATAATAAAATATAACATAAGCATTTATCAATTTACGGCTAAAATAACTGTAATCGTAACCTCGAGTCGCGACCCATGGTTTGGGAAACGCTGATATAAGTCATTTGAAATACATTTTGTGACAACCATGTTATTGAATTAGATAGGTAAGCATATACCACGATTTAAGATAGTATCTAAGTACTAGTATAGTATAGTATCTACTACTTACTTAGTAGTTATCACCATGACTTAAGATAGTATTTATTAAGTAGTACTATCTTAAATCATGCTAACTACTAAGTAGAATTTATAAACAATGATAATACATATCTATATCGTATTATCATTGATTATAGAATAGAATCTATAATAATAAATATAAAAACTAGAGATGGGATTTTCAACTCAATAACATAAGTCAGTTCACTTGACTCAGTTCACTCAAATGAGATGATTCGGGGAGTCAACTCCCAATTTACATTGACTCCCATTCACTCCTGGTTATCAGCTCATTAAATTAAACAACTCTCGTATGACAATTCGTTTAAGAGTTACTTCAGAGTATTAGATCATCTACATATCACTAAATATATGAACTATTGATTTATAAAAATATATGAAGACCTTATTTAATATTAATTTACTAAATTGTTTTTGTTGTTTAATGCAATACAATAATGTGTCATAAACTTGTGTATTTACTATTTAGTATGTATATTAAAATATTATACAATGAGGAATTAATTTTAACTTTTATTTCATATACAAATTTAATTTAAAATGTTATATTATGAATGTTTTATCTAATATGTATATATTCATTATATTTTATTATTTATTTATTTTTCAAAAAAACAATGTGCCCCCATGAGTTCTTAATTTGAAATACAAACGAATATTTTACGTCACAATATCACGGCTATCATACGCGGTACTAACATACCTTAACGAAATTACGTATATGGTTACGTATTAGAATAATATTATTACGTACTATCATCATAGACCTTATACTTATGACCAGAGTTAGATGAATCAGTAAATCTAAATCCGTAGTATTACGACAGAATAGCCTAAATCAGAATGGAAACTCTTAGCCATCCAAATTTTAGTCCGCCATATTGAAAGTGCTCGATAGTTTGGCCAGATAAAACGAAAAAAATTTTCTATTATATTTGTATTATTTAGATACACTGTTTATCCACATTTTTGTCAACAAACCATAAATTTTAATGTTTTGTTTTGTAAAGAAACTAAAAAATGTAACGGCCCTAGGTTTGTTGTAAACATCACTGGTCGACTAAAGACATATTTTATTTACTGATTTTTTTTTACAGTTGTTTCCACGAGGTTTTATACTAATTTTTACGATTTTTGGGAAAACTTGTTATTATTATTTTGCTTGTATTAAAAAGTAAAATCCTTTTCCTTAAAGATCAATGATATATTATAATTAGTAAATATGTATTACAGAATAGATTTAATTTATTCTGTTTATGTATGTTTATTTACATTATACAGTAGACGCCGCTTATAAGACTCACTGATATAAGGTTTAGTCGCTTATTAGACTCAAATACGCTTATTAGACGTATCCAAATACATTAAAAAAAAATCGGTTATAAGACTCAAATTTCGTAAAATAAATAGTAGAAAATAAACTTTTTTGGTTATAATTTAGAAATAAATTGGTATTGAAAAATTAAATAATATTCGTGTTGATTATTTCTAGTTTCTGTTGGTACCTTATAATATATAATAATTTTTATCACAGAATTCATCGGAATACTAGAATAAAATAAAAAACAAACAAAAATTACAAATTTCTTTTCAAAAATAATTTTTATTTGTAATACATATTTGCCTATTATAATTTTAGTTTTTTTTTGTCGGGATTATTAAATTTATTCATTAATAAAGTATGTAATATGTGATATGTGTTAATGTATTAAAATCAAAGTAAAATATGTAGTAAAATAAAATTTATAAATATGTAGGTAATTAATTTTTTTTCCCCTTCGCTTATAAGATTCATTCGGTTATAAGACTCACTTTGTGCTGGTTCCAAAGTGAGTCTTATGAGCGGCGTCTATTGTACAAGAAAAAGCTAACATTAAGCTTAGTATCAGAAAAAATAATGCATACCAGTGTATTTATTGTATTTCAAATATTTCATATTAAATTTTAGGTCTACACTGATGAGCACTTTCAATATGGCGGACCATAATTTTTATATATCTATGGATTTAGTCTATTCCACGGTCTTAGAAGATCTTCTAAGACCGTGGTCTATTCTGTGGTATTACCACAGATAATACATATTATGATTATCTATGGGTATTACCCATAATTCATGAATTTATAAGTGGTAACACAAATTCATGAGTTATAGTGAATCAGTGTGGTATCACTGAGTTATTGAGTCACTGAACTGAAGCAAATTGAGTTACCACATTGAATCATTGAATCGCCGAATCTTGAAACTCAGAGTCAACTCGTGCAGTTCACTTAAAAGAGTCAACTCACTCACGAACTACCCATTCCTATAGGATTATTATAATAAAATATTATTATTATTATAATAAAAATAAATTTTATTACGGTAAATTATAAATAATATTTATTCCTTGTGCAGGTCACTCACTAAATTTAATTGGTGTCAGTGCTACTGAATCATGTCAAAAAGCAATACATTTTTTTTCATACTTGCAAATACTGTATAATTTTTTTTTTATCTTCACCGAAGGTGGACCGTTTTAACAACGAATTTGAGTCCAAATAATAATCAAAAACTACTTAGTCTTAAAAGTTTGAGTCAAACTAGGTGGTATTATCATTTTGAATCTGTGGGAGCATTATTTATAAATTATGATACTATTCTTAACTGTTTAGAAAAAATAAATAATGATATCGAAGAAAAACTTGATGTTAGAAGAGAAGTAAAATCAATAATGAAAAAATGATTTAAATTTGAGACGGTTTTTATATGTGTTTTGTGGTAAACTATTTTGGAAAGATTTAATAAAGTTAGTGAAAAGTTACAGAAACCTGGTTTAGATTTATTGTCTGGTTGTGAACTAATTCGTTCTTTATGACAATTTTTAACTCATGAAAGAAATAATTATGAAAATTATGATAATTTGACTCAAACTGTAAGTGCGAAAATTATCGAAAACTATGAAAACGTTGGTAAAAGAAAACGAAGACGATGTGAAAATCGAACTATTTTAAGTGGGGAAAAAAGTTTGAAGTCGATACTTTCTTTGTTACTATAGATAAATTGATTTCTGAACTTGACAGAAGATTAAATTCTTATGAACTTTTTCTTTTTCAATTCAAAATTTAAATTACTTTAAAATGACAATGAATCAGACATTGATTCATTTAATAACTGTATTCACTTTTACCATAATGATCTCAATGATAACTTGAAAACAGAAATTTCTCATTTTTATCATTATATCAAAACTATTTCTTCAGATATTTAAAATTGTGGTACTATAGCAAAACTTCTTTATGAACGACAACTTATTGATGTTTTTCCAAATGTATATATTGCATTAAGATTATACCTGTCAATACCGTTGACAAAAAGTGAAGCAGAACGTTAATTTTCAAAGTTGGCTCTAATTAAAAATCGACTTAGATCTACACAGAAGAATTATAACCTATTTTTTGAAAACGTTTTATCACAAATCGAACAAATAACCGTCATACTTATAAATATAAGTATAAAAAAATAAATAATAAATTCAAAATTGTATATAAACTATATATTATATAATATTCTAAACTAATAATATAAAACACATTACACAAGGAAAGTCATTTTATTTTAATTTACAGATTGATAAAATACCTAATAAGTAGGGCAGAGGACTTGTAGCTCTAAAAAAGCTATAAATATGCAAGCACTTATGCACTTAAAAAAATTTTCAGCCTTTTGATTTAAAAGAATTTATGAAATAAATAGTGTTTAAAACAAAACAAAACAATTACATAATTTAAATATATTATATACCATAGCCAAATAAACAAAATACATTTTACTTAATTTTTTAATATTTTGTAAAGAAACGACGTTAGATCATGATCGTTTCTAGGAAAAATGTGTGCTTGCAGACAGTCAAAAACCATATGATACGGCAAAAATTAAAAATAAATAAATTATTATGCAAACATTTTGACTGTATTGGTTGAAATAAAAATATCACTTTGAAAAAAATCGATTTAAGTTAAATATGTCTCAAAACGTATAAAATAGTGTATAAAAGTATAAAATATGCCCTAAAAACAAAAAGGACTCCAAATATGTATTTATATGCAAAATAAAATTTCAAAACTAGCTTTAGTAGAACACGAAACGTATTTGTTTCGTACTCTGCTATTTTTGTGACTTGCAAAACAAACATGCAAATGTTAAAAGTCCTCTGCCCTATTAATAAGGTATTCTGGTCCAAAACCAATATGTATGTATCGCTTCTGTTGTACCTCAATGTTCGCATATCAATTTTTTTCTGAATATATACAGTGAAACCTCCCTTAACGGATACCTCTAAATAGCGGACACCTCCAAATAGCGGACGTTTTTATGGGAACGGGGACATTTTCACCACTTTTATACAGGAAAACCCCTAAATACCGGACACTCTAAATAACGGACACTTTTATGGCGTAAATATAGAATAATATTGCAGAATGGCTTAAAAAATATCTAATCTAATGATACTACAATACATTATTATACTATGTACAATAATTGTAATTATATATAATTATTATAGTTTATCTTATCAGTCCATTATCACGTCAATGAAACACTTTTATAGTTTATATTCTGTGATGTTATCCTATTCGTACATTTTTAGTACTTATTTAGTTGTATATGTGATTACAATACATACGGACGTATTCATAAACGTAATGTAGTACGTAATAGCTAGTAAATTTAAAAGAAAAAATTAAGATTCTTGATTTTTGAGTGTGTAATATGCTATTTAATTACGCTCAATAATGTTTACATTTATAATATCATAATTTTAAATAATAATATGTACAACTAATATTTATTTATTATTAAAATAATACAAATATAAAACATACCTATATCATTATTATACATATGTACATATATAAATGTTGAATAGTATATTATGTAGTTATTATTTCTCCGAATTATTTACGAATATTTTTTCCCCTCTGAATAGCGGACACCTCTAAATAACGGACTCAATTACGGCGACCGAGAGTGTCCGGTATTTAGAGGTTTCACGGTACAAGTAACTATTAAAATAACTTTTTAAAACAGTTCCAAGCTCAAGTTTGCTGATGACATAGGTATAACTTTATAGAGTAATTAATCGTATTGATGATGCTAGATTATTACAATCTGATTTAAATTTACTTTTTAATTGGTGTGAAAACAATTTTGTTACAATAATGTTAATAAATGTCGAGTTATGACTTTCTCCCGATCTCATTTTAATAATTTATTGAACTATAATATTAATGATAAATCTTTACCCAGAAATACTGATGTTATTAAATATTTGGGTGTACTCTCTGATTCGAAATATTATGTATATATAAATTTATTTATTTATTTATTATTCCTAATCTGAAAGGTCCAACAATTATTGCACGAATACTATCTGGAAATAGCGATCCGTATCCAAGGCTGCCCGCAGACATTTTCTCTTGGAGGGGGCCGGCGAAAAAACAATACACTTATCATAAATTCTGTTTTTATTAAATCGTAAAAAAAAAAAAATTAAAAATGCAATAAATTAGGGTATAATATTATTTTGTTTTTAATATACGTATATTATAAAAAATGAAAAAAAAATATTGATCAAATATTTATAAAAAAATGTATAACGTTTAATGTTCCTCTCCACATGATTATATTAAATTAGGGAATAAGTACTTATAAGAAAACATCGAAATTTTAAACAAATTATCCTAAAGAGCGGGGGAGGGGCTTCCCCCCTGCCCCCCCTATGGGTGGCCTTGTCCGTGTCTTAATGGTTTCTTAACTATTTGTGAATCTACGTTTACAATATCAAACGTGTTCTTCTGCTTAACTAGTTGCATTTTATAAAAGTGTGACGGCACGATTGTTGTGTTGCGGTACGAATAGAACTAAGGATGGTTCAAAAGAAAGTGTGGGTTAGGTGCCAACCCCCCCAACCCGTTATTTATACAAAATGTTTATTAATAAAAAAAATGACGAAGAAAAAACTTTAATAGTTCTAATTCTTTAAATATTTTCTCTTTACATTCGCCTCTATTATACGACTATTTCTTACAAATCATTAAGAAACCAGTTTTTGTATTGATCTTATAACTTTTATTGTGAAACTTTCATTTTTATTCAAAATATTGTCCAAACGTGGTTGCACGATTGATAATTACCCTATGGAGTTTAAACATAATTTCAAATTCTCTTACATATACCCGTGGATCACCTGATGGAAAATACTATTTACTAGTATACGATTCATATACATTTAAGTATATTACAGAGGACCATTTATTATAAATACTAGTTTTCATATTCGTACTTATTTGAAATGGTAATTGGTATAATATAATATTATACAGGAGATCATTGAAAGTTCGTATAGTATTGTGTACCTACTGTAAGTGTAATGTTCTCATAATAAATAATAGGAAAATATTTTGAACTCAATACGACGTGAATCAGTGGGGCAGTTTTTTTTGCATTAAATCCCGACGTATTTTTTGTGTTGTTCGCCAACCGTAACACTGATATAATATGTACGTGGCTTAATATAATAATGATAATAATATGTATTGTGTACCTGTTCGATGATCGAGTTACGAACGCGTTTCGGGTTACAAAGAGATACGCCGAACTACCACGACCATGTCATAAACGTATATAGCGGTTGCGCATACACATTGCACTCATGTGTAGAGACTGATTTAATTGTATTGTTAAATGTTCTTGAACAGTCAATCGATTCGGCCGGTATATAGGTGTCACGGACCACGTAGTACTTGATTTTTTGCATTTCTTTATTTTCTACCCCCGAGCACAATACGTAGAAGGTTGAAAAACATTTCTTACAGCGATCCGATTGCTCTCAGTTATATTTTGTGATGTTACAATCGTGAATACACGCAGATTTATTATTCCAATAACGCACGTGGCCGTTCGACGCAAACATAAATGCTAAATGGTACCATAATACATTTGGAACCGTCGAAAGTTTATTGACATTAACAAAACACTAATCAATGCGTAAATGCTTAAATATGATCTAATTAATATATTAGATGGTCTATAAAAAAATAATAATAATAATTTGAATCAAAAATTAAGATAGTACATACTAACAATGATTAAAATAAACATTTATATGATCAAAAACAATATACGAGTATTATACTATGTACTGGTATTAAACTTAATTGCGTTCGATTGAACTAATACAAATCAAAATAAGCATAAAAAATAAAAATTTAAAAATTACATTTTTTAACTATTTTCATAATAAGATGAAATTATCACCTCGTAGATTATTTGTATTAGTGATTATTTGTATGAGAAATATTTTACAATACAAAAAATAAAGTAAAGTTTCTACAAATACCTAATTCTAAACTATACATAAGAAAATAAGATTTCATTTCAAGAATGTTGAAAATAACGTTTAGCCGTAAAATAATACATTCGTTTTGAATGCATAATAAAAGCCAAAAGGGAGGTTTTATTTTGTATTAATTTGATGAGTATTTTTCGGTTTAAAAAATCATCTTGTTTATCTTCGAGGAAAAAAAAAACGTTCAACTATATTACATCCCGGAAAACGGTTAAATTACCATCTAATTTTGACATATTATAACGATAAGTGTTAAAATATTCTACTAAGAGATCGATGTCACTTTGTAACGAACCGTAATGATTGTTATCGTACAATAAATTAAGATCGACAATTATATCGTAATACTGGAGCTGTTCGATTAGACGCATGCCGAAATCGTGGACCAAGTCAGTGAAAGTTTCGTCGTCGTTGATGTTTTGAACTTCAATGAAAATATTAAAATACACTTCTACGATGTGTAATCTTACATTTATAAGCAGATCTGCAATATATGAAACGTCTTCGAATCTTTCAACGTTCTTGTTTTCTATTTTATTCACGAAATAAGCATAAATTGTTCGAAATTCGCGATTGATTAATATTTCGCGCTGTTTGATGATTTGTTTCCAGGATTCATTTTCGGAGATCAGAGATTTTAATAGTAGAACCACATTGTCTTCTGTATAATCGGCTGTTGTTGATATATCGAAGTAAAAGAACAAAAATATCGAGCGTGATGCGATTTACATAAATAGTGCCTTTAGAGGATTCAACTCTGTACTGGTATTTATTGTTGCGATGATACTTCAAATAATTTTTTTTTTCGATATTAACATTGTAATAACACGAGTGGAAATAAATATTTATTATTTGGGTTTTTTTAATAATTTCAATAAAACGATACGAAATTCTCGATCAATTTTATGTTTATTTTTGTACCTAAATGTTATGGATTTATATACAACTTACTAAATCATTGTACTGTACCATATAATTTAAGTATTTCATTTGTTGATGTAAATAGTGACTTCCTTAGAGGCCTGATTCTTTTGTATTTTAATTAATTTTTTTATTATAACAATTATAATTTCATAAACTTTTTTACATAACTGAGATCATATTATTTATTTTTCATAATATACAAATTATAAGACTTGTTAATAACCTGATTCATACTTTATCGAAGAATATTTTCTACTTAGTACTAATATTATGCTAATGTTGTTTGAATTGTGGAAACATATGTGGTTATTGAATTTGATATAGTTAAAAATTAATATTAATTGATATTGTCTTTACAAATTGTATAGTAGGCAACCAAACATTCAATTAAGCTAAAGTTACGCATTCACTAGATCCGAACTGGCCGGACCGAATTAACCAAAAAATATTCATAAAATCTAATGTAAAACTAAATGATAAAAACTACCATTAAATTAATGCAGTAAATTAATTTTTTCATTTTTTTTTGTTTACTCGCAATGTTGATCCATGGTACGTTAGTAAAAGGTATTTTATTTTTATTTGTATAGTATTGTATAGTATTGTATATAGCATTGTACAGATTGTATAGTGTAATAACATATGTTTAGGTGGTGACGCTGTTGCGTAGTTAACGAGTTGTGTCCCAACCAAATTTCTCGTACACGAGTTGTGTCCCAATGATAAAAGTGGGGTACACGAGTTGTGTCCCAATGATAAAAGTGAGGTATACGAGTTGTGTCCCAATCATAAAAATGGGGTACACAAGTTGTGTCCCGATGATAAAAGTAGGATACACGAATTGTATTCCAACTGTTTTATGAAGTTGTATACCAGTTGTGTGCTGATAAATTCAAATCAATATTTTACACAAAAATAAAATATGGTATTTTGTTAATAGAAAAAAAAGTTTTTATGAATTCGAATCGAGAAATTTTTCCATTTCAATGTTGTATAAAATATAGTGAAGGGTAGTTCGTGAGTGAGTTGACTTAAAGAGTTGACTCTTTTAAGTGAACTGCACGAGTTGACTCTTTTAACTGAACTACACGAGTTGACTCTTTTAAGTGAACTGCATGAGTTGACTCAGTGTTTCAAGATTCGGCGACTAAATGACTCAATGTGGTAACTCAGTTTGCTTTAGTTCAGTGACTCAATAACTCAGTGATACCACACTGATTCACTACAACTCATGAATTTGTGTAACCACTTATCAATTCATGAATTATGGGTAATACAACGGATTTAGATTTACTGATTCATTTAACTCTGGTCATAAGTATAAGGTCTATGATGATAGTATGTAATAATATTATTCTAATACGTAACCATATACGTAACGTAAGGAATGTTAGTAACGCGTATGATTCGCAATGGTAGCCGTGATATTGTGACGTAAAATATTCGTTTGTATTTAAATTATCAAAGACAACTTGTGAAAAACATTTATTTCTAAGTCAAAAATTAAATGCATATAAAAATGGACAAATTTCACGATTTGAATTTATAAAAACGGTATCATTTAAATTTTTGCCTAGTATGTAATTTTATAAAAACTATTAATGTAGTTATTTTTACTTTTTATTTATATTTTATTTATTAGACGAGACAACATAAATTATTGTTAGATTAAAATTTTAAAGTTTTAATTAAAGCTGGGGGACACAATTCGTGTAACCAGAAAAAACTTAGGGACTTAATTCGTGTTACCCGAAAAAAACATAGGGACGCAATTCAGTATTTGGGACACAACTCGTTTACAGCCACGCTGTTGATGGTGTGAAACATGTAAAAATGTTTGTACTAATTGTGCGTTAAAAAAAAAAAAAAGAAAACTATAAAATATATATTATATACAAACATAATTTAATTATTTTCTTTATGTACAAAATTACATCGATTATGAGAAACATTCGAATTAGTTATGGGTTTGACATATGTATATGTTTTATCACTGGAGGTCATGCTAAAATTCTGTCTGTCATGTTGAATGTTTTACTCGTTGAGTGAAAAGTAAAAACAAATAAAATGCACCGTTTCCCTGACAACGATTTGATTGTTACAGTAAAATCATAGTAAATTATATGTAAATATTTTAATAAATGTAGAATTGGTTGATTCTATTATTTAACTGTGAATTTATTATGCCGACCAAATTGTTATTTAAAAGTTGGTTCATTAAGCTTTGTGTTGTGTGTAAGACATATTTTTATTATCACGAGGAACATAATTAATTGTTAAAATGTCAAAGTGCGTATTCTTATTGAATAATGATTCAGTTTGTTGATTGTAGTTTATTTACTTGATAGGTAATCAGTTTTTTTAGTCATTATTAGAAAGTTTTCTTAATAATGTAACATATATGTATTTTATGAGAATATATAAAATAATATGGTACATTGTTTTTGCTAGAACTGGAGGCCCATATTTTCGTTTTATAAATATTTGCATTATTTTAATATATTTAAGATTTTACTTAAGTGTTGTTTGTGTTGGAGTTAGTAAGAAAGTATTAAAATATAAAATTAACATTTATTGTAGTCATAAAATTGTACAATAATCTACTAAAAAGAATATTTTATTTTTTCAAATTTCACCTAACATATTAAGTTATATTTTGTTTATAATATACAATAATTATATAGAGAAACAACTATCTTTGAAGTGAACTGCCCGTTTTTATATTTTGGAATATGAAAACAAGATTTATATTACATTATATTTATACAAATATTCATATATTTTTTTTAATTATGATATAATTAATTAAATAGTTTTTTGAAATTTATTTAGAAATATAATTATTCTTTTTTATCCTTTAATTATTTTATGACAGGAAACTTCACATTTTAAAATGGCTTTTTTAAACATCAATAAAACTTATCTTATTGTAGCAATTTTTTATTCTTCGTCGTATCCTTAGTCATTTTTGTCCCAAAACATCTTTATGGAATGATTATCTTCAAGGACCAATAATTCGTTGTAATTTAACCAAAAATGTTTACATAACATTTTAATATCATTGAGTAGCGATTGAAATAGATCACTAAATTTGTTAAATTTATAATCTTTTGTTACTATAATACCATTGGTTTTAAATGTATTTTCGATTTTGCAATGATATTGTTCCAAATAATCCTCTGAAATATCTCTATATTCAAATATGTTTCAGTACAACTTAATAATTTTTTTTACACTTGCATTTAGGAACAACGGAAATATAAGATTATTAAGTTTATATAGTTATTTTAGTATTACTTCTATATTGTAGTAGGTTAGATTTTTTGGAAATTTAAAAATGTATCCAAGTTGAATGAATATTTTAAAAACAAGCCATTTTTGTACTAGGCATAAGAACTTAACTATACGACGATAGTCAACTATGCTCTGTAATATATCTTGACCAATTTGATAAATGTTTTTTTGTAATCTGTACCAAACAAATTGCATTTCTTTTGCATATACTCCATTTTCATTTTTTAGAATATCTTTAAATATGTATTTATCTATGATATAGTTGATGATTTTTTTTGCGTTTCTGGGTCGATATATTCTTGTCTTAAACGCTAGTCGTATGAGAATATTTCTGATGTTGAATCTGCCTGATGTTTTTGATAAATCAATGCCTGTGTAAGAATACTTACGAATCGATCTATGAATAATATCTTTATTGATTTCAGACGTCTTGCAGTTATTTAATTCGATGTGTTGTATTGCGTTTACAGTCGTCCGTATAATTCTTACTAATGCAATATTATTTTTAAGTTTAAATTTTTTGTCGTCATTATTAAAAATTAATTCTGTGTTTTTAAAATAAATCAATATTATCAAATATTTCAGTTCATCAAAACATTGGTATCCGCTATCCATTTGATTCATCAAAACATTAAAGAATAACAAATGTTCTTGTACTGCTGATATGTGATTGCACATAGCATAATTTTCATAATTTGAATTCAATATCACTTCGTGGCCATTTGTTTGAAATAAATTATACTCATCGAGTGCGCCCAACTTTTGTAATAGAACATCAAAAGTCTGTCTAAAAGTTTTACAATAATCTACATTTGTTATGTCATAAATAATTTCCATTATTGGTATGTTTTTGATTGTTGATTCTCCACTATCGGAAATTATTAAATCTTCCCTCAATAGCTTAAAGATGTCGGAAGGTAATGATAGTTGATCGCTAGTTAATTTAAGAATTTTTGTTAATAAATTATTTGTTTTAATTACGGATTGATAAAAATCATGAGGATAATTATTTGGTATACATATGTATTAATAAAAGTACAGAATGACTTTATTAGCTTGGAAAATGCATGATATTTTTTCTCACTTTCTTGTTTCATATAGAGTAATGTATTCAGCTTTTACAAGAATAATGTTTCTTATCAACTCAATTAAAAATATTTGGTATTTTATTACATTTTTTAAACTATAACTTTTTTCAACATCTACAGTAATTTTATTAACATAAACTATTGGTTTTTCTTTGTTATTAAACTTTATAAATAAATGTTTAAAATTGCTTTTAACATTGAACATTTTTTGAAATAATAAATACTGCATATCATACATTTTAGAATTATCATCTATTTCATCATCAAACCCGAAATCATCCAAATTTTTCAATTGCAATAGGTATTTTTTTAAAGCAGTTTTGATAATAGTGTTAAAGTCATTTGTCGAAACATCATTCAATTTTTTATCTATGCTATAATTTGAAGTTACAGTTGTTCTCTTGCAATTTTTGTACCTGAATTTTTCTATTAAATATATCATTTAAAAAATTACTTTTTCGTAATAAAGACCGTCAATGTCAGGATTAGGTTTGATGTTTTCTTTTATTGGTTATTTATCATTTAGTTCTTCACTATATATAAAGTTAGTATGCAAACTTTCCAAGAATATGTTAATGGTCATATACATTAACAATGCATTTTCGTTATATTTTAAGTTCAGATATAGGTTTTTAAAATTAAATAAATTGTACATAGCTTTTACGAAGTACGATTTTATATTTATAAAATTGATTAAAGTTGAATACGTACATAATTTTTTTCTGTTTGGATCTTTTAAGTCAATGTTTGGTTCAATAAATTTTCGACAAGAGAAAATTCATTGAAAAATGAACTGGAGTAAATAATCGAAGAAGTCAGCATACTTACAACTGACAGCTATGTACATCATATTTGATACGACTTCCACATTTGATTCATTCACAGAAATCACAACATTTGAATATTCTGGCTGGGTTTCATTTGAAATTTGTTTATTTCTTTCTAAGTAATTTTTAGATTCTGAACGGAGTGATGGAATCTATTGGTTTTACAATAATGTGTGTTTTTTTTTTTTTATTTTTTCATTTTTTATTTTTTTTTTTTGTGTCTGACGACACCTTTTTTGGCAGTAAAAATGCTTCGATTTGCTTAAGTAGCAACTTTTCTGAAAGGAAAGTGAATGTAGATGGTACTTTGGCTAGTCTAAAATCCAACTTTTCAATACTTAGTATTTTGACATATTTTGACTTATTTGTAGACAATTTAAATTTTCAATTTTTGTAAAATTTTTGTTTTTAAACATCTATAAAATTTAATTGGCAGACCGAAAACTCTTGAAAATTTAATACAAGGTTTATAATAAGTTAAACTTATCGTAACTAAAAAATATCGATGATCGGTTTACTCAAATTTTTTTTATAAGTCGTTAATGCTCAAATTTGTATAAAATGTGTAAAAATCATGATAATTTGCAGGTTATTTTGTAGATAAAAATTCATAAATTTTTTTTTGTTCATACTTAAGGTTAAAAATGTTAACACTAGGTTATCTATAAGCTATTCTTCAAAAATCTTTAAAAAATTTCTACCAGACTTAGAGGAAAAAATTTTATGACTGTTTGAAATTCAAATATTTACGAAATTGCATAAAATAGCGATTTATTCTCAAACGATTTTAAATATTTGTTATAATTCAAATAATATATGTCGCAGATTTTTGATATTTTTACTAGCTGTTAAGATTGGGATTTTCTTTATGTCATATTTTTTTCAAAATATTATATTGATTTTTAAGCCACTTATAGGCATTTAAAATATTCAATTCTTTTTTTTTTATAATCGGTGATAAAAAAAATTTGGCTCGTAAAAAATACTTGAAAATTTAATAAAAGATTTAATAGAAGTAGTTCTTATTGTCATTCAAAATTTATTAAAATCCATAGGCACAATTTTTTTTTATAAGCGTTTGAACAGCGAATATTGACATAAAATTGCATGTAAAATATAATATTCTAGACTGACAAACTATGTCGCTGTATGCAACTGCCAACCCATCCTAATTGAAAAATATATTTATCGTTTCAAAATAAAATATACTTTTTACAATATTTATAAATAACAATGTATTACATCCTAGACAAACATTTTAACTCCGTTCAGAATCGTTATTCGTATACAATGATATCTATCATTGCATTCAAATTTAACAAATCCATTGTAATAATGACCTATCCTATAAACGAGGTGCACTCCACCCCCAACTGTACAGCAAATTGAGGCCCATCGGGTTCTTTTTTATTGTTGTAAATTCGCCGTTGACAAATATCTCGTCGTATTTAATTATAACACTCCAATTTGGATGTCCAATGAGTGAATTGAATATTTGAATTGAATTATGTGATCGACCACATAAAACCTTCATAATTAAGTGGTAACATAAGAAAAATATTACAACAATTTTCATATTTATTTGACAAATAAGGTTTATACTTAATGTTCTATAACACTAAAGTAACGCTTTTTGTGCTATAGGATGATTTTTTTTATTTGAAATCGTAAGAACATCTGGGATTTTACTTACCCAAGTGAGTAGTAAATGTATTCATTATGATTACATGATCTTATATTGTAATGAAATCGAATTAAATAAAACGTATAGCGGCTAATCATTGTAAAATGTCGTATATTTTGAATTATGTATTATAAATATTTATTGTTTATCTTGTTATGAAAACGTTAAATTTCGTATATTAAATGTAAATTATTGACTATTAACAAAATCAGATGTTTTTTTTTAAACTTCAGAATAATTTTTTTGCTTATTTATTAAATTTTTTTGTATATTCAATGCATATTTTGCAATTACTTCGTGTATATTTTGCCTTTTTTAGCTCCTACAACTTCCGAGCCTTAATTATGATAAACATTATTTACTATTTTCCAATAGTTATTTAATATTACATATTTTTTTTTTATTTTTTTTTTTAACACTGAATAATATAGCCTTTTTCTAGATAAATTCAGATCTTGGGGGTTGGTATGGTCCCCCTTCTATGTTTCTTTACAAAAAAACTTTTAAGCCACCACTGGCAAAGGGATACTTCGATGGGCATACTTTTATTCTTAAGTCTGCCCATCAAACCGCAGTCGGTCGTTTAAAAACTTACGTTATGTCTGTGCGTAACCTGAAGCGCGTGAGCGTAAAAATAAATGATGCGTGACGGAGTGGCGGTTTTCGTTTGACGAGTCGTCCGTGTATTTTTAGAAAACCGTTTTGTTAAGTGTGTTTCTATTATTATTATCATTATTTTTACAAGGCTTATTTTTTCCCCTTGCGCTTGTCGCATATAGATGGCGTTACCTGTGTCAGTCGCGCCGTTGGGCTTGCCGCCGGCCGCCCCGAAAAAACTGCCGCGCGCACATGCTCTCCTACGCTGTTGCTCAGTATCGCGTGCGTTGTGCTGCTTGTGGTACGTATGTAGTAAGGATTTTGTTCTGCATTCGACGCGTTCGAATACGATTTCGCGGAGAAGAAAAAAAAAAAACCGATTTCCCGATTTTCCGTTGCTCCTTGTGTGATGCTGCGTGATAGATGATCTACGACTATCAGTTCTTCCTACCGCAATATGTTGATCGTTTATTTGCTTTTAGTTTTGTGCACCGGCCGTCTAGCAGACGCCGAAAAAGGTAAGTCTTATGCATATTATTAATATTATTATTATTATTTCGAAAATGTCTCCTCTGCTTGACCGGGTGGTTTGTTGTCGTTATTCGCGTATTTATGTGCATGGGAACAATTTAATTTAGTCCCACTTACGTTTTTGAGTCGTTTGTGGGTTGAATCCTACGGATATTTTTCAGTTGTTTTAGTCGAGTCCCACAAACATTAACCGTAAGTTGAAAAAATTATATAACTTACTGAACATTTCACAAAACTAATGGAGTTATATTGTTGTCGAAAATTCTAATATGGGGCAAGTCGAGAAGTCGTTTGAAAATATAAAATTGTGCGAAATATCCTTCATAGCTTTAATTTTAACTAATTTTTAGTCTAATAGGTCACTTTTCGTCACTCTTTTATTGATTGTATTAATTTCAATTTTCTTAAACTTTACTGTTGTGTATTTAAATTTCAATATACTAAGGAAATATAATTGACTCAGTTCACACTCTAAAAGTAAATTATTTATTGCTTATTATAATTTTACTGGAATTATGAAATAATAATTGCGCACTTGTTTAGTTAAGGTTTAAATAACTTTTATTTTAAAATAGTAACTTTTGTTTAAATATATCTATAGTGTCTGCATATAATTGTAATTACATTTTTTACACAAATTTAAAGATTTGATACTTATAAAATAATTAATATAATTGTATCAAACTATAAATATAAAATAAATATTGACACTTTCTGAGAAAAAACTAACTCTGAAGGATGGACCCTGGAGGTATTTAAATTTTTTGTATATTTTATAATTAGAAAATTACAAAAATAGTGTTTAATATTTATTTTGAAAGCTATTTTTTTTTTACTTCATAATAAAAAGGTTAACATGATTTATAATACTTGTATTTAATTTAATTTTTCTATAGTAACGATGCAAAATAAAATAAAGTACGTAAATGATTCTATTATTATGTTTTTAAAATTAATTATTATTATTTTATTTTTTATTCATGTTACTTATGTAATTTTTCAAACTGTAAAATCTCGTTAAATAGTTTGTTTTCAAAAATGTATTAATTAGTACGGTTAAATGTAGTTACATATTAGGATAACTGTGTACATGAGCGTATGCATTGAGTTATGAGGGCTGCGATCCCCACAGAAGCTTTTGTAGTCCCCTTAACTTTGTTTATTTTCATTTAAAATATTTAATCTGAAATTATAGTTTAAAAAGTTTTTATAATTTTTCCTAAACTTTATTAAAGCTTCAAATATTAGCAGTGTAATGTTTATTGACAATTATTGTACTTAGATACATATATCAATTTATTTTTATCATAAACATGTGTATTTATAGATAATAAAATATGATAAATAAAGAAAAATTTGAAATAGATGATATACAACTGTAGACAACAATATTTTTCCAAATTTTTATAAACTTTTACAAACAGCACTGATTATACCATATCATCTCTCGCATATAAAGTTTTCTGTAACGAGATGAATAAATAATTGGATTAGAACTACCATGACAAATGATAGGTTAACAAATTTATCAATACTTCATATTTCAATATTTTATAAAGAGAATTATCACATTCAATAGAATCAGATAATGTACTCAATATTTTTGATAAAAACACAAATGTTCAAGTTTGATTTTTAATTCAATTTTCATTGTTTTTATCTTTTATGCACTGTAAAATAAAATGACAGGTTAAGAAGTAGTCAAATATATAGTGTTTGTTCTAGAAAATTTTTTCTTCTCCCAGGACTGTGTGATATATAAAAACAAGAAATCTGTAATAAAATTAAAATGCTATAAAATTCAAATGATTTCAAATAACTTTAAAATAAAATACTTGCGAAAGATAGACCCGTAGATAAAATGTATATAATAAAAAAACCAGTAAAACTGATGTAATAAATTATATTAAAGTATATGCAATCTATTAAATTGTATTTTATTCCAAAGATTTTGAAGATTTTGTAATCGTTTTACTATGCATATAATATTTAAATAGTAATTCTTTCGTAACTTTTTTCCAAGAAAAAATGAAAACATACGATTTATTTTAACTGTAGTTATAAATAGTAGGTAAATGATAGAATTTTACGAAAAATGCGGTAGATGTATAAGCTGAAAAATAAAATATACACTATATACACGTACATTGTTAAAATACCATCATCTTTAAAATACGACGAATAATTATTAATTGAGCGGATAGTTGTTTCGACGTTTCATTGTTGACATAGGCTTGGTACAGCAATAATTACGTCATGATTCTAATTGGCCACGATAAACGTTTAAAATATATATATACAACTCTATGCTCCATCACTCCCTGAATTCGTCATCGGCGAAGATTGCGCGCGCCAAAATAATAATAATAATATCGATTTGTGTGTTATGCCTATCACGTTATTGACATTTTATATTTCCAACAATTGGTTCCATCTTTAACGTTCGTTTCCGAATCACTGTATGGTCAGCTACAAGCGGACATTGACGTTCTTCTCTAAAGGCATATTACAATAGACATGTTCACGGTACTTGCAGGCCGGTCGAAAACGTTTCCCAAGCGGCGGCGGTGGTATTTGTGCATCGAATTTCTTAAATGCCCATCGAACACGTTTCTTGACGCCGAGGTGGCGTGTATTATGTGAAACGTAAAACAGACGTACATACTCGAAAAACACATGTTGGAGTGGCTGTACGGTGCTGTTCGAGTGATATGGTATTTGTCAGTTTTCCTCCCTCGACACACAAATAAATAATAACCGTTGGCTATAAACGTCGATATTATCGTTTCTGAACTACAAACACATTACGGGTACGTGTACGTTACAATATGTAATACTTAATGTATTATATATAGTATACAGTTCTCCACCATCTGAAACAGCAAAAGGCCACTATAGACGTTTCTTAAACGTGTGCGTTGTTTAAATAGCTAAATAGGACACGGACGACAGACCATAGGGTTATTTCCGACTTAGTGTACGCATAGTGTACAGGAGAAAGAAGAGGACTACGTAAATAACGAAATCTGAGATATAGAACGCTAACGAGGCGCGTTCATCTGAGCAGAAGACGGTTGAATCGGAAATAATTGAGCATGATGAATGCGAATTTCTAGTGTTTTAAAAATATACACGTACATCTAACTGCGATGGATTTATTTAATTATTTTCATTCTTTTTTATTTTTTATTTCTTGACAGAAGTCAGACTGAGTAATAAAATATACTTTCGATAAATCGTAGTATACAATAATGAATGAAAATAATTGTTAATTTTAAAAATGTTATGTAATCAATGAATCTAGAGTCTACATAGGAGGAAATAATAAGTTTTTGACTTATCGAGAACTCACTATAATACTACTAGCTATTGTTCTACAGTATTATATTTACTTCAGTTAACAATAAATCATTTAAATGGGATGCGTTGTACAAGCTGAAACATAGTTTCGAAAAACCGTTTTATGGCCGACTTCTTAATGATGCGTATATTGTATTGTATGTGTAGATACGATTATGTACCATGTAAATATACATAATATAGTGTAGTCTATTCGCGTATAAAATATATAGTATTTAGAATGTCACCGTGTTTTACGCACTTTGCGTACAGGAGGCGATATCATACGAAAAACGTATATAATTTATGTATAATTGATTATAGAAAAAAAAAAAAATGATATTTATCGTTTTTATTATGTTGACAGCCAAGTGTTGCAGCCGCGTGACCGGGAACTGTAAGAGAGCCTGCGAACAAGTGAGTA
Organism: Sipha maydis; assembly: GCA_034509805.1. Taxonomy (NCBI): domain Eukaryota; kingdom Metazoa; phylum Arthropoda; class Insecta; order Hemiptera; family Aphididae; genus Sipha; species Sipha maydis. The sequence goes on along the minus strand of JASXSY010000374.1, from coordinate 100,743 downwards.
TTCTTTTATACACCTATAGTTATACAAAACAGTTTGAACGATTTATATTGTATATTAATATATGGACAATAAAAACATACATCACAACGGGTCAGACTACGAAACGCGATACGCGTCACGCAGACGACACGGGGCGTACAATATTGTTATTGCCGCAGTGTACCCATATACGCGCGCTATACAAATAGATATATAAATATATTTATATATATATACGAGTATGTATTCATAATATTAAACAAATGTTTTCATTCGTGTACACTCTGAGACACGCGTACTCGTGTATAATATAGTATGTAATGTATTAGAATGTATAGATATTATGCATAATATATTTGGTACATGACGTACGATAAGTAAATGTGTACGGGTTTACCTGTGTACATATATGTAATATTTACAAGGTGTGCTCGCGAAGCGAGATTTGACGATTTTTATACTGATCTTGATTTTACGTGTTTACGTTTCGACTTTAAGAGGTCGATTCCATCATTGCGAAATTCGTAGTTTTTTTTTTATTAATCGTGATAAATATAATTTCATAGTGTAGTGACTGTAGACACTGTAGTCTATTACGTACCAAAACTATATTTTCATATCGAGTATTACATAGACATTTTTGAAATATCGCTACATTATCGCCATTAGAAGCAATTTCAGTTGTACGTTAAAATATGTAAATGTTGATTTATCTGATTAAGATGTCAAAAACCGCTTCGAAACTTCCGGGTTGACGTTTGTTTATGTAATTTCGCATTTGCAGTAAAAAATGTTTAGAATATTTGAACAGTATTATTCAGTTCGTTATAAAAATAGACAACTGCACATATGAAACAAACATTTCTTTCGTAAATCTCAAAATTCCTGTTTGAGCACCTCCCGGGGATGGTCAATCCCCTTATTAAATTAGCTTTAAACCGACGATCCAATAAGTAATTTCGGAGTTTATCCCGAACAAAAAAAAGCGACTTAATTTTATATAGTAGTATAGATAGATGGATTTTCTGTGGGATTTTCTGGAAAATAAAATATAAAAAATGTATATAAAAACTTTAAAAAAATCTGGGTTAGGTCAGTGGTTTACGTCATCGTTTATAATTAAGCAAAGATATACAAAAAAGCAAAGATAATCAGAAAAATAGAAAATAAGCATTTTTTTTTACAAAATCTACGAAAAAAGCCAAAAGAAAAATGCATTTTTAAATTTCATAATTGAATGTACTCGTATAGTAACATAACATACACTTCCATAGAACTCAGCTACAATTTATTTCAAGCTATAAAAATAAGCAAATATTATAAATTCCGAGCTCTGGTTATAAACGTAAGAGCTCAAGTGATTTCCGACTCGATCAGAAATCCCAGGCCACGCATGCCGATCACCACATGCACTACGAGTAGGATACAATACAATATGGTATATGTTTATATATATATTATATCAGTCTTGGTGTGTGTATAGGGCAAGGCGGTTATACATTGCTTGACAGCCGGCCAAGTTTTGTACGTTATGAATTATTGTTTACGGCGACGAAGACTGCATCGACGACTGCTGCTGTGGGAAACGAATATGAGTTTTGCCAAGGCACGTCTGCTTTTTTAAATTATTTCGTCCGTCGTATGCAGTATATGGGTACACCATATTATGCACGTTATACCAAATACATTATTAGTACACTGTTTCAGGGCTCGGCCAGTAATTTCTATTGGAGTTCGGATTTATAAGAATAATAAATGATCAAGGTATAGAAAAAAAATGTATTTTATGAGTGATTAATTTAGTTTTTAAGTAAATTTTATTCCAATAATAATCTCATAGTGATTGTCTCATATTTAATTTTGTAATTTTTTAAAAACATTTTAGTGATCACTAGTAGATAATATGGTAAAATACATTTTTTTTCTATACCTTGATCATTTATTATTCTTATAAACCGAACTCCAATAGAAATTACTGGCCGAGCCCTGAAACAGTGTACTAATAATGTATTATGAGTGATACGTTATGTTGACGGTCCAGATGTATGCTTTCCATGATTAGCCGGTTGTCAACCGTCGCTCTATTTCATCTCGCAAAGTATTATTCACTCATATGCACACGCTGCACATTCGCATTATATTATACTTGTATACATTATATATGCATTCCAGTGGCGTCATTTAATTATTAAACACAAATATATGCATACAGGCGAAAGACCACATCTGGAGTTTTCAACCCTTAAAAAATTTAACAATTCACATATTATTTAACAAATCTATCAAAGAACATACATCAGAGAAGATTATCAAACATTAAATATCATATAAACTAGTAAGATAATAATATACGTTTTGTTTCGTGCACTTTAATATATGAATATAGTAATTATAGCCAAATTACCCTAATATTACATTTTAAACAGGCAAATGTATACCTTGATCGGACCAAACGCCGCCATTGATGCATTCGCATTTTATATAACTGCGGAGTTAAATCATAACACCCAATAACCCGTACTCAGATGTATGGCGTACGTATTACTATCATTGTGACGTGCCCATTGTGTTCGTAGACGGACGTTTTGTTCCATTAGTCTAGATATGCGCGAAACAAATACGCAAAAATAATATATATATATGTACGTATAATAGTATTATATTTATTTATATCGTACACATATAACGTTCTGCCGACGACGACGACAGGTGTTCTGTTGTATTGTTAGGAACTTGCACTTTTTTTCATCGCGTGATTTTTATTATTCTATGAATCACATTTTAACACCTTGTCCGTGAGTCTACAGACTCGCGAGTTTATTGTTATATAAATGCGCATGTATAGCGACGACGGTGGCAAAACAATATGCTGCTGCCAATGTTCTATGTATGTGTGTGGTGTGTATGACATGTGCAATTATGTCCGTCAACGATAGAAGTGTTGTTATAATAATGTATTATTAGAATTATGCATAACATAATATGATCCTTATTATCAGCGTTGCGACTAAGATTATTTTTTCTCGGAGTGTTTCAACATTTTTTCTACTATCTTGCACGGCAGTCGCAGTAAAATTATAATTTATAGTTATTCTTAAGTCGGCATTAAACATTATTCTATTGCAACAGTAACACATTTCCGCGGTAAAATATTGTAAAATATAATTTTATGTTTGAATTATTATAAAAATTAATTTCATTTCGATTGTCTCTCAAGCTAGTAGTTTTCTTGCCTATTCAGCCTAATAGTAGAAAATTTAATTTTTTTAAATTTCACAAAAATAATTTAATTCCATAATCTTAAAATTATAATATTATAATATTGGAAATAGTTTGAATACAATTAAACAATGTAATATAATTTTGAAATTTTAGGGTCTTTAGGCAGACCACGTGAACTTGGCCTATCCATAAATATTTCATAAATGACCAATGAAATTCTATGGCGTCTAGGGAGAGCTAACTTCATGACAGGAAAATGGGATTTGCGGGTAAGGGGTGACCTTGCTAATTCTCGTAAATAAAGACGCATCGTTTAGTATGATTTTTGAAATTCTAGGATGAATTGAAAGTCTCTGTGAAGTTGATCTACCCTTCTATTTTTAATTATAATTCGCAAACGCCTTACTTGCAAATTCTCGCAAATAACTCACAAAATATTTGTATAGGTCCCGAATTAATCCGTTAAAAAGAATGGGCCAACTTTAGATACGTGTTTTATTATGTCATTTTTAGAATTTTATATTATTATTGTAACTATAATATATGCGATTCTAACGACAGAAATATGACCTATCATATAAACCTCGAAAGTATATAATATCAAATATGTGTTTGTCTAAACAATTATAACTTGGAATAGAAACTAGTATATAAGCACCTAACACAAACGGTATATTTATAAATGTATGTATATATGTATGTATATCATTCTCGCTCAAGTACACAACAAATATATTATAATATATACGGACCAAAGATTTTATAACCATTCCCGCTCGCCGTCACGCCGTTTTATAGCGCTAGAACATAAAAATTCGAGAATTTCATACGGCATTAAGATGTTCATTTCTAAATATTTATAATAGCCATTCGCTCCTATTTTTATTTTTAATGTTCGACCACCTTTATATAAATAATAATAATACGCAACTACGTCACATGCGTTTGTCACTGACCAATTAAACGTATGCACGAGCGTCCGTCTGCCGTAAAATAAATCGGTGTTTTTATACTATTCTAACCGTTGAACTTCCTGTTAATGTTATCTACACATCATATATAGTATAAGTATATTTATTAATACGTGTGGATATGTGTATTATATATTATTATGTGTAATTAAGCGTGTATGTTGTGTATGTGATTTATGTACAGAAAATTATTTTTCGCTAAAAACAATAAAAGTAGTTTTACCCACTCGAACATATCAAGTCATATCACATATCAAAACATACCATTGTCGTAGATAAATATTATATTAAAATGTTTAAGGTGATCTTATTTTGTTTCACCTGCAAGTTAAGTGATGCGTACGCGTTTGACAACTCATAAACAGTGTACAATTCTACGTACGCCGTATCTACATACATTTAAACGTTTAACGTAACAACACTATTGGATCAGACATAAAGTCTTTAGTTATTATGACTGCTGGTATATTAAATATTTTTAATTTGTATTCGTAAACGCACGTACTGTTAAGTTACGGCGATTTTAATTAATTCAAATCATAATTTTAATTAACTGCAGTAATAATTTGTATTTTATTTGTTATAAGACTAACTTGAAGGTTTTTTATCAGTCGTGATAAGTTTATCAAGTTACACAAAAAAAAAAAAAAAAAATGGTAGTCAGCAGACAGGTCAAAATACGCCTGACACGGTTTTTAAATGATCTGTGCTAACTCGAAATGGTATTACGAACACAACACGACGGTTATTACCGAATCAGATGGGAAATCTCTTATCATTGACCCTGATTAAAATTTGTATATTGCAATACATATACAAGAAAAATTTCAACTGGTTATTAATATGTCCGAGACTCCGAAAACGCAATAAGTCGTCCTGTTACTTAATTTTGAGTGTAGTGGCTATAAGCAATTTTTAGAATGTATTTGAATTTACTTTATTCAATAACCTATGTTAAACGCAGATAATATTAAGTTGCTATTAATCTCGTGGAAAGTGTGAGATAATTTAACAGTTTCCAAATGTCATGTGAAAAATTTACATGTTGATATCACAGTAACAATTATATCACCTCGTATGCTAAAACTAAATACATTAAAACTACATATTACAGTGTTCGTACGTTTAGTGTATAAAAAGGAACTCGTTCACGTTCATGTTCATTTTTTTTTAAACGAATACGTTCACAATTTAGTTCTATGAAAAAATAAACGTGTTCATTTTGCCGTTAATTTAAATTTTTTATTTTATATTTATACCTTCACTCTGCATAAACGGGACATTTACAAAATTTATTAAGTTTAGGTTTACTTTACTTTATGTTTAAAACTTACACTTACACAATTTATAAACAATATTTATTAATAATACATGTATTTTTAAAATGGTAAATACATTTGAACGCCCCAAAAATCATTCAAATTCACTCAAAATATAAACGTTGTTCACGTTCTCGTTCTAAATAAAAAAAATGAGTAACATTCACCTATCGATCACCAAATATAAGCGTGGACGTTCATTCACAAACCACATTTTTTCCGAACATAATTTTCTTTTAATAAGATGTGTTCTAAGAAGGATATGTATTTTATCCTAATAATAAAAGTTTACTCATCGTGGAAAGGCGGGAAGAATGAGTTGTACCGAATTTCAGAACTTACTTTGAAAAAAAATTAGGCTACCTTAAATTATGGTTCTTTGATTTGTGTTGTTCGTAATAATATTATAATAATTCATATTAATAGATTGCTATTACAGTGAGAAATTTATTTTTATAATTTTAATCAGACAGCTAATCTTACTGTAATTTTGATAAAATACTGTACCATGTATTTAATAGTATGTTCAAAATAATGCATAAGTGGTTAAGTGTTAAAATAAAGCTTTTGTATTAAAATTAAAATAATATTAGGCTAGTCCAACATTTAAATTTTTCTTACAATTCTTTACATATAATAAAATAATTATTTACGTTTTTCTTTCTTGACAAAAGACATTTACGCATTGTATATATTATTATTATTATTATTATTATTATTATGATTAACTATTTTTCTTATACACACACACACACCTAAATAGTACCTGCACACAATAAAATGTAATGCGTACACACGTATACCGATATAAATTTATTCCATGCCGCCATATTCTTATGTAAATTTGGGAATATTTTTTTGTTCGTGTTCTATGCCTCGTTGAGTAATCCCTTAAACCACATACATTTAGAACATACGTAGAACATATATATCTGATGTCAACTTCACCAAGATTTGTTAATCTCCTTTTCTAGTTAAGTCGCAGCCGGTGGTGCGTGTATGGGTGAAAATATGCGTATTTCGGCACACATGTCCGGTTCTGCACGTGGGAATGTAAAATGTGTGACGACTGAAAAAACATTCAACACGTTTTGAGTATATACTGCAAGCAGAAATAATATTTTATTATTATACTATGTGCTCCCTGAATAAGTGCAGTAAACATTTATAGAAAGAAAAAAATAATACTATATGATTATACGCAGTCTTTTACGTATCAAATAATGTATATGGTTCAGTTATGTTTATTCCATTTGATGAATTCGGTTTTATTTAATCTTATTTCACTTGAAATATCATCGCAATATTACTTAAAATAATATTAGTAAAGAAATTGAATAAATAAAATCACCAAAAATATGATTTTAAACATTTTAACATTTTAACGTTATTAACAAATTAAATAGTAATTAGATGAATGTGGATTACGAAAATTATTTTTTAACAGAATTTGTAGGAGAGGAATTCATTTTCACCCTAATAAACGTCAACGTATTACGTTAATGAGATTCACATGGGCCTACAAGAGTTATAGAAAATATAATAATTTTTAACATCAATTATAATTAAAATTAATGTTTCAAATAAGTATTTTAATATTAAATAAAAACCAAATAAGGGTCAATTTTTTAATTTAATATACAGTTTGCAGCATATGCATATTTAATTTATTCAAATATTTGTAAGTACATTAATACATTTATTCTAAAAATTAACCACTTCAACAAAAATTATTGATATTTTTAAAGCTAGTACAATAGACATGGACCTTTTTTTCATCAAAATAGTAGCTAAGATCTCAATGCGCAAGAGGACGTGTATTAATTACTTCAAGTTATATTTTGTAGAGACCATCGTTCTTGTTTATTGAATACTTTTAATTTCACACAACAATGCTATTTATAATATAGAGCGAAATTGAGTTATTTAAAAACTCATTAAATTTATTTGGTCATAACTTCCGGTAAACTCGTCATGTTAATTTAACCACTAATTTAATTTTCAACCACTTTATCCTATTATTGAACTGGTCAATTTGACTCGGAAAACAAAAATAATTAACAGTAGGTATAAGAAATAATATCAAGGGAAATAATAATTTTTTTTATCAGGATTTTAAACAATTAATTATGTATGATTGATTTGAACTGAAAATTATTTCCACTAATATTAATCTGCATAATATTAAAATATACTTAAGTGACATGTCAATCAAAATTCGGTCGTTTATAATATGTAGGTACTTTGCCATTAGCAGTATGCGATCCTCTATAGTTTCCGGAATCATTCGTACACAACGCATTGACATGGATAAACTTTATTGACGGGAGATAGCTTTAAGTGTATGACATATTAAGGTGAAACATAATTTTAACTATGTTTTACTGTTATACGTTATACTTTTTGATTAAATTAAAATCGAAAAAATATTTAAATCACATAACCTAAAATCTTCTAGTTTTGGTCGCTAATTTATCATATTTTCAGGGAAAAACGGCTTCGAATATTGGCGTCAGAAATGGTGACGTACTTCGTAATTTACGAAAAAAAACACTATTATGTTCAAAAACAATAAAGTAAAAAGAAAAAAAATAACACGAGATAGTTACACAACCCTTACTCCCTTCACGGCTATGCCAGTGGTCACATCCGTATAAAAATGTACATGTCTACATGTATACGTGAATAATATACATATGCGTGTGCGTGCGTGCGTCCGTGCGTGTGTGTGTGCGTGTGTGTTTGTGTGTGTTTGTAGGTATCCCGAACACGTGTGCTGTTTTCCATCGTAGACGGTGTTTTTATTTCATCTCTTCATATATATATTCTAGTAACAAGCCATATATGTGTATTATATAAATCACAACGCACCCTTTGCTCGTTATGAAGTGTGCTCTGGAGTTGCGACCGCGTATGCGTACGACGTACAACGAATACGCGTGTTGCTCGTGTGTGTGATGTGGCTGTCTATATCGCGCGCGCGCACGGATGTCTTAAATCAACCGGACCGCGTTGCAACTGCAGGGGCCCACCGACGGCACCGTCGCTCTGGTAGAGTTGAAAAGCAAACAAACGCAACGTCCCCGGCCGCTGGCCCGCGTCCAAACGCGCGGATCTACGACGTTTCAATTAAACGCGTTGCAATACCGTTGCGTCCCGCGAAGATACCTTTCCGCGAGCACCGCTGCTGCTATGCACGTACTATTCGCGCGTGTACACATTCGCACTGTTTTCGATACCCTCGCCATTTCCCGTACGTTTCCGTACGACGTCGGATTAGAAACCGGTCGATTATACCTGACGCTTCGGACGAGGAGAAGTAGACGAAGGAGAAGGAGGAGAACAAAAACCTTTAAGGTTTTATTTTCCGTTTTCGTACTTGTGCAATATCATTATGACGTTTTGGTGAACTCCCCGCACGTCGGCCGTAGTACAGCGTGCATATCGCGTAATATATTAACACACGAAATGTAATAACTGCATTATATCTTCTTCTTCTGCCTCGCCTTCCTCCCAACCATTTGGGGTCGGCCACCTTTGTCCTACACCTCCACTTCACTCGGTCAATCACATCTCCTATGCACACACCGACAGCTCTCATGTTATTCTCCATAGTCTCCAACCATCTCTTTTTTAGTCTTCCTCTTCCTCTTTTCCCTTCAACGTCCATCGTCATAACCACTCTTACTGCATTCGTTTCCTCTCGCCTCATCATATACTCAAACCATCTCAGCCTATTTTCTCTCATTTTACCCACAATAGGCGCTACACCAACTCTACCTCTCACGTATTCGTTCCTTATTCTATCTTCGCATTTTCACTCCACTCAACCATTTAAGCATTCTCATTTCCACGACACTCATACTTTGTTCTATTCTCCTGTTAACCGCCCAACACTCTGAACCATACAGCATAGTTGGTCTCACTACACTTTTATAAAATTTACCTTTCAACCTCATTGGAATTCTCTTATCGCATAACACGCCCAATGCTTCTCTCCATTTCATCCACCCGCACTTAATCCTATGTTTTACATCCATGTCAAAGCCCCCGTCCTTTTGAACAAAAGATCCTAAATATTTAAAGCTCTCAACTTCACCTATCACATCACCATCTATTGTCATTGGTCTCCTCATTTCTTCAACTTCTTGGTCTCTTTGTTTAAAATCATACTCTATATACTCAGTTTTATTTCTACTAATTCTCAATCCCTTTTCTTCGAGGGCTAACCTCCACTGATTTACCCTATTATTGACAACTTCCAGGTTTTCTCCTATCAGAACTATATCATCCGTAAACATCATACACCGTGGTATCTCACCCTGTATCTCCTTTGAAACCTCATCCATTACCACTGAGAACAGGTAGGGGCTTAGAGCTGACCCCTGGTGCACACCTACTCCTACATTGAAACCTTCTGATACTCCACACCGACTCTTGACACTAGTACTCGACCTTTCATATATATCCTTATAACTGCATTATATATGTACGAATAATATTTGTATAACGCCGAGCGGGATGCCACGGAACGTTTTAAACGGGTTTTTTCCTTCTTTTTGTCGTTGTACCCGTCATCTTCGCGGGGTGCATGTGCAGCAGCGTCTCGTCCGCCACACGGAATATTATTATTATTATAAATATTTTAGTGTCTCCACATGCGCGAGTGCCCCTGTCGCGTGGTTGAATATAATATATTTTTCGAATCGTATTATTCATCCGTTTGTTGGTAACGGGACGTGCGTACGAATAGAATATTTTTACACTCGAGGACATACAAACGCACCGCACTCACCACCCGCGTTTACGAGGAATTACCATAACCTCAAAAGTTCATGTTACAGTAGTTACGGCGGTAGTATATTGTATGGGTTCCGTGCTCAGCAAACAGTGCGTTTGTTTTCCAATTGTTTGCGAATTTTTCCAGTACATTTTTCTGCGATCAAACGTTTTGGGTTGTAATAACTTACAATAATGTAATAATTTACAACCCAAAATCATCGGTTTTAAATTTAAACAAATAATACCAAAATTAACGCACTCGGAACAATTCTCGTAGCAACATCCGACAGCATTGTTCGTCCGACGGATGTTATTTTTATTTTTAAAGATTGTTACATAACTATAAATTACTCGGTCGAAGGTGTTGATAATGATAATTGTCTTTGAGCAGACGGTTACGATAGTGACGGGTGTGTGTTGCGGTACATTCGTTTATAATATGCAGGGTTGAATTGGTAGCACAAGAACGTGCTCGGGTTATAGATCCGCGCAGAGAAGTAAAATTCCTGTACACAACCATCACTATTTTCTATAACTATTTATATAATTATAGTACACGTACAATACGTACGATGACACACACAATCACAGACAATTAATATAAAAGAAAACAAATGACGTGTGCATACTATGTGTTACTCTTATTAAATTATCATACTAGTATGCCAAAAAAAAAATAAAAAAAAAAAAAATAATCAAAAATTAACACTTTGGACGCACCGCAAAACATTAAGATTCAGATGGGAGTTCAACTACACTCAATATAAAAACGTGAACGGCAATGATGAACGATAACTTCAGATACCGTACGGCTTTATATAGTTTAACCGATTGACTGAATGAAAGACTGATATAGTAATATTTTACAGTAGAAACACTAATTTACACAATACTGTTTCGTTTAAAAAAATAAAATAAAATAAATAAATGCACAATAAATATCCTGATAATATGGCGTTGAAAAATGAAAATAGAGTTCTTAAATGCAGTCAGTGTATAATATTATAGTTGGAAATTTATAATAGAAAACTGAGGGAAAATCGTCTTTCGGTAAGGTAGATATGATCATTCTAGTGTTCCTATAATGAAGATTTAATATTAATTACAACCCAATATTATTAAAAATGTCTGTAGTATTTTGCCAATATTATTTTAATGCAATTACGAATTGTAATGAATTTACTGTTGTTAAAACTAATCAATAAAAACTACGTAGTACATTCCATCATGTATAATGTTTAAATTAGTACAATTAATTTTTAAGGCCGTGGTGGCAACTTCAATCTTAAACGCGTAATGTTTAATTGTTTTGCTAAGAAAAAATATAATTTGCAATCAAATGTATATATCCGATATAATAGCATTTGAACAGACTTCTGTAGACCTTATTTTTAATGCTTGTTAAATTACAATCTAATTCTGTTTTGTAAAAACTATTAATTTTTAAAAATTACTTTTAGTATTTTTATGTCAAAATAATTTACATTTGTGTCTTGAAATCATATGGCCAAAAACATATTTAGAGTCAGAATCTTGGATACTTTGGCAAACGTCATGTACACACATGCCAATTCACTAATTTTTAATTCCGGAATAAGTTTAGCTTTGATTTTACTTTGAAAATAAAAACACCTAATTTGATTTAATATTTATTACAGTGATGACGATATAAATGGAATTTATAAGTAATTTAATGTTCTATACGTTGTTACCATCTAAATCAATTGAAAATCTATTATTAGAAGTATTTTTGATTATGTTACCTAATGTAACTTAACCACATTATAATATACGCACATAATGCTATTCGTGGTGGATTTTTATAATTTACGATACATCCTCTTTAAAATTATAAAATAATTTAAACATATTCCAGTCGGGTACTTGGCTTTTTTTTACCGAAAATACGATTTATGACTTTTTAATTGAAGTTAAGTTTATAATTGTCGCAGCCGTCATCATCGTCTCTAACAAGAGTTAATTTAATTGATCAAACATTTTAACGACTTAAATAGACTCTTTACTACACAGTCATATTTTACCAAGCTACTACCACTAATATTAATACTAATAATAATTATGATAATAACAATAGCAATAATAGCAATAACAATAATAGTAATAATACCATAATAATAACGAGGTATACTTGTCTGAATGCCTATGAAATATTAAGCACTCTAAACGTGTTATCGGATGTACATTTGGTCTCGTAAATTAATTTATGTATATTATCTGTTTTACATTAATTTTTTCAGTTTTTTACCATTCCGCCGTTAACTGCGTGACAATACGGTATTGGAATAGATATAACTAATAATATTATTCTTACAGTTGCACTAGCAGTTGCCGTTTGAACGCAGGAAACGAAAGATAATACACGATTTAAAACGGATACCGGTGCTGGTGGCAACGGTGTGAGTTTATGCGTGCGGTGATTTGAGAAAAAAAATGAATAAAAAAAATTAGAAACGCACAGCACTTGCGCCGGTGCGACGGGACTTGCATGGGTAACGAGCCGAATTCCTCGTTTACCGGACACGCGCACGCACATACGAAATGATATCGTCCTCCGAATTCGTAATCGAGAGGGAAAAAAGTTCTCGTATTATTATATTATTATTATTTTCATATTTTAACCAATCGGTTGTTTTTTTCTTTCCCTCTTCCTGCAACGCTATTAGCATTCGAACGCATTTGTCATCCGTTTTTGTTATTATTATTGTCCAAAGCACTACTACGTATAACGAATAATATAATATGTACTATAGATATATAGATACGCCGAAAGTCTACTACATGACACGACACGAATATACTCCCCTATATCGTCCAGAACAGTGTCCGTTGAATTATGCATGTGTCGCAACACTGGGCGGTTGCAGTCGAGGTGCATTTTTTACTACTGCACTAACTATACATACTAACTGTACCAATTTACTGCATTTGTTCGCGTGATGCGTGTTAACCTATGTCTGGTGATTGTTTTCGATGTTGGTTCAAGGGATGTATTTGTAGGATATTATTATTCGATATCTGTACTTATAGTTAGTTCGTCGACAGAGTACGACTGCACAGGAATAAAAATTCGTTGCAACTACATAGCCAGCCCTTAATTTTCCGATGAATGTCCATTATAGTCTGCGTTTCGCAGTCCTAGTCACTTATCGACTTGACTATATGTACATATTTATTTCTCTTTCTATATCTTTTTATCATTTTTCCTTCTTCTACGTTTAGTTTCGGCTTAACCTAAACGTTAACACGTAAACGAAACTTAACAAATGTGTACAGTGAAAATCAAATACCGTACTTAACACAACGTAATAATTTTAATAATATTATGTTAAAGTTATATTGTAATATTAGTCACACGCTACCACCTGGTGATAAAATTTGTACAATACGAATGCAAAGTGAGTCGTTATTTACGATAGTGTATAATAGTTTCGTAGATTGTCCGTCCTGCCCAAACGTCTGGTTTTCAAACCCACATCCTGAAATAAAAAATATTATCATCGTTCCATTCCGTTATCATTGTGGTATGGTCATGTCTGTAAATTTATTAAAAACTACAATTGAATAAATTATTAATTTTGTGCTAAAAAATAACCAAGTGCTACGACATGTTGCAATGATATACTTGGTCGGTTTGGTCATCTATCGTGCGCATCATGTTCAACCTTTCGCATTCATGAGTTTCGTATCTACACCAGTTTATTATACCAAATGCGTCTGTAGCATATTCGAACATTAACCGGTAAAATATTTTCAAGGATCGTAGTCAGATATTTTAAAATAATGTATTCGAGAACGCACAACACTCCTCGCATACTACTATTTGTAGTATTTGTACAACCAAAGCCCATTAAGAACGGAAAGATAAAACCAAAGATAATATCTAATTAAAACATGAGACTGTCAAAAAATATTCGTACAAATAAGCGATTTAAATGTATGTAATGTGTACGCGCTACGATCAAATATCAGCTGATATTATCCACTAGTGGATTCGCAATTACTTCCGTTGTGATAAAATGTTGTTTAAAAATATTTAAACCAATAATTGTGTCTAGTGCATTGTTCAAAATTATAATGTTATAAAATCAATGTTCATTTTTCCCACAAATGGTGTTGCATTATATCATTGGAATGTTTACATTTTTTTTCTTAGACCGTCATTCATATATGATATCATAACGCAGTACGAGTATTTATATTATATACGACTCTATATTGTAGCCAGATGTGACATACATAATTCTTATGACATTAATTTAGAAATATTTTACTGTTTCAAGATTAGACCACTGCAGTTATCCATTAATAATAACGTCAGATCTTGTATTTTCTACAGCATTATATCATCAGAAAACAAACCCATGCTGCGGTTCCGTGTGAAAAATATTGTATAAACCGTCGTAAAACTATCAAAGGAACGCATAAAAATGTTGATGAACTGTTTATTTTTTATTTTATGCATTTTTTTTGATAAAATATATTTCGTATAATGACCTTATATTTTATAAATTATCATAATTTCAAGGAACTGCATATTCATTTGGTATAAATATAATACATTTATTATAGCGTACAAGTTGACATTACAATAAGACTATAAAACATTAAAATAAAACAAATACATTCACATGAATATTTTGTGTTATGATTCTTATGACTTTCATTCCATAGAGGTATTTCATTGTTGATCAGCATATTAATAAACATCAATAATATAATATTTTGTTATAAAATATTTTATCTTAGACATCTATATAAAATAGTAATTCTCAATCTCGTATACCTTGAGTGTATCCGAACATAATTGTTAGTTACAAAGCAGGATTATAATGTTAGTCACTGTCACTTGGTAATTTTTTTTTTTGATACTTATCTATCACAAAAAGCTGATATTATTATTATTATACGGTAACCTTATGTATAGCCACCATATTAAGGTTTCGAATACTTTCGAATTATAAAAATGTAACTAGTCTATGTAAAATATATCTTATGAATATAATTTTAAATTTATTTTCCAGTTGGCTGTATTACAAGAAAATCCAAAAGATAAAATAGCTGGGCGGATAACTGATTTTTATAGGCATTGTTCCCCAAAAAACGTAAGTACCTACTTATTTACTCAATATTATAAATTAAAGTAAACGTAATGTCGTCGTAAATTATATGAAGTAATAGATTTAAAATTGGAATTTTATAAATACAAATCGACAACAGACAATTATAAATTTATAATAATTAACTGAATATAATGCATGTTGTTTAAAATATATCCCTTTTATTCATTAAATGCGTACATTATGCTTTGTATACTCTAACATTTTTATTTCAAACGATAATTTAGAAAGTTTTTTAATTCAAGAAACTGAACGCATCCGTGAGTTTTAGTATCGAACAATTTAACAATAACACATTATCATTCGTCTGGATTGAATATGAAAACAAAAAACAAAAATGTAAATGTACTTGTATATATAAAGTATCCGTATAATAAACCATAATAAAGTGAAAACTGCGATTTCGTGTATTTTTTTTTCTTTTGATTCTTCGACGAGAGTCAGTCGGTGGAGGAACTATTATGTACCTAAATGTATTTAAACCAGTTGTCGTATTTAAAGTAAAAAAATATGCATTTTATTTTCTCAAAACAAATAAACTGATTTATAAGAAGATGTATATAAAAAAAAATTAAAAACTGGTTATGAAAAAAAAAAAAATAATAGTAAATTTATAATAATATAATAACATTTTGCTTCTGAATTTACGACAGCTAAAATCTGGACTGCACGATAACTATCCGTGTTAACGTACATAATTACTATATTATTAATACTAATAATTATAATAATATTCAATATTGGAGTCATTTCGAATCAATCGTGTTCCAGACACACAAATAACAACATACATACACAACACATAAACACACACAACATATGTGGGTAACCTGAACCGACTTTACTGTACACATGGTCCTTTTAATCCGACACTGGGGTTATCTCCAGGGATCTGGCTCGTTTTCCAAAATGTGTCTTTTTTCTCCCCTTTACGTCTCTCACGCATATAATAATGCAGACACACGTCTATGCGAACGAATGCATATGTATGTACATACACGCACACACTAATATATAAAGTGAATATAATTAACGACGCATGTACATCTCCTAGCCACGGAGAAATGAAAAGGTAAATAAATTTATTTTTTTCTCAAACCTCCATCGGTCGACTGCGGTAAGTGATAAATCGACTTCTGCCACACACACGCACCGGGCGCCCGCAATCTTGATGACCACTTATCCTTGTCACCTGTGTCGTGATTTAAAACAACACTAGGCTACCTATCGTAAATACATGCGTATATATATATATATGTGTGTGTGTGTGTGTGTGTGTGTTAGTGTATATATTATATCTTGTGTATATTTTATGCTTATGCTCATGCTGTCTGGTGCGCACGAATTATTGTGTATGTTATATATTAAGTGTTATATGTATTTGTGTGTGTGTGTATGTGTGTGCGTGCAATATCAACACGAGAAACGGCGCGTTGCGACTATCATAAAATTAAAAACCACGGGAGTCCGTCTGTATGTTCTCAAGTCTCCACCACACCGACGCCGATCATCTGTCAAACGCCAAACGCTGCGCATAATATCGTCAATGTCTTATCGACAAGTTCGTAGTCTTGTTCAAGTGTATTCATATCGTCTGTCTCATGACTGAATTTCGTTTTTTCTTTCCGATTCCTATCTGAAAACCGATGTTCGATACGTTATGATTATATTCAAATCCGTGTTGTTATTTCTACGAACTTATACGTCGGTTTTGTTCCGCATTCGCTCCAGATCCACCTACAACTCTTGTTGCAGTTGCTCCAATATCCTGCACAGAGTTCGATTATCGTATTCGTTTGCACTCGCTGACACCAACCATCGCGGCATTTAAACCGTCCCGGCGCGCACATTATATATAATACACCGTTGCGGTACAACAGCGTCCAGTATCGATTGCAATCCGCGTACAAATCCATAATACCACTCGTTCGTATTTTTTATGTGAAGTAATCCGAAACGTTATTCATCGGCATACACTATACATCGTTCAATGCGAGTGCATTACAATACCGTAGCTCATGTACATAGCTATATTGCAGGGCCTAAAACGTTCCTATTTTCTACGTACATAGTGAATCGAAATAAATAATAAGATATTGCGTACTCTATAGTTTAATACAAGTCTATACTATAACTGGAAATCGACTTAAATGCGCATTGTAAAAACTATACAAATTTGTCTTTATTCGGTATAAACAGATGTTTGGTTAACGTAAGTAACGGTTTTCATGATTACAATGAATACATTTTTTATTATTACACACTTTCAAATATCGTTCAGTACACGCCGTTGCTTATTTTTTGCACTATCCACGAAGTACGTCGTAGTACAAACGTATTTTGAGCTCTATTATGTCGATATTTTCGGTATAGATAGGTCCGTTGAAAGTGACAGTTCTCGAGTGTTCTGGGGATGTTCTATGATACATATTAAACCGCAGTCAAGTACAACACATAACACACAAACGTCGCGGGATGTATGTATAATAAAATCAAGTAGGTGTACTGTGGCCGTAAAACAATTCTCAGCGGGGCGCGTTTGGGGTTAGGCCCACCAGACGCGCAACGTCATAGTAAGTTTGATATATATAAAAAAAAATAAATAAATATGTGTGTGTGTGTGTGTGTGTGTGTGTGTGTGTGTGTGTGTGTGTGTGTGTGTGTGTGTATATGTGTGTATGTATGTATACGGGGAGAGGTAATGCGACGGAATCACCGCGGTGCACCTTCACTATGTCGAAATCGTAATTCATTAATCTACCTCAAAAAGTTTTGTGTCCGTGATCATAATCTCTGTAGGCCTTTCGGTCTGCGAAAAAAAAAAATAAAAATTCCTCTTCGGGTTAACGGCGATAAATACGTTTGATTTATTAACGAGATACACCACCACCGCCACCATCACCACTACTACCGTACCCCGTAACCAAGTACCATACGAAAATATATAATATATATGTAGTATTTTACATCGCAGTTCATGTATGACCGCGGAAAAAACATCTTTGACGCCACCGCTGTGTTTCCAAAACACACAACACATTATACCGATACGTAGGTAATAATATTTACATTTGGTCGTTTGATATCCATTTTATAACGATATTAATTCTTGTATGCCCGTTAAAAAGAAACAAAAAATAAATAAATACAAAACCCACGTCACATGAATCAGGTCCGTGTGTAATAAAAATATATGTCGTCTGGAAATATTTTATCATCTATTAAAACAGTGATAGCTGTGGTGCATCGTGTGGTTAAATTAAAAAAAATGAAAAATAGTACTAACCATCGTGTGAATTTTTGTTTAGATTTTTATGCGTAACGGAAATTATATGAATAAGCATACGATACGTTACGTTCATTACTGATATATTATCTGTATATTATACTGTTATGATAAGATAATGGTTTTTTTGAACGAACAATATGTGCACGTATAGTAAATTTAAACGCAGCATGGGTTTAGTACTGAGTACACGATAAAACACTTCCGTAAAATCATTTTATCATCATCTACGGGCAGAGTATTAACTATAAATATTAATAAATAAATAAACGAATATAAAAATCATAAATGATATCCTACGTTATACTGTTTAATATTATACGATATTATGTGTCATTAATCAACATTTTATACACTTTTATATTGTTTTGAAATTTGAATAATAAAATTAAATCGTTCGTATTATTCGTTACTCGTTGTGTTCTCTTAAAATATTAATAAATATTAATTGGAAATAATCAAATAGATACGTACGTATTAGTACAGTTTTATATTATTTTAACATTTTTATTGTTGTTTGTTCACGCTCACTCAGGCGGAGTGGCTGCAGTCACTATTGGTTGTCATTGTATTGCATGCGTTTGTTTTCTTGTTATCATTTTCGTGCGATGCGTAGCGGTGCGTTGCGTATCCGCAGTCTTGTCGGCAGCGGCGATAAGCCTCTGTGTGCGACCGACCGGGTACGTAATCGTATTGTTATCATCGTGCGAAAATGTTCGTTATTCCACGTTTTCATTATTGTCGGTTATGTTTTTTGTATAGTAAAAGTCATGTTCTCAGTGTCACAAAGTTTCGTAAGTTCTCGTGTTTGTTGTTTTAGTGTGGTGACACTGAGAAATTTATCTTCATTGTGGTGTCCGGCGGCCAGAGCTTTCGTGGTGAATGTCGTCGACACCACTTCTCTCTCGTCGTTGTGTCTTCGTGTTGTGCACATCGAGTTTCGGTGATCGTCTGCAGTCAATTTCTTGTGGAAACCACGTTGTCGTGTGTTGTGTTTCCTGTTTTGGCCGTCTGGCATATCTACCAGCGGTCATCGTGAGTAACGTGGTTTTGAAGTGTGGTGTGTTCTTGGCTGCAGACACGTGAATTTGTCGTCCGTCTGTGACTGTGTTTGAGTGGTCGCACGCAGCGAGGCCTGTGCTTCATAATTTGTTTGTATTTGGTTAGTTTTATTGTAAAAGCACATTCCTCGTTGTGGTCGCGTGGGATGCAATCCGCCATTCAACGCAGTCACCTGTTGTGAGTATTGGTCGACCATATTTGTTTCGTTGTGTGTAAAGGCCGACGGGCCTAGCCTTCAAGGGCTCACTATTCCGTATCGCCGCATAGGCTAATTAGTTATTTAGTATTATTATTACTTGGTGTGTGCCGTGTGGGCCACACGTTTGATTTTTATTTATATTTATTTTAGTTGTGCCACTGTAGGGCCAACATTGTTTTTATATATTATATTTATTTATTTATTGTGTGCCGTGTGGGCCTCATCTATATTATTATTATATTTATTTTATTTGTTTATTATACAGTCCACTTCTATTATATTTTACTTATTTAATTTATTATTTTATACAACCAGCATTTAGGCGAACAAGCCAGCCCTATATCATTTAAAGGCACTTGCCGCGCCAACATTGTTAGTGTATAAGATTTAATGTTATTGAAATATTATTATAACACCTTCCCACCATTGCTCACGTAGGCTTGTAATAAATATCAACCGAAACGTGTTCAATTAAAAAACCGTAAAAATAAAACAAAGAGGGTTATTATATTAAATGATTTGGTAATGTATTTTGACGTAGGTTACCTGATCTTTTATTTTGATTTCGGATAAACCATCGTGTCCTTTCCCTGTTAGACCCTTAAAAAAAATTCCCGAAAATAGTCGCTACGCAGGATTACGCAGGATGAATCTGCCTCTGTTCGGACATCTGTTATTTATTTTCGTTGTAACCCTACCTAAGGTACTACCAGGACAATGTACATACCACCACACACATATACACACATAACACAAATATGTACATGCATCTACCTGAAGATACCTATCACGGTTCGCCACTTTTCGAATCGTTTAAACGTTTATAATAATATTATCGTTCTATAACCAAAAGGACACTATCAGCGCATACCTATATGTTATTCTTATCCTCTGCGTTGTTGTCCAACCCCGATTGCAATAACCGTATGCTACCCCTCTAATCGTGTTTCGTTTTTCCTTGAACATGGTACGGTTTAACAACACGCACAATACCCAGTACCGTAGTGATTGTTATTATTAAATTTACCGGACAACGGGCCCACGGGTAGATACTTTATTGATCGGTATTATTCTTTTGGTCAGCCACCACGGGTGCTAGTTGCTGGTTTGAAACTTAACACGTAATGCACGAGCATATTTTACATTTTTATCTTTTCTGTTCACAGGTCCGGAATGTCGAGTGGTGTATGTCGTCTTCGGCTCACGGTAAGTCGAACGTAGTAAATATAATGAGTGTGAGCACTGGCGATACCGAAGTAGATATTATTACGCATACTGTACGCCCTTAAACGGCGTTATCATTGCGTGCATTTGCGCATGTATCTATGTTTAATTAAGCCAACGTTCGTGTGCGATTATTTTTTTAACTGCACACGGCTGAGTTTCGTTAATTAAATGTGGTGATGATGATGGTATTATACATTATCGTGTTGACCGGATACATGGGGGAAGGAGAGATATAAAGCTCTCCCAGTGTTAATGATGTGTATAATCTGCCGATGATAAATTCTCCAGGGTCTACTTTAGAACTATATCTGAAGGATATATGTGAACATTTTTTGGTCTACCAGAAGATTATACTTTGTAAACTGTTCCGTGTCTGCAATCAATTTGCTGTTATATTATAGTTAGATATTAATAAAATAATTCACTAGTTAACTTGAATATATATTTTAATTTATAATAATATGAACGCAAACATTTTAAAAATGTGAAATATTTAATAATTGTATTACTTAATACCTTTAATTTATTATTATTATTATTATTTTTTTTTACAATATTGCTTTATTAGTGATTAACTCTTTCAGTAGCTCAACTATTATAATTTAGGTACAAACGATGTTGTTACAGACTGGTAATAGTTAATATCTACCCTTCTAGTGGAATGGAGTATAAATCCTGGAAATGTTACCATCAGGAGAGTTTACAAGGTTTGAAAATGGGGAAGTTTAGCCTGTAATTATTAGGAGTTTATCACTACTCCTATCTAACGTGATGTCGTGTTTACGGGGTAGGGAAGCGAGATAAGAATAAATTATCTTCTGTGCATTTATTTTAATTGTTATACTTCTTCCGCTCCTATTAAATTACCATGATTTTTCGAGGTACGCAAGGCGGATTTCATAAAATAATCGTCGATAGATCGGAAGCAATTAAAATTATTTTCTACCCGTCTCTGTGTACGACATTCAAAATTAAGATTATATGTTTGGAACAGTATGTATTGTAGTAACACTAACAGCAAATCATGGATTTTTAAAAACATTAAATCCAAATTCACGTGTTTTTACCATATACCAGTTTTCACTATGTGATAAATGATTAAATATAATATAAACATACCTATTTTAATTCATTACGTTATATATCTACCTATACGTTAACAATCCTATGTGTACAGATACGGAGATAAAGTGGCTAGATGCGGCTAGGAAGTGTTGTGACGTGGCCAAGTCAGACAGCTGCCAATTATCCTGCTTGGACAAAAATTCCGGATCCCGGTTGATTCACAGGGACTGTCAGAACGAGTCGGAGTTTTTCTCCTGTCTGCAACACAAACAGGTAAACATCGTTTCGCACGTTCTATACTTATTAGTAGGGATTGGAAGTTGTTGTAGTTGTAACTTTTTTCCATCGATTGTTCGGATTTATTGCTAAGTACGTTTTAAATGCAAGTATGAATTAAAATTTAAGAATATTATTAATGAAACTTTATTATTCTTAGTGCATTTTCAATTTTACTGCAATTTACTTGTTTAAAATGATTGCTTTTACTTATGTATCGATGAATTGTCGTCCCATTATGCTGCGTAGTTCAAATCGCACGTGTTTTTTAAATAGGAACTAGACATTCTATTTACTTTGATAGTATTTGATAACTGACGTTTTAAACGTGTCATGTTCCGGAAACGAACGAGTACTTGGCATGTTGTGTTAAGAATATCCAGATATCTGAAACCCCTAAATTTGACGCTTTGTTTCGCTTTTGGTGAACGTATCTCGTTTGATAACATTATTATCGTGAAACTAATAACGTAAACTGTTTTAAAATTAAACATTTAACTATTTTATCCACACTAATATTTTTATTTTAATCCTATATAATTCTGGTTAACTCAATATTGGCCCTGTAAATACCTAAAAGTATAGCAATAGAAACGTTAGAAACGTTGAGATATATGAATTACAAAATAAGTTACATAACTAATACCGTATTCACAAAATTAACAACACATTTTTTACATTTCCTATTTCTGATGAACTAACTGACTTTTTCAATTGATCGATGATAGAACCTGGGATTTTTTACTTAATCATTACATTTTAATAACATTAATTAAACTCTACTTAAAAAAAAGTTATGGCACTTAGAATTTAAGTGGTTAGAGTGGTAGAAAAAAAAATTATATTATAGGACAAAAGTATTGCATAGTTTAAACAATCTTTAGAAGTTGGCACCCGATCATAATTCGAGTTCTATTAGAGTAGTTAACCAACAGCATTACCTCAAAAAAAAATAAAATATCCATATCTTTCGTTACATAATCGATTATTTAAACTCTGACCAGTTTTATTTAAGATTTGTATCGCGTTGTACATTTTTTCTTCTAAATATATTGATTAATACCTGCGTGATCTTTTATATATGTATCACACATATATTAAAATATCATATGGATCGAAAACTGATTCTATATTTGATTAACACAAATCACACACGCAGCTGCATCTATTATGATTTAAAAGTCTTCCGAATTTATGTTGTGTTTTTGCAATTAAAACGTTACGGGTAAAGTAAAAAATCGTTTGCATCCGAAAGTGTTATTTATCCTGCCACGACGTCGACGATCACGTTCCGCGACCAGCCTACTGTGTCTGAAAAATAAAAAATATTATATCAGTATTTGCCCGTCAGCCGTGTACAATTTATGTGTTGCACGAGTTTTTTTATCCACCATAAACATATCCGTTCGGCAATGAAATCGTGTCGTCCGACGGTATCGTATTCTTCAGAGTATATTATGCAAACATAATAAACATAAACAAGTGTCCTTTATTTTATACCATACAGCTGTGTAGATACTTGGACGAGAATATAGTTTCAATTTTTAAACTCTGAGAAAAAATGTTATTAATTCTGCAATGTTACTACAAATATGTTGTTATGTTTGCAAACAAATTTGTTATGCGACAAAAGTAGACGCAACGTCGTATTATTATGTTTTCAAAAAAAAATATTCATTCTATAAAAAAAAAAATATTTTGGATTATTTATAGTATTTTAAAGTTTAAATGTATAATTTATTATATAATACTATATGATCTAAGCTAACTAACAATTTCATTATTTCAATATTATTTATTTAATTGGTAAACGTAAATAATAAACGTCGAAATATCTAATTTTATTAAAACCATACCTTAAATTGGTTAATTTTTTATAACTCTTTATCACAATTATTTGAATTTCGTAAAATATTGTTAATATAATACAATACACCGTATAAAAATATGAAAATTTTTTATTATTTTTTCATTAGAATCGAAGAGGAATAATTATGGTTTTATAAATTTTCATTCGTATACTATTTGCTATTTGCAAAAAATATACATTTTAACAAATCATTCAATAGTCATAAAGTACAATTTAATAATTTTTGTAAAGATAACACTACGACACTCGAGTGAATTACGGTTGTAAATATATTACGTTGTCACATTCATTTAAATTTGTGTCAAAATAACCTCAGCATTTTAACGGGATTTTTATTTTAGTACACAGCGTGGCCCCAGCGCGTCTCAATAATCACACATGGTTCATTGCGTCCTTAAGATACATTTATATACAGAGCGGACAAAATTGATTTACTATGCACTATTAATATTTCTTCTCGATTTCTTATTTAATATTGTTGAAGATCTTGTACATTGGTGTTAATAATTATTGGACTGACTACCTTTGTATAAATTACAATAATATTTTTAGGTCAGTATTATGTACATACCTTAAAGATATAATAGAGATCATGCGTGTTAGCGGTTGGTATGATGACAGTCAAATGCTAGTGAATTTCTATTTTTCCAATTGGTATTCATAAATTACGAATGATAATCAAATTAGTTTTGCTGTAATCATTAAAATAATATTATATTGGATTGATTACGCGTGTAAAGCCGTGCGCTTTATTCTGGGCGATCATGTGACGTCAGTATAGGTTACAGTAGATCAAAATAATCGGAATTAGAGATTTATCATATTTATTTAATTTTACATATAAATCCATTGGTATTTCTGTACATCTTGTGGTCAGTGCGTGGAGTCCAATGGATTAATCACGAAATTATAGGAATTGGATGAGATAATGAAATAAAACATTCGTCATAATATATTAACACAATACACGTCGTATTTAACTTACTATTTCTAAGACAAAGATGACAGCACGACTGCCGTATAATAATAGCTTTGTTTATTGTCAAGAAGTAAGCCGTTAAAATGACGCACACGTATAGTAGAACGGCGTGGTATAAACTTTTAACTTTATATGCCTCGGAACGTTTCAAAAACAGTATCCTAAAATTCATATAAATTTTATTTTTTAATTGCAAACGGATGTAATGATATCTACATCATTACGCATACACAGCTTCATAATCGATCGATCATCATAATACCATATAATATATAAGCACTATTAAAACATAATAAATATCTGTACCCATGTACCTTGATATAATTCTAAATGTACAAAAACATATTTTGATTATATCTATGTAAAATAAACAATAAAAACTTATGATGGAACTACAAGTCAAAAGGTTAATACTATATGTAGAACCCACATTTTGACTCTCAACCAAGTCTGCCTCCATCCAACAGTCAGTTCAGAGCAACTAATACACCGTCTTACTTATTAAAGGGATTGCAAACAGACAGGTTTTAAGGAGTT
Source organism: Sipha maydis (assembly GCA_034509805.1). Taxonomy (NCBI): domain Eukaryota; kingdom Metazoa; phylum Arthropoda; class Insecta; order Hemiptera; family Aphididae; genus Sipha; species Sipha maydis. The sequence continues at coordinate 74,831 of JASXSY010000374.1, read as the reverse complement.
TAGTGTAGGCAATAATATAAATATGTGCGTGTGAGCCTTACTAGTGTGTGCGTAATAAATGATCATTAGTGATGGGGACTGTTTTTACATACCTTCACTTTAATAAATTATTATAATATATTATTAACAATCATATTTAGTAACATAAGTAAAAATAAAAAATACAGCAATTAAATGTTAGGTTTTTTGAATTGAGGGTTAATTATTTCCGGCAACAAGTGATTCAAGTAAAACTCCGACAAAACATTATTTCCATTCTGTTTTTCCAAAATGTATCATCACGTTCTATTTTATCAACACAAATTCCTACAATAAAACAAAAATACATAATAACATGTCTATTTAATACTACTATAACAGAAAAAAAAATAAAGTAACAAAGTTTTCTCTTAGTTATATGAAGATGGCCTTGTACTTGATAGTAATTTATAATAATATAAATATTAATATATATATATATATATATGTGTGTGTGTGTGTGTTTTCTTTAATATTAAATTATTCGATTGAAATTCCATAAACTTTAATTTATTTTGGTTATATGCATCCTTAGGCGTAAAGTCTTTTATATAAATGGGACATTTGAATACATTCCCTTTATTTTTTTTCTTCGGGATCTAATTTTGTTCTTTTTAATCTTACAAATATTATTATCCATTTTTTAAAATCAAATACACTATTTAAAATATTTGTTAAATAAAAAAACGGTGATTATGTATAAAGCTTGGCGAAACTCAACAATGTCTGAATGCATACAGCATACTGTGATACAATGCTATTTATTATTTAATATTTACAAAGGTCTATCATTTAAAATCGATATATTTATTGTTTATACACTATATAGACAATATAACATTATTATTGTTATTATTCGTAAAAATGGCTTATAGACCTTCCGGCATTAGTGTAAGTAAAAACAGTAATTATAGCATATAGTTTGACTATCTGTAGATTCCTAGAAGAAAGTTATACTCGTATAGTGGAAGAGTAGTGAAGAAACGCTTTCGCACGCGGCACGTTACCACTACTGCGATGCGCGCGTGAGCAGTAAATAATGTATGATCATTTGTATGTAATTTTTGTCAATTCTACCGATGGACCTAATGATGCGATAACATTTCTGAAAACTGATTTTAATTCCTTAATATGTCCACTTGAGAACGGTCAGGCCACATTTTTTAAGATTTAAATTTCAATAAAGAATAAATACTAAAATAAGAACACTTAAAATTTCATAATTTTTTATACTAATTTATAGGAGTTGGAGAACGAAGTTTAAAAAAGTGGCCTGACCGATCTCAAGTAGACATATTATTTAATTCAAATCAGTTTTTAAAAGTATTATCGCATTATTAGGTCCATCTGTATTTTGTTTGACAAAATATTGGTATATCTCGTGCACTGTCAGGAATCTAGAGTAATTCGATATTAAACCGGCAACTGCTATCCATGAATTTAAATGATTCCGATGCGATACAATGCACCTTTGATATACACACATTATGTAACTTCTTACCTGAATTGGATCTAAAAATGCCTAAATAGCAAAAGTATCATTGTATCTATTTATTGAAAATATATTAGGTCATAAAATAATTACAATAAAATAACCATTTGTGTATAATTGTATTACTTTATTTATGAGTGTAACTGTATAATTATCAGAGGTTTATAAAATATTAAAAATAAACAGGTAATGATTTACTTATCACTAAGATTCTAGTTTTCAATTGGTATATAATATTCAATACAGAAATCTTAAATACCTTATTTAATAATTGTGGCGTCATCCATGGTTCTTGGGACTGTTGCTGGTTGTTTTCAGGGCCGGATTGGTTCTTTTCCGAGGTGTCGGGTTCGTACATTTTTAAATGGTGCAAGAATTTAGAATTCTACTATAGTGCCAGCCTGGAATCGACGTAGGATCCTTACATACAAATCTTGAAATCTACAAAAGAAGTGTATAACACATTAGATATTATTATACATACAATAAGACTTGAACATTTGTACTTATACAAGCATGTACGAGTAAAGGGCGTATCCGTGGATGTTTGTTAAATGGTTGTCCTTGTACAAAATGCAAACACATACACACACATACACACACACACACACACACACACACACACACACACACACACACACACACACACTCACACTTACATACATATACATATATACACACGTTAATAATGTATAAATAAATAATCACTTAACGTAGCATATAACTCATCTTTTTTTTTTTTGTTTTTATAGGTCAAAGATACATGTTGCGGTGGCAAAACGGACGCGGTGCAATGTCAGATCGCATGCGAGAAATTCCTAGCCAACACGCCGTCCATTAATCAACACGCGGCCAACCAAGAAATCTTCGACCTGTGTTCAGCTGAACGGGATCAGCGTGGTACACGTTCCGCAGTAGTCGGAGCCGCTACTACGCACCACCTTTGTTCGCGAAACACGACTTCCGCACGACCATCGGATGGTCATAAGTGTAAGCATATTTAACGTAAAGTCAGTTTCGCCCTCATATCCTACCCTGTATCCCCGAGGAATTTAGTTAGGTTCTGGATATATAAAATGGTTTTGCAAGATTATTGTTCCATCCTGAGGTTTAGAGCGAAGGGTGTGTTCGACTTGAAGTAAAATTTAAACACTCAAAAGTCGAGACTTCCCGAACACAACAGCCCGATTCAATTGCTGGCACTATTTAATGGGTTCAGTGGGTATTTCCTCGTACCACTGTTTGTCCTTTTAAAGAGTCCAAAACACTAACACGTGATGCATAAGTGTACAGTGATTCCCAAAGTTTGTTCCGCAGAACCTAAGGGCTCCGCAAGATATATGGTAATATCGAGAGTAATATACATAAGCTACCAACATTTTCAAAATATTTAGTTTGGGAACCACTGCATTAGTATATAATCTCAAAGTTGAAAATCTATGGCACACAAGTAAAAGCTACTGCGGGCTTCGTTTTAAAACTCCAGTGTCATATCACGACCTATGACTGTATTTATACTATAATAATGGTTTTGAATTTTTTTTTACTTTTTTCGTTTCTCAGACTTACATTGTTGCAAGCTGGCCTCTGATGCTCAATGCGAAGAAGCCTGTCAGGATAGTCTACGGAAAGAGTTTGACTCCGACACTGAGGCCATGGATAACTTAGAAAGCAAAGGATGTGGACCACCATCGCTTTATGTAAGTTTCTTATTAAACCACCAATTTTTGATTTCTTATCGAAAGAAATGGTTTTTTTTTTTCATAAGAAACTCGTCGTAATAAATAGAGATTTATTATTTCTCCACGGTAATTTCTGAATTTTTTTTTTACTTACACGTTAATCACAACATCGACTATAAGCAACAGTTACTTTTAATATTTAATTGAATATATGTATATATATATATATATTCAATTTTTATAAATAAAATATTGGATATATATTAATTTTTAATAAGAATATCATGCATCTCTTAATAAATTAATTTGATTTGCATATTATACGAAGAAAACAATATATTGCGATTAAATTTCAATAATCGATCTTTAATATTTAATTTTTTTTTATTTCTGAGTATATAATTAACAGTGTCGATATTGAGTGCGCTAATGAAAGTTTACTTAATTAATTATTTCTTCGATAATATAGCTGAAATAATGAGGTGAAACGATTGCAGTTTGTAACTCCAATAGGACTTTAAAAATGTTATCAAAGGCTAAGTGATATAGTAGTTTTTTTTTGTAATGCAGTTCATGTTGTTTGACGAGTTTTATATTTAAGCTAATGACATGAATGTGTTGTTAGTTATATATACTTATATTCCAATAACATAATTAGATTGAGTGTGAAATAATGTTTTGTTTAAAATAAGTATTTGTTAATAGAGAATATATTTAAATTCAAATTTTATTTTACGATCACATTGTAAAGTCAAATATTTTCTAACATGCACACTTACCACTAAAAAAACCTACTTATCCTTAACTATTTTTGAGCAAATAATAACTTCTAAGATTTTTAGATTTAGTAAAATACGAAGAAGAGTACATAATTAATGAGTAAATAATTCAAATTATATAATAAGTGAATACATTATTGCCTTATCCTTTATCTTATTATTCAATCTTAATGATATTCTTAATAGTAACTTATTATCTACCGGCGTATGCGTTCTGCGATAACATGTGCTCGTATTTGTGTATAGTCTGTGGAATATAATATGATAAAGCATGTAGGTAGTAGTTATACTACCTACCACCTACTTTAATGGATAGTGCATAACTAATTTTCCCATGATTAAATGTAATATTAGCGTCATTCACATGTCACAAACTGTAAAATCAGATTGACCGTTATAATAATATTTAGAGTACATAGAGGTACTTAAGGTGTCAGATATTTTGATCGATAATTCCATTTCAGGACCAGTTTTGGCAATGTTTCTTACAAAGTGAAGGGGCGGAGCAAAGAGACACGTCAGCACCAGCACCGATGTCGCAAATAGAGAAACTCGGCATGGATAGCGTAAAACTTCATTGTTGCGACAAGGCCACTTTGCCAGCGTGCCGAAAACTTTGTTTAAAAACATTCACAAACGAGTGGTCTTCGTCGTGGAACGATTTTAACTCCGAATGTTTGTCGCATCCTAATGAGGAACTTTTGTTGAAATGTTTAGACGACGGTAAGGGCATAATTATAAATATTGTTTTTTTATGCATTATTTTTTGTGTAAGTGTCATCATCGCCCGCCGTGGAAATTAAAATGCTTAATTAATTAACAGCAAAACATGCGAGAGCTTTTTAATCATCTTAAAACTATTCCGGAAAAATTGCTCCCTAATAGTTTAATTTACTATTGATTTTATTTTATGTTTTTCCTATTCAATGAAACCATAACTGATAGCCTCGTATATAAGCTAAGATAATTTTTTTATTATTGAAAAACTAGACGGCCAGTTTTGGCTTTATATTTTATATTAGGTAACATTGCTCCAAAATCTTAAAAATTTAAAAAAATATCTTTATAAAAATAAAATTTTTTTGAAAATCTTAAAAATAATGTTGAAAAAAAACCGTTTTTTTTTTTTTTTTTTTTGAATAGTGTTCGCACAATTGTATTTTTTTTTTTCAATTTGGAGAGCATCGATTGTAACCTACTCTCTTCGATTCACTAGTTCTACCTTTGGCTCATGATTCATATTAGTACAAAAAATAATGTTTGTACGGTTTCCGATATGATGTTTGATTTCAAATTTCAACAGTGGAAGAACCGTGTGACTTGAGTTGCGACGGTCTAAACTATTGCACGGCGTTCAACAACCGACCCACGGAGCTGTTCCGAAGCTGTTCACCGCAAACGGACGATGCGGCCCACTTCGACGTGATGCTATGGCGTCGACACGGCAACATAAACCTGTTCAACTACGAGTTGCCGCTGAAAAACATCACCAAGTGCATGCCCGACAGTTGGAAAGCGGTCTCCTGCATTCTGCAGATAAGACCGTGCACCAGGGAGTCGCACGTCAACAAAATTTGTCGGTAAGTCTATTTGATAAACGCATATAAATACTATTCGTACTAATTTTTGTTAATATTTAAATTTTAAACATAACCGTAACCGATATAGATGACCGATAGTTATATGTATATTATTGAATTATGACATTTCGACACGCGCCCTTAAGTAAATAATTCAATTACTTTTTTTTATGCGCAGTTACACGCATTATTTAGCCTATATTACTAGTTCGATGAAAATTTTGCAGACATTTGGCCGTCTCAAAGAAAACGTTGAACGTTTCGTGATAAAAAAAAAAAAAATGACAATATATGTTACGTCAATGCGTTTTAATTGTAATCGGATCGTGACTATAGTATTGTATCGATATGATAATACTATTATAATAATTCGGGGTGCGATGGTGTTTGATTTGTATTCGGAGCGCAGAAATAGCACGGCAGACGTCTACTGTAATTCGCGACGTGTGTCGTCTCACTCTCTCTCCTCTCTCTCTCTAACTCTTGCTTACACCGTGGGACGCTTCTCGATGTGTAAAAAAAAATAAATGAAATCACGCAACGATAAATAATAATTATAATTAACAAACGTTCTAACGAAAAGACGTGTCAGTCCGTTGCCAACTACTGCTACATGGTCGTCTGTGCGTCGTCGATCGATGCGAATTTTATTTTTATTTAATTTTTTTAGCGTTTTTCCTTCAATACGCGTGTCCGTAATAAAATATCGTCACTGGCCGATCGCCACGGATTTATATTATATTATGTGTACATGTTTGAGTGTGTGTGTGTGTGTGTTCGAAATTGTGTGAAGAATTTCGCAACGAAGGTTTAAAATAGACGTCGTGTTATATTGACAGCCGAATACGATAAATAGAAACAGAACGTATATAAGTACCCTGTTTCGACGTACACACACGTTTCATATTAAAGAAAGAAAAAAAAAACGTGTCGGTTACTTTTATTCTCCGGCTCGATTGTCGTTTGAAGTCCGACCGCGCCGACGTACGAAAACGATATATGCCTTGTACACGACGTCGGTTTAGTAAAAAAACGAATAGGATATTATACGCACGAGATTATTTATTCAAACTATTTAAACGAGTTGTGGTTTACATTATAGTAAATGGATGCAATTGTAAACCAAAAATAATCCATATTTATACGGCGTATAAATTACATTTTTTTAAAAATATTACAACGTTTTATACAGCCTCATTTTGGATAATATTTAATATGAACAGCAACAATTACGTGGTGTATTAAACTTTTTATTTGTCCTATCATTTCTGATACACGAAACATAATTCAAGCATTTTTCAAATACAATTCGACATATTTTTGTAGAAATATTACATAATTTCTAACAACTCGTTTCCGCTTACTTATTGTGAAAAGCTACAATCACGTGGCTTAATTAAGTTTTATTATATTTTCTGTTGCTTCTTTTGCACGGTAATTATAAATTATTCAATCGTTAATAATTTAAATACGTATCTTACAGGGACGATTGCCTGGAGTTGTTGAGCACGTGCATGGACTGGACGAACGCGGGACCTGGGCTGTCAGCTAACGCCCTTTGCGCGCGTCTGTCTGCCGACTCCGGTCCCTGCGTGCCGCTGAAGGCATTTGCGGAGCACGCGACCCCGCCTCCGCAACAGCAAACCGCCGTAGCGCAGGTGACGACGCCGTGCAAGCGGAACCCGTGCGCCCCCGGCGAGGTGTGCTTGGTAAACCGTGGCTGCAGGATTGGGCACTCGTGCAAGCCGTACCGGTGCGTGGCTGGCTGCAAGGTAGGTGAGGTTTCGCATTACCTGGTGCCGGAGGACACGTACGCCAGTATACCCACGTTCAACGGGCAAAAGGGTTGCGTGAAGATATGCCAGTGTACCAAGAAGGGCATTGAAAAGTGTCAGCAGGTGCTCTGTTCGCAGTTGCAGTCCTGTTGGTTGATCGGCAAAACTATCGGTGAGTGTATTCTCGTTATCATCACTCATCCTGGCCCGTTCGCTAGCTCAACTTATACGTCAAGGGTCAAGACGAAGATGGTATTCAAACGGTTCCCTAAAAATGTATCTTAAAAGTACTTTATTTGGGCAGTCAAATGAATTATTTATAATAAATAAATATTAGTTTCCTAAATGCACAGTTAATTATTTATCGTAAGCGAAAAAATTTATAGTTGAACGATGATAAAAAAATTGAAACAAAATGTTCTGCACATGGTTATCGTTATAATATCAAAGTTTTAGTATTCGTCTTGTATGTATAGATCACGGGTCCACGTTCGAGATGGATTGCAACACGTGCAACTGTTACGCCGGTGAGATCACTTGCACGAAAAAACATTGTGAATCTACTGCGGCCAGCGTGGGGTCCCGAAATAGGCACACTGGACTTCCGTGTAACTGCGTCGCACACCACGTGCCCGTCTGCGGCTTCAATGGTAACACTTACCCCAACTCGTGTCTGGCCAAGTGAGTCGAAGCAGTTGCCGTCCGCGTTAACTATACACTCAAACTAACGAGTATTAATGGTTTCTTTGCTAGGTGCTCCGGAATGTCGGATCTGGACCTCAAGTTCGGCACGTGTTGGAACGATGACCCCTGTGTCAGCGGCCACACTTGCCGATCGGACGAGAGATGTGTGCCCGCTCGTCAGGTGTGCTTGTCCATGTTGAAAAAGTCTTGCGTCCAATATAAATGCGGTAAGTGCGCGACAGTTTCCCCGATACAAGCCTTTAACGTCGGATTTTATTTATCGGCTAATATATTTGGAACAACCGATAACAAACTGGCGTCTAAATTCATTGCGGTTTATAATTTTTCGGAATGTCATAATTGGCGGTAAACCGAATATTTAGACCTAAATGGTGTGATGTTAAAATATTGCTTACTTTTCAATAAAATCAGTTGTACATCGGTGATGTACTGTGGAATAAGGTTAGCTCTGCATCCTTTGCCTGACCGGAGTAAATGCTCGCGGAGAACCCATTACACTGCGGTTAGGTATGTTGGCCGACACTATTAACTTGGCTGTATCGGTATTTTACAGTTTCGGAGAAGGACTCGTGCGAAGAGACGGCTAAGAGCCCGGTGTGCGACACGGACAACAGGGAGCACGCAAACTTGTGTTACCTGCTGCGGGCCGGCAAATCTTTGGCGTACAGCGGTCCCTGTTTGGTGAGTCCGCGCAGCCGGAGAATAGGGATTCCGACGTAAACGTCACCGTGCATAGTATTATAACGTGCGTGCTCATTGTCCGCAGGTGGGATGCAACACGAGTGGCGGACCCGTGTGCGGCGTGGACGGGAACACGTATCCTTCCGAGTGCGCGGCGTTCGCCGAATCGATGAGCGTTGACTACGCGGGACCGTGCGTGACGTCCGGCTTCATAGGCCACAACGGACGTCCGTACTGCGACGGGGTCAGTTGTCCCGCGCTCGCCCAGGAGGAGTGCATGGGCATCACGCCGCCCGGAGCCTGTTGCGCCAAGTGCGCGGGAGCCCTGCGGATACTGTTCAGGTGGGTGCGCGCGCGTGTTCCATTATATAGTCCGAAACCAAACAGCTCGAATAACAATAATAATGTTACGTACCTATTTGTTGACTTGTAAGCAATGGCGTAAACCCTGGCTAGAGCTCGGAAAAAAAGATCTTTTTACCAATTAAAAATTTAACGTAATGATAATTTTTTTAACCTTTAGTTTTACGATTTTATTTAAAAAAAAAAAAAATTTATATTTGTTAGTTATTAATACAGTGAAAATTGTAATCTTCGAAAATTCGCTTTTATCGTTTTACGACTATTTTAACAACGCAATATCATAATTTTTCAGTCAAAAACAAGTGGACCGGGTGATGCACACGTTGAAAAAGCCCAACGTGAACGCTCTGAGCATGAAATCGGTGCTCCGGGCGTTGGACAGACACGTGCACGTAGCCGAATGCGTAGTCCGCGGATACCTGACCATCTATCGAGATCTGCTGGTGCTCGTCGAGCCCACGGTCCAGAACCCGACTAGGCTACAACTCGAGGCTTGTCTGAGGGAGTCAGAAAAACTGTCTACCATGGTGGAATCGTCTAGCCCACGGATCTTGACCGATCTCAGCCTCAGCACATTGATCTCGGCCAAGACCGTGCACGAGCTAATCTCCAACAGCGCCGGCACCGCTTCCACAGCAGTCTTCGGATTAAGCTCAGCAGCAACCATAATGCTGTCACTGGCTTTAACGCGGCTCGTAATCTAAACGACTGAATTTTTTATTTTATTTAATCTTAATTCATAGTGAATAAGAAAGGCGATGGAGAAGAAGAAAAAGAAGAAGAAGAAGAAGAATATTTCATTTTAACTCATTGATAAATATTATATGTACTCGTACATATTATATTTCTACCATCCTCACGTACAATTTTACTTATAAAATATAGTGTTTAAGTCGGTTATTTTATAGTTAATGTGTACATACTATTTTTATTATGATTTTATTTTAACGTTATTATAATACTATTGTTACTATAAGACGACTGTGATAACAAAACAAAAAACTCTTGTGTATAAGCCTATTTTATACATTGTTGTTTATATTAAATAACATTTTTTATTTCATTCAATCGAGAAACAGTTATTGTTAATCCTTACACTTCCAACTCATCCGAGTGTATCTCGAATGTGCAATGATTTGAAATTCACTGCGGTCGTTCTTGTACATTATGTTGCCTATCTAACACGCCGTTGTGTATAAATTTAATTTTAGTTATACCAATAGAACCAAAGCTAATCCTTTGTTAAACATAACATGTAATCACTTTACATAAAACTTCATTTTAATTAATTTTTCAACTTCATTAACAAAAATTATCATTATTATTATTTATTTTTGATATTATTTTTTTTTTTTTTTTAATGAAGGTGGTATGAAAAAAACTATAACAAATAAAATCGATAATATTCTTCTGTTCGGATTAACATGAATGTGGAAAAAATAGTTTTAATTTCGGCAAAGAATATAAAATTGTATAATAATACAATGAAACAACAATTGTTTACGTGTTATATTGTGATGTTTATTCATACTATACTGTAACTTTGGAAATTCCAATTTTCGCATTCAATGTTAATTATTGATCAGAATATTTGGAACGCGATGGATAAATTTCAAAATACCTACTTCACGCTGTGCGAGACCGGCTTTTCGAGAATAGGCTAGCCTAGGCGAAGTCCAGGTGTTGATTTGTGAATGAACATTCGACCTGCAGCCGTCACCTGTTAATAACGTCCCATGACGCGATTACTGAACGAGCTTGTATAAGTCAATTATATAACCATCGTATAATTTATGTAAAATAATATACATAATATATAACTTCTTCATTTGGTGTTAAGTTATGGACAATTCCCTTAGGAGCCGCGACTTATAGTTGCGCACCATTGGTGTAATTTATGTATTTTATAATCGTTTTCTGCATAGCCGTTCAAAATTAAATGAACGCAATTAACTGTATAATAATGTATTCAATTCGTTTAAATGTCTACGTTATTATGACTTTAGATAGATTGTATTTTATCATTGCTTAAAATTCAAAAATGATGTGAAATTGTACGGTTTTTTCATGGAAAATACAAAACATGTTGAAATATGCATAAAATAACCATTATACCATAAATATATAACCAATATAAATACTTTTTGAACATTTTCAGAAAAGGTAAGAAAAAGGCAAAAATAAATAACACGAAAATAACTTAACACGATATATTGGCATAAATTGGCATATACGTTACGTTATATGGTTACGTTTTACGTAGCAAAGTTGACTTCAAAAACAAAAGTGCTGACATACTTTTATTAATAAAAAAGTTTATTTTATGTTGCATGACCAATCAGCAATAACGTTTTGATTAATTTAAATGTATTAATATTAATTACTAGATACTAATTATTCTATTAATTGAAGTCACATCATCGTCATCTAAAGGCTGCGCCTTATCGTTTGCAAGATTCCTCAGCTGTCAATATGATGTGGCATCCATAAGCTACTTGAAATCTTGGAAGTATGAAGATTTGGGCAATTTTTTTCCTCGAAATATTCCCTTCAAAGATATTCCTTACAAATGTGTTATGTCTAAATAAGTGTCCTATTAATTTCGTTTTTTTTTTCAATATGTATCTCATGATATTATCGTTTTTTCTTTTAATTCATTTAAATTTTTCCAAAAGATGTAGATGATTTTGTAGATTTCTAGAGGCTATCAGAGGGTCTGCATTGATGGAAATTATTGCCTTATCACCTGCATATTCTGCAGTTAACGTGTGAGGTGTCGTAGGTTGATCTGATGCGTAAATGTTATATAGTATCGGGGAAAGTATGCCTCCTTGAGGGACACCTGCATTTATAGGAGCTATGTTTGAGACAGAGGAGCCATAGGATACTCGGAAGTTGCGATTAGTTAAGTATGATTTAATGAGAAGGTAGTAGGAAGGGTGTAAGAATTGTTTGAGTTTGAATAGTAGGCCATGATGCCATACTTTGTCGAACGCTTGTGAAACATCCAGAAAGACACAGGTGCAATATAATTTTTCCTCAAGGGAGAAAGAAATTGCATCAACTATCCTGTGAGCTTGATGGATTGTAGAATGTGATTGGCGGAAGCCAAATTGATGATCTGGAAGAATTTTATTTTCACTGATGCTAGGTAAGATTCTTTTGAGAATTAATTTCTCAAGAATTTTTGCAAAAAACGGAAGTAGGCTTATAGGTCTATAAGACGTTACCAGATCTAGAGGTTTATTGGGTTTTGGAAAAAGAATAATAGATGAGAATTTCCAAACAGTTGGGAAATAGGAAAGTCTTAGTATAGCATTAAAAATATGAGTGAGGTGAATGATAGCTTTTTTTGGGAGATACTTAGCGACTTCAGCAGTGATTAGGTCATAGCCCGGTGATTTTCGATTGGGATATTTTTGAATTATGTACTTGACATCATTTGGTGAGAAGTGTTTGACTGGGGTAGAGAGGGGAAGGGGGGCATCTAGAAACTGGTTTACTGTATTGATATTGTCATAGTTGGTTATGTTTTCATGGGGCTGAAACGTGTTATGCAGATGGCTCTTGAATAATTCTGCTTTTTCTGAGTCTTTAGAAGTGTAAGTGCCGTTGTCTTTTTTGATGGGAATATTCGAAGATTTATATTTAAGAGCTTGCTTGGTTGCTTTCCAAAGACTTCCGTCTTTATTTGATAGATTAGTTAAGTGGTTATGAAGTGATTCTAGTTTATGTTTAATGAGAATTTTTTTTAATTTGTTTGCCAGTTTATTTTATTTATGTTTATCCGAAGGTAGTCTAGTTCGCTGATATTGAGCCCTTAATTTACGTTTCTCGGCTATGATAACTCTTATGTTATGGGGAGTTAGATTAGTTACCTTGGGGAGCTCATTTGGATTTGTTGATGCCCAAGCAGCTGTTTGTATGCAGTTAGTTAGGTCGTTAATTGCTGAGTCTATGTCGTCAGTAGATTTTAATTTGACATTTAATTTAATTTCTTGTTGGAGTCAAAGTAAACCAAGATAAATCCTTTCATACGACATTCACTCTAAAACAGGCTCCATGTCCAAACGTCAATCTTTACGGAATCCAAATTCCCCATTCCCAAACAGTAAAATATGGGCTCCACACATAAAATCAAAAAGGTTACAATTAAACAATCGATTACGCACTCTAAGCTCATTGCTACACAGAAACACACACACTAACTTAAATATAAAATTAATAATATATAAAGCTCTTCTAAAACCCATCTGGACCTATGGGCTCCAGCTCTGGGGTAACGCAAAAAAATCAAATATTCAAAAAATTCAAGCTTTTCAAAACATTACCCTAAGAAAAATCACTAATGCCCCTCCCTTTGTATCCAATCTTACGCTTCATAATGATCTAAGAATAACAACAGTACTTGACGAAGCTAAATGCTACTATAAAAGATTTCACACCAAACTACCTCTTCATCCTAATCCTCTAATTAAAAAACTATCTACCTTGTCCATTCCAGGTAATCCACCTAGACGGCTTAAGCGAAGATGGTGCCGAGACCTTCTGTCTAATAATTAAAATTAGCTTAACTAAAACTTATGAACACAAAATAGGTAGTATCACCAATGGGTGGTTTTTTCCATCAAAAAATTCATATGTAAATACCCTACGCACATTTGCTTATTGTTCTAGATAAGAACAGATTGTAAATTTCTTGTAAAAATAAAAAAAAAAAAAAAATTCATTTAAATGTCCAAACGTTGTTTAAATTCTTACGAATAACAAGAAATTAATTGTTTCGGGTTTTCTCGTACACTTTTTTTTTTCTTTTTTTTCGAAAGCACTGCAGCGATATTATCATCAAATCTTACATTTCAGTGACGTATGATTACATTTTTGATTACCAAACAACAATAGTCAACTGGATTTGGCTGGAGTGTTGAAGACATAAGTCACGTAACACGCGGAACATTACTCAGACGGAGCATTGATTTTGAAAACAAAATTTAATCATTTCCATTCCGTTGTTCAACGCTACTACCTTTAAATGGTGATTTGTAATGCAATTCTGAACAACTGCGAATAGTTTGACAAATCAAGTTTTATCGCCACGACCACAACAATAAGGTTCGACCGTCCTGATTGACGTATACGACACATATAAATGTTGTGTTGCATGTTTGATTGCCGCTTATTATACATTGTTTGCCGTCTTTCTGCCCCGTTTCGTATGTATAGGTATAATATACTAGTTGAACTATCCGGTTTTGCGCGGAACATTCATGACCGAGGTAAAAATGATTCCGAAAACCACAAAGTGTTGAACTTCGTTTAGAATTTTATTTTATGCACGTTCGTTATTTTTGTGAATTAAAATTTGGACAAGTATACGAGTGTACACTCATAAAAAATCCAATTATTGATGTTGGCTATAATTGATATTGTTAGCTTTCAATAGTGTTGTTATAAATATGCTAGCCTAAATCAAACCGATTGTTGTAATAAACGAAATTAATTCATTACACTGTAAATGACATATGCGCTAATTCACGTTATTTCAATTTTACTTTTCAAAATAATATTAATTTTGAGTTAAAATAAAATACATATACATGTACAAAAATAAAATATAACTGTATAGTTTAATGTTACATATATTTATTTATATTTATTATATTTATGTAATACTAACTGTATTGCTCGTCGTTGCTAGGCTTATGTATACAAATTTACAATTTTTCTATATGCACAGTAAATTTATTGAAAAAAAATATATTTAATTTAATTTAAAAAAAAGTATCAAATCATATATTACTCTGAAAAATTAAAATTTTTTTTAAATTATTGAATTTTAAATCTCAACTTATAGTCCTTAAAATATTTTTAAGACGACAAAAACAATCGCTGATTTGAGAATTTGCATGTTAAAATGTATGGGCACATTTTTTTGTTTCTAATTTCGAATAGTACATGCTATTAAACTAAAATGCACTGAGATGACAAATAAATCATTTTTCAATGTTTCATTTTGCACAATATTTTGGGCTTCTCCGGAAGCCATAAAAAGTCCTAAAGCGTACACTGAAAATATGTTTAAATAAAAAATAAAATTTAATAAATTCAATAATAAAAAAAATTAAAATAATGAATTAAAACAATGATATTCAATCACTAGCCGGTGGATAACACTTATGGCGCCGTTGTGCACGATGAATCAACTACATGTAACATCTAGTTGTGGTGGACTTTCAACTTTACGAAATTTACATTACCATATTTCACTACCACAGTGTCCCGTGCGTATGATTATTAAAATGATTTGGCTTGAAAACAGTTGTTATGTGAGACAACGATAGTAACAAATAAACATTGAACGTCCTTATAAATAGCATCGAGGTTTTTCGTTTTTCTCATTTGACCTACCGGGTTTACCTTGAAAGTTTACTTACGTTCCGTTGATTTATTGTTATTTTCATTTATCAACGTAACAAAATGGACACTATTTTTTTCGAATACTTCCTGAAACGGGTATTCGGACTGGAAAAGCCGATGGAGTGCCGCCGACACGTTTTCCGAGCGAAATACGGAGGAAACGAGAGGATGATCAAACCGGTAACAGGCCGGTGGTTCAGGAAGTGCACCATGTGCAAGTGCAGACGCGTTTACTCGCGCATGACGCGGTGCTTCGGTACGTTCGAACATGTCGGCTCACGACCGGGACTCGTGTTTAGTGGTAGCTCCGCACAGTTCACGCGTCTTGGCAGTGTGATACTACTACGTTTGGACACACTTATATAATACTCTTATAACCGATCTTTTTCGTATTTTCGTACAGAATGTCAATGGTACCTGCACGAAGGTTGTGCGGATCGAGCAGCGGAACGCGGAGAGCACCGGCTCCTTTCGACCGACCGCGATCGTGTCATCGTCGTTCGTTCCGTCGACGCTTTTACCAACACAGAACCGACGACCGCGGTTGTCGACACCGCGATCACGCGGGTTACGGCTACCGATGTGGACGATGGAGATTCGGTCGCGACCATTGTTACCGGCGACGCGGCAGTCGACACGACGGCCGCGCAATGCTCGGCAGTCGAAGTGAACGCAATCACCACAGCGAATGATGAAAATTTGACCGTCGAGATACTTCCCGTCGACGAGGCGTTGTCTCTCGTACCGTTCACTGCGGTCAACAACGGCGACAATTCGTCACTTCGTGATTCATCGTTTTTCAAATCGAACCATATTAATGAAGAAAAAGACACGTCAACAAATGATAAGAACGCAAATTTAAAAAATCATCAAGGTGTACAGAGAAATGAAAACATTTCACTAGGATTTAATGATGAAAGTTATTTCGACAAGGGCGATACACGACAACATACGTATGGTTATTCCAATGGTGACTGCTGTCAAATACAAAATATAGATACAAAATGTGCAGAAGGTAAATTTTCAACCGATTTCTTTCTAAAAAAATAACCCTCTGTGATGATACAGTTCTTTATGTTCAGTCACAAAACCAGAAAAAAGTGAAACGAATGTATCATATTCTCGTAATGTCAAGACTATTGCAGAAGAAACTGCTTTGATCGAACGTTGGAATAAGTCACCCGATAATATGAGAATGAGGTCTAACCCAAACCTAAGCACTCACCAAAATATAAAAAAATATAAGACTTTACCAATTTTAAAAAATGGTTCTCTACGTTCTCGTTCTGGAGAATTGAAAAGTTATATGGTTAGGAACTTTGGACGAGTTATACTGTGTAACACGTGCGCATTCGACTCAGTTGCATCAATATTAATGGTAGCATATTGTGATAGCATTAATTACAAAACTACAGTT
The DNA here is from genome assembly GCA_034509805.1 of Sipha maydis. Lineage (NCBI taxonomy): Eukaryota > Metazoa > Arthropoda > Insecta > Hemiptera > Aphididae > Sipha > Sipha maydis. Next base: position 57,922 of record JASXSY010000374.1, on the reverse strand, counting down.
GAAGGTAAACAAAACATTTTCTTGAAGTTCATTTCCGGAATAGTTGAAAAGGGAATTTCGACCAAAGCGTATTCAACCCGAGCGGAAATACTGGTAACTAACATATATACGTACATGATAAAACAATGGTACAAATTATAAATAAAGTACCTACTTTACCTAAAATGAATCCAATTCAATCAATTGGAAATACGAATGTTATTTCATTTATCAAAAAATTATTTTCAAATTGTTGTTGATTTTGGCAAAACATTTAACTACAAACGCATTTTGAAAGTTTTTGTAATACGAGAATTACTATAATTTCTATGATCAGAAGAGAAATGAGATATTTGCTTTTATAACTAATACAATTAGGGTAAATTAATGTGATTATAATATGTGAAATTGTTATATCAAAAAAGTTATAATTTTTGATATACTTAATATTGTTTACTATAAATTATATTATGATTTCGGAAATCACGTAGTAATAATATTAATCTTTGTTATTATAGATCATCTAATTAAACTTATATTTTTGTTAACAGATAAAATATTTACAACCTAATGTAGAGTATTTGAATTATGATACGAAATTGGCATCATGTGAGACTACAGTGGGAAATGTTCTTAAAACATTATTAATACAATTTCCGACAGTAATGGATAATATCAAATGCTCAATTCCCACGTGTACGAAAACTATTCCTACGTCTTTGTCATACATAACAATACTTGTCATGAATGGAAATTTAAATTTGTTGGAAGAAAATATTAAAGCAAGATTAATAATTGAAACTTCCAAGTGTCAAAACACAAATCGAATAGGAGTAAATTGCAAAGGAATAAAAACAATTCAACCAAGAGTTTCAGCGATTCATTTATTTATTGAATTACTAAATTGGGAAGGTATTTTACAATCGCTGTAATATTTTCATATCATAGAGTAATTAATAAAGATATTATTTAATGTTATTACAGAAAATGCAACCGATCAAAATTTCGGTTCTGAAGTGGCCCAACAAGTTTTAATAAGTTTGGAAAATGTGCCTCCAATCATAAATGTGAATAACGTCCTGTACCATCTAAGAGGAATATGTTCGCACTCGTATGAAGTAAGTGGACAAAGAAACGATGTAGGACATTACCGTGCCTACTGCAAAAGAAATGGTGAAAATAACTGGGAACTGTACGACGACCAACGAACTAAGTCCGTCCCAGTAAATTCCAAAACTAAAGTACCATGTGAATTATTAATATATTCAATATAAATAAACTGAATAATTTATAAAATATATTTATGTTTACAAATAAATAAATGATTTACAACTCAAATGTATTCTATTTTCAATTTATAAGTACTAAATGATCCTAAACTGTTCACTTTTTTTTTAGTTTTATTTTTCATAAATAATCTATAAATTATTATTTTCATTTAATGGACAAATGTATAATTTTTTTTTTTTTTTTATAAATTGCCATTACAATTCAGTTTTAAATTATCTAAGTTTATTTATAAATCGTCATAGCTACGAAAATATTATAGTAAACAATTTTAATACATTATACCTACTATTTACCGCATGGTTTTAAGTTTTTGTAATAATTGTATTGAATACTATCAAACAATTATTAAGTCCAGTTATGTTTTCAGAAATAATTATAATCTTTTAAAAAATCTTTCATCGAAGAATGTTCTTAATTTTTAATAATATCGTCAATGAAATAATTGTTATGTATAATTAAATTATTTTATGATACTTAAATTGTTTCAAAAAAAGAATAGGAAACAATTTATAATCGGTATATTTAATAATATTATGTTATTATTGCATACTAATAACATAAGTAACATATAGGTATACTCGTACAGTTAACTATATCTCAATTTACAAACTGTAAAAAGTATGTGAAAACTTTTATTAGTCCATACGAATAGCAACTTCATAATTTAGATGATAGTTGTGAATGAATGATCTTTCGTAAGAATCTAGGACAATTCGCCGTGGCTATTTAGCCAGGAGAGCATTTCTTCGTGGCCGTTACACCGGGACGACATTTCGCCAAGAGAATATTTAGCCGTAACCATTAAATATTTTTGTAATATTATTAATTTAAAAAAATATAATATTAACAAATGGTTAAAAAATAATAATACATTGATAGTATAATTAATTATATTAACAATAATCAGGGGCGTATTCAGCTCTTCTTTCAGGGGGGGGGGATGAAATTTGAACTCAAAATATAGGTTCTTTTCGACAGTGTACAGATCATAAAATCAAAATTTTTCGACCGTTTCGCTTGCTTAAACTTCTAATTTTTACCCACTTTAGTAACCCATAACATTAATTATTGTAAATACATTCAACAATGTCCAGGGGGGGGGCGATCGCCCCTATCGCCCCCCTATTGTATACGCCCCTGACAATAATAAAGATAATAAATCATCATGGTAGTGAGATATTATATGCTATGCCTTTTAAATATGAAATGTAGTCTCTGTTGTCATATTGTTGTATTAGTTTTAAAATGTGTCTTTCTAGATCGGAAAAATTGAATTTGCAGAAAACCCAAGTTCTCACAAATAACAAGAAATTGACTGTTTCAGGTTTACTCGTACACTCGTGAGCACTGCAGTGAAATTTGCACAAAATTTGATAATTTCCATTCCGTTGTTCAACGCTACAACCTTTCAATGGTGATTTGCAATGCAACATTGAACAACTGTGAATAGTTTGACAAATCAAGTTTTGTTGTCACGACCACAACGATAAAGTTCGACCGTCCTTATTGAAAAACCCTTACGACATATACGACACGTATAAATGTTGTGTTGTATGTTTGGTTGCCGTCTTTCTGCCCCGTGTCGTATGTTTAGGTATAATATACTAGTTGAACTATACGGTTTTGCGCGGAACATTCATGACCGGGGTAAAAATGATTCCGAAAACCACAATGTGTTGAACTTCGTTTAGAATTTTATTTTATGCACGTTCGTTATTTTTGTGAATTAAAATTTGGACAAGTGAACGCTCATAGAAAATCCAATTATTGATGTTGGCTATAACTAATATTGTTGGCTTCCAATAGAGTTATTATAAATATGCTAGCCAAAATCAAACCGATTGTTGTATTTAACAAATCAACAAAACGAAATTAATTCATAACACTGTTAATGAAATATACGGTATTACGTTATTTCAATTTTACTTTTCAGAATATAATTAACTTTGAGTTTTATTTTAAGTCAGTAAATTATTTAATTTTTTTTTTATATATTTAGACGTCTAAGTAAGATGACGATTAATAACAAACTTATTAAGTCGAAAAAACCTATGATGAATAATTATTATTTTGTAGCGTTGCAGTCATATACTAACAACTTTTTAGTTAATAGTTAACAATTATGTTAAATTAAATAAATAATGATTACCTATTAATATAATGTTCCTAAATTGTATTTAACATTAATTAACTATAGTTAGTATGATTTAATTTTAATCAAAAAAATTAGAAGTACTAGATTGTAGTTAATTTTAGTTAGTAGTTAGCAATTAGATCATTTAATTAAGTGTTATAATAAACGCAGAAGGGCGTCAGTAACTTTTTGGGCATTTCAGATTTAATGGATCGTAGTATAATTAAACGTTTATGACGTTGTATTTTAAGCAAAATTAAAATTAAATATTTTTTAGAAGTACATTTTTTTTATAAACATTTCATTGCATATACTTAAAAAAATGAATGAACTACGGATCAGTGATAATTATTATAAAATCTTAATTCCAAGAATCGTTTAATACATTGACGCTCTTCTTTATGTTGATTTGGCCTTCACAGGAATAGCATAATAAATAGAAACACACCACGTCTTATACCTCTTTCTTGAAAATACAACAATATTGTTTATGCCGTAAAAATATTGATAATTAAAAGCTAAAGAACTGAGGAAATTCAAGCATACAAATACAATGTCGAAAAAAATAATTTTAAAAAAAGAACAGTAGAAACCATTTAAATTATTTCGTATAAATATATTATATACTGGCATTTATATTTTTCAAATGAAAGTTGAATGGACTACGTAAGTATACACATTGATATGGCCGTACCGCAATACAAGTTTATGTGGATGTGTAATGCCATCAATCCGACACAATATGATAATTTTGTTATTGTTTGATGTGACTCAATAAACTATACTATAACTTAAAAAATATATACATCTACAGATATTTAATTTCCATCACAATATTTTATAAGGTTTAAACGTTTGAAAGAGTTAAATAAAATATAAGAGAATAATATTTTCTCCGTTTGCTGTAACGTGCGAACAAAAATAAATTAAATAAAAAAAATATTTCCTCAAATTAAATAACTAACTTAAAATCATAATATATAAGTAATAAAAATAATTCATACAAAAAACTTAATTTTATTATTTTCGTTCCATATTTATCATAGAGGACATTTTTTAACATTACAATTCGTATAAAATGAAATAACATAATAATATAATATTGCAATATTAAAAAAAAAAAAAAAAATGCTACTAAACTAATTTTATTCGCGATTTTATTGACTTCGTATATAACTGACAATGAATTTTTAATTCAAAACTAGTCATACCTTACAAATTTAATAATACTCCAGCATTTATTTATTTCTTTGTATAAAATGTTTGTTATTTTTTTGATATATTAAATAAAGAGTATAAACGGGCGTAACCGTTTTCCGGCAAAAAAAATTAATACATTTTTTTTTTGAGAACCCCTGAACTGAATACGTCAATTAGAATTGAAAAGCATTGAATGAACCATTATAATTACATATGATACTGTATTTATATATTATTAACCTTATTATATTTTGTAAAGTGTGATAATATTTTAGTTTTTTTTTCAAATTTTTAATTTCGAAGACACTTCGGGAGGGGGGGGGGTTATAACCCCTAACCCCCCCGTATTCACAACTATTTGATAGATTCAGTTCAGGGATTCTCAAAAAAAAATGTATTAATTTTTTTTGGTGGAAATCGGAATATAACCTTTGGAGAAAAACGGCCATGGTGATAACTGGCGAGGGTAATTTTGTAGGAAAACGGAAACCCCCGTATAAACCACTTACTAATTTTTGATTTTTATTTCATGACTAATTTTATTCATAATATTTGTTCAATACATTTATTTATTATATTTATTCAAAAAAAAATCAGATACTTTTATTTGAATATCTGTATACAAGTATTTTTTTTAACAGTAAAAAATTATGTTTAATTTATTCATTATGAAATATGTCCATTAAGTATAACTCCTTGGCATTAATGACATTTAGACATTTACATTTTATGTAGGTAATGGGTGTACGTATGTCCTATAACTGTGTTTATATAAAAGTACCTTTCACAATTACACCACAAAAAAAAAATAAAAACATGTTCTGTGATTATAGAAGTTAGTAACATAACTTTTAATTCTAATTGCATAGTTATAATCAGTACTCATTGGCTACTACCAACGTTACAACGGTTAAAAATGTATGGCTTTACTGGAGAAAAATGGAAAATTCTCGTCTATGGTTCATTATTAGCTATTAATAATAGAAACGGAGTTCAAATTACAACAGAAAAATAAACGCATACACCTCGAAGAAAATAAATATAATACAGTAGGGATAGAACTAAGCTTTGAATTTCTAGGGAGGAGGGAAGAGTACTTGATAATTATGTGTTTCTTATCAAGTATAAAAAATCAATATTTTTTATAAGAGGATGGGAAATCAAGATTTTATATTTCAAAATCATACGATTCGATGAGACCTTTTTAATTTAAAGTGATAAATTTGAAAAAAAAATAGTGTTCGCTTTCTCTGGTGAGGTAAACTCGTATAAGTATGAACTCACAATGGTCAAAAAAATAATTTACAAAAAAAATACACTAATTCATTGCGTGCACACTCGTTGAGCTATATTGTTATTCCGTTGAGTAAAACCAACGGCGAATTTGCAAAACAAAATGAATATTATATATATATATATATATATATATTATTTAAATTGTACGCTGCACAAGTACTAGTGAAATTTTTCACTGATGAAAATCTATGATTACTCGGCGTGAAAATACTCAAACGATTAATCATCGTCGCGCGGTTGCCGTCGTCATCGAACGCAAATCGTTTTTCTCCGTGTCACTCATTCATCGCGACGGTGGCATGTCGGTAGGCATATATGTATGCACATCGTATGCCGGGTTTACATGGTATCTTTCGATAAACATCATCATCGGCTGCGACGGTGTAAATGTAAACATTTATACATAGTATACATCGTATTGTTCATTACGAGGTCGATATGGTAAAACAGTTAAAGCACTCACACGCGTGTGCGGTGCGTGCGTGTGTGTTTGTGCTTTAATTAGTCGACGTCACTGCACGCGGCAGTAACGTTGTTAAAGGACGCATTGACTCATTTTCCAAACATCCCCCTCGACCGCCGTTATAGAGCCCCCGTCATCCCGTTTTCGGTCGAGTTCTGATAACGCCAAGTAGCTCGCGATCATATTGCATACACACTCCAACTGAACGTATCCTGCACTGCTGCAGGACGCCTACATCACTGTATCATCCAAATATCCTGTAACGGTCATTTTTCCGCCGCTGTCTTGCTCCTGCATGCAACATCCGGCCATGGAAGACTCGTCCGATTCCAACGCTGAAGACGGCGCGTTGCCCATCAACGAGTACGCATCCAACACGACCAAGAGACAAGTGTACTTGGAATTTTCGCAGTTCAGTCCGTCGCAGTTGAAAAAAATCGAAGATTTATTCGATCAGTACGTGAATAATCGCAATAATAATTCTATAATATCGTCATTAGTATACAGGGACGAACGGCCTTGGGTTAAAATAATTTAGTTTGACGCACGTTCTTGCACGCTCCCACGTAGCAAATTACATTTTATAGTTGCTATCATGTGTACACCTGTTGCACGTGAATGATATGTAGGCATCATGGTGTATGACTGTTGATAAATATTTATTCTTAGATCACATTCTAAATGTATCTTTACTATTCATAGGTGTCAATGGCTTTTGGGATTTGAAAGGATTAAAGCCCCAACATTTATGTAATATACGTAGGTATTAAATAATATATGAAATAAATAATCCAAACAGTTAGATAACTTTAAGGTTAAATATAAGATATTAATTTAAATTAATGTTAAAAACATAAGGAAACATGTTTGGATGGGCTATTAAAATGTTTAGGAAAGTTAAGCCCTTCTCTACACTTTATACTGGATATATATTATAAATAATTAGGAATTAAAAAGTGTTTCATATACAAATAGAAATACGTGAATAAGATTTAAATTTGTATAAATGGTATACAACAACAATATAATATTGTATAAATGTCATATGTTTTATCGGCTTATATTGGTAATGGACAAAAAATAATCCAATAGTTTTCATTTTTTTTCAAAGATTTTTCTAATACTTATCTTCGAGTTCAGTTATAATTTCATTTGTAATAAAAAACGTAAAAATATAGTCATTTTAATGATCCCAAAATATAAATGCCTATCCAATACGCTACAACATTTTGTTGGCGCTTGTCATAAATAAAATTCCTCATAATGCAAATAACAATCAAGATTAAATCCATCGAGCTGTTGGAAGTTTTTTTTTTATTACTTTTATATTTTACTATAATTCTGAAAAAATCAAAAGAAAAATATGTTATGTTTCTACAATTAAAAAATATTACATCATTAGTAGTAGATCGACACGTATTAGACAGTAGATCTAGTAAGATGACTTGACTAGAGTCCGTAATGTGTATAAGCGGAAGTATATGAGTCCGTAATGTGTCATATACTTCCGTTAATAATATTAATAATAGTGTAAATATATTTTTTTGCAACCGAAATTTGAAGTCTATACAATATCGTAAGTTTGGTTCCTACCAGATGTGCTCGTAGACAATTTTCTCACTCAATAAGAGTCAAGTACATAAACTATTGTTCCAAAGTCTTCTCCTATTTATAATAAAAACTTTTATTAAATAAGTAAAGTTGAACTATATAATACAATTTTTTTTTTTTAAAGCAATCTAAGCTGTATAGGTAATAATCATTATTTTCTTTGAGTAAGAGACTATCAAAACCTTATGATAAATACAATTTATCAAAAATCAATTTTCATTATGACCGATTTCATGCTAAACTCAAATCAATTACTTACAAATATTTTCATCCAAAACATAACAAAACGATTAAATAAATAACTAAGTAAATAACGTATAGTAAATAACTAAACGAGTTGCTTGGACTGGCCGGCTGAAGGTTGCGGTGCTCATACGGTCACAATAATATTGTTCTTATTGACAATTCATTAATTTATGTTATAAAAGTAAAAGACGAAAATGTGTGACAATAACAATATATTAGAATGTTATTACGCAAGATAATACAATTTATTAGTAAATCAAATAAAATAACACATTTCGATATTTAGATCGCCCCCCCCCCCCTAAATCCCTAAATCAGGGGTGACTTCCTAAAAAATACTTTTTATGTTAAGTAAATATACAATTATTTGACTTCCTAAATGTAAAAGAATGTACTTACTATTTAATATTTTTGTATATAATAATTTTAAAATGTGCACTAAATATTAAAGGAAAATATAGAATATTTGATATTGTAAACTCGAAACTATTGACAAAATAATTAAAACATCGCACTACAACCATAAAGTTCTTCGTTTTAATCAGTTTTTATAAATTGTATTTTCACCTGTCTGTAGGTACGATGCCAACAAAGACGGATATTTATGTCGGAATGAGTTGAAGCGAATGATGATCAAACGTCGAATGCCATGGACTGAAAACTCTTTAAATCAATTGATCGATGATGTGGACAAAGATAAAGACGGAAAACTGACTTTTAGAGAAGTGTGTTTAAATTACTCGTCAATATATTTATAGCAATACCATTTATAAGTAGTGATCATCCTTAAAGCAATATTTGATTACCAATGTCAAAATGGTTTTTTATGTTAAGTTTGTCATGACGAACCGTAAAACTTTGGAATACTGTCAGCGTTCATTGGCCAAACAAGAAAAAGTAGATTTTAACAAAGTAGGTATAAAAGGTGTAAGAGATTTCTTCGAGGCAAAGGTATGTAAAATATTATTTTGAAACAAATATTATATGAAATAATTTATTAAATTTGTTATTTTAGGCAAAGTATTTAAAATGACCAGTGTTGCAGTTTTTAATAAAAATACTCAAAATATATAGTTTACCATCAATTATTCCAAGATCAAAAATTTTATCAATGTTTTAACAACGACACTTATAATTGTGAACACATAGTAAGAAATAATGTACCTACTATGAAAAAACAACATTATAAGTTAAAAAAATTATTGTAAGGTATATAATTATCAAGTTCACACAAATTAAAAAATTATTTTTAATATTGCAATAAATTTTTTTTCTCAGTACTCTTAAAAATAAGTAATTAAATATTTTTGTGTATTAAGAATTAAATTATAAGTATATATTTTTAATGACACTAAGCTACACACAAATTACATTTCATATTATACTTTGGGACATACACAAAATGTAGTCACAATTTAAAAGATGAGTTGCAGAGTATACTAGAATAGCAGTAGATGACATAAAGTAAAATCTGTAAAATTAACCTTTCACCTCATCACTATACTTCCATTAAAAATGTTATGTCAAGGTATATGTCATAATAATTTGAATTACATACTAAAAACAAAGTTTATTTTTTATTTTGTTTTTTTATTAGCTATTAACAAACTATTATAGCTTGAAAATAACAAAAATATACTATATTATTCAAATTTTTTTACAATTTACAAAATATTTATATTAATTATAAACTTTAAATGATTATTATAGTAATACTTATTATACAAGCTTACAGGCCTACATTGATTTATTACCTATTTATTTCACCTAAATGAAAAACAATATTTTTCAGTTTAGCTTATTTATCAATGAATAATTCCCTAAAATACATTCACAGTAAATGTATCACAATATTAAAATATTACAGAAAAATAAATTTTAAAAACTACTACCAACATAGTTTATAAAGAATTATGAATACTATTTTATAAAATTAATATATTATATAACACATAATCATTTTTATATACTATTGTATTTTTGAAGTAATAACTAATAAACAATGATACATAAAATATTATAACTAAACTTAAATAGTAGTAGTTGTTTTGAGACTACATTCTAAAGCTAATTCATTTTTCTATATTTTATTATTTTTAGTAATTTTAATTATGTATTTAATAAATTAAGATTTTTGTATTTTTTACATGAACTACAATTATTTTTTTGAATAGATTTTTAGAAATTGTATTTTGAAATGAAAAATATATTTTAAAAATCTTTATAACCTTTTAACAATGAAATTGAAATATAATAACATTAGAATTCAACTATATAGATCCAGTACAAACAAAAATCGAATAAGCTAAAAAAATAAAATTGTTCAAATATGAAATAGTGTAAATAAATTAACTAAAATAGTTTTTAATTAAATAAATAATCAAATCTTGAGGAAATTGTGAATTTTAGAAAGTGGTACTCAAAAAACTACTATACTTAACATACAATTGTACAAACTATTTAATATAATTCATAAGAAAATTAATGTAAAAAAAATTAATTATTCAATAAAGTAAAATTATAGAGCAGTCTTAATTAGTTACACAGATATCACATGATTAAAATCAATTACAACATTATTACTCATTCCTTAATTTCTCATTACCTATTTGAAAACTAAATCATCAATTTGATTTATTAATCTAGATACTGCTAATCCATCAAACTGCACGGTTAATTCGGGAGTAGTTTTCACGCCTTCCATTTGTATGCGTTGAACATTATCGAAACTCGGACAGTAGTAATCACTTAATTTAGGTTCTGGGTTTCTTGTGGAGTGCACTTCTCTGAGCTTTGGTTTTGGTCTTTTAACAACCTTGACACCGCTGTTCAGTCCAACATCTACCATATTGTCGTAGTCGTACACATGTTGAGTGAACGGAAAATTGACCTCTTTTACCCCGGCTGCCTAAATATTAAAAACAATATATATTTGTTAGCAACTTCAACTACGAGCAATCCCGTTACTCAAAATATAATACTCTATTTGTGGTCGGCTTCGACTTTATATCAGAAAGCGTTATGCGTCTTAATTGCGTTTCCGTTTGGACGATCGACGAGTACAGAGCCGGTTTCGGGAAAGATCCGATGTTCACAGGACGGATATCGACATCGTTTCGGCTTTTCGACATAACATTACCACATTTACTCCGATTATTCATTATTTAAACACTAGTAGTACAAATTAATTAATTCACACTTTTATCAAAAAACTACAAATCCGAGTAAAAGCGTTTCGTAACAGACATTTGAATTTTGAACAATAATAATAGTAATAATAAAATCCACTTGTTGTTATCCGATGCGCTAATGATAACGAAACAAAAAACGATAACGGAACGTTCCGTGCAGTGTGACCATAAATCGAAATCGATCTTTTTAATATTACGATTTATTACTATTATTAGGGTTCGTTCGCAACGATATCGTTTTACTTTTAAGTAGATATAGATGCCTATCCGACGTATGTAAAGGATTATATAGCAAAATCATCTAACGGGGGAGAAGACGACAGAAAAAAATGTTTTGTTTTTTTTTTTTTTATTAGAAAGATTACAAAAATATACAATCGGTATACAGATAAAATAAGCGAAATTTAGTAACATATTAACTAAAACTGATGGCATAAAGAAGGCGTCCAATAACTCTACTTCAAATAAAATGATGTTTCATTTGTTATTATTTATTTATTATTTTTGACTAGCCGAGTAAGTCTTAAGACCAGTTACGTTTAAGAAGAGTAGAAGTATTATTAGGAATAATGTAGTTGATAGGTTTGATATTAATGAATTAAGGTGATTACAAATGTGTGCTTGGAAATTTAAATAACATAAATGGGCAAGATTAGGTAGAATGCTAAGGTCTTTGTATTGTTGATATACAACGGAGCTTTTGTTATTTTCTTTAAACTGACAGAAAATATTGAAATTTTTGCAGTGCCCCATAGTTGAATTCCATATTTCATAGCAAGCCGAATCATTTGTTAATGTATGAGAATTTTACTTTCGAGTGAAATGTTCGATCTAAAGAGGTACCTACATTAGTGTAGTTTTAGGTTTAAAGATTTTCTTTTGATTTTCATGTGAGTCACCCACGTTAGTCTACTGTAAAGATGACGCCTAAATATTTGATTAAGTTTTTATTTGGAATTTGTTTTCATTTCAGAACACTAGTGACTGTCATTAAGATTAAGACTAAATTTGATGTGGGTTGATTTGTTCTCATTTATCTTTATTCTCCATAAGTTGAACCAATGCTGCAATTTTAGTTAGTTACCTTGAAGGTTTTTTTCGTTTTGTTTATATTGTTGTAATAAAGATATTATGTCTCAGATCACATACACCGGATATAACCACCGATTTACAAATCTATAGTATAAAAATGAATCGCAAAATGTGTTGGTTATCGAACTCCTCCGAAACAACTGGTTTTTCATGAAATTTTCTGTGTATATTTGGTAGGTCTGAGAGTAGGTTTAAGGCTAATCCCCCATAGCAACTATTTTTTTTCGATTCATTTTTATATTATAGATTGAATATAATAATTATTTGGTGTTTTGTTATTTGTTAATTGGCTCCCATGATCTTGGCTCCCATGGCTGAGTTGCACTTACTGCAGTGAGTTACACCAAAAAGGAGTTGAACAATCATAATTTTTTTGTGAATTTTTCGAGCCACGAAGTGCACAGGATTAGCTATATTATATATAAATGATTGTTTGTGTGCAGATCTGTGGGAAGAAGATAGGCTAATTTAAAAAAGGTTAAATTTGATTTTTTTTATTCATCGGATTTTAGTACGTTAAGTTTAGGTTAGGATTATGTATTAATTGATTATATTAATTCACCGTATAATGTCAAACTTAGTATAACTTTGATACTTTATTAGAGTTAAATCATACACTTACGTACAAACAGCACTAGGTCCGCAATCTACTGCAGGTAGATTGCCTACCTGATAATATACTGCTACAAATCAAAATTTTTATTCTGGACAACAGAAAACTTAAGGTAAATCTAGAACATCATCCATCAAATATTAAATAACGAATTGATCAAAGTTTAAGTCATATAGAGTTGGTATATTTAACGAGCAACGAAGTGCATGGGATCAGCTAGTATATTATAAAATTAATGATAGACTTATGTAGCCTAACATTTAAGGCGTTTCTCAACTCCTATGTCACGAAATAGGTGAAAAATCACTTTATGGTTCCCCTTGGAATAAAACGTGCTAATTTGATAGCATTGTCGATTTTACAGGTCACAAATATTTAAATATTCGTGAGGTAACTAACATTATATGCTTGTTATAGAAAGGAAACGTTTCAGAAATCATTACCACAATTTAAAAATCAACGTTTAGTATTGATAATTCATATAATATAAACAGGGCTCGGGACTTATAGCACTTAAAATCATTAAAATAAGCGCTTTAAAAAGCACTTAAAAACATCATTAAAGCACTTAAATAAGCATTTAAAAAACTTAAATTCAAACAAAAATATTTAATTAAAAAAGAAAAAGTGATCTAAAATAGAAAAAATAAGCAACAATTTCTAAATTTTCTTTTTACATGAACACAATTAAGTACTAGACACATTTCAAAACTGTCTTGAATAAAAAAAATTAAATATTAAAAAAAAAATAATAAAACAAATAAATGTAGGTAAGTAGTTCATATTATAATTTTTTAAGTAAAAAATCAAAAATAAATAAATCTTTATATTATAAAAAAAGTTTAACTTTGACTTTCGAGACATTTTCCACTATTGTTTATAGATTTTCCAAAGCTTTTTGTGAAAAATAAAAGGTAAATGATATTTATAAATAGTTAAAAAAATCTGGGAAAGGTCAATGACCTACGTCATCGTTTACAATTCAGCAGAAATATACAAAAAAAGCAAAAATAATAAAACAGAAAATAAGCATTTTTTTTAAAAAATCGCCGAAAAAGCAAAAAAAAGCTTTTTCAAATTCCATAATTGAACGTATTTTAACATGACATACATATCCATATCTCTCTGCTACAGTTTATGTCAAACAATAAAAATAAGCAAATGCTATAAGTCCCGAACCTTGAATATAAATAATAGATTTTTATTTTGTTTTTTAGCATTTGATTATTCTGACCAATTAAGTGACCTTTAGGTTGAGAAACGATGACCTATATCACGTGTAGTCAACCGTTTCGGGCCCAATTACAAATGCGACATGGAAACTCGTAAGACAGGGAGTTGTCGGGGGAATTTCAAACAATAAATCCGCGCTCGTAATGTTGACTTTGGAGTACATTTACTATATAATTTACAACTATATTTCATATCCAGTGTATGTGATTTAAAGATAATGTATTATAAACTACGAGCTTAGATATCGTTACGATAAAATATAACCTAAATCGTGGATATCACTTCTTTGAATGGTGAATTATTTAAAAAAAAACCTTTACACACAGGGAATGAACTGTTCTGAGCAATCAAAATATTGACGTAATGAATGTATTTTATGGATGGTAATATTTTTCCCATTAAGTAATTACTTTACTTTATTTTTTTATTATGTTTAAAGTGTTTATACCGTGTTTTTCTTATGTTCAGATTGAAATAAGAAAAACATTAAAATATTATTTAATATTATTTAATATTTAAATTAAATATTAATATTTAATAATAAATGTTCAGATTGAAATTGATTTAAGATTACCTATTCATACATGCAAAGGTGGAGATTAGGGGGTGCTTAGGAGGCTTAGCTCTACAAAAATAATCAAAAGTCCCCAAAAATCATTTAAAAATTTTTCAAAGTATTAAATAGGTCAATAAAGTACTTTTGCAAAGAAAGATTTAAGCCCCCCTTAATACAAATTTCCATCTATGCATATATGGATATACTATTTTATCGTATAAACGTTCAAACTTTAAAAAAGTATTAACTTTGTTATGAGACAGCCGGTCGATCACGAAACGATGCAAGACGATGATCTATAAGCATAATCCAATGATCATCGTCACACTAATATACTCTAGTACACTATATACACTAGCACACTTGTCTATGCTCTTTTCGTTGGAGCGGTTATTATTATTATTATTCTAATTTTGACACGGACTGTGTCTTATCGCTAAAATGTTGTCCAAAACGTCACGCCGGATGTCACATTCACTCATTCTCGAATCGTTATCAAGGAAATAATTAAATTTACTCATTCGTGTTGTGTACAAGACATATCCCTGTAAAACGTGGACACTATTTTTTTCCGAAAGCGTACGTTCATATAGAAATCTTAAAAAATCGATACTGCGTGTTCTAATCAAGAGCAATAGGACAGCCGTTTTTTATTTTAATTTTTTTACAACAAACTCGATATAACCGTCTGTCATATATGTACGCAAACCTGTATTTCATGGGGTGCCCACAATCGTTTTGAGCCTTATTTTAACAAAACGTGTAAGTATATGTAATAAATTATGACGTATAAATAATAAATGAACATGTTTTTGATTCTTATTGAATACTATAGTACAATAGTCCCAATGAATATGTTTTCTTTGAATCTCGTATATTTTTCTCAGATAACTTTAATTGTATTTACGATTTGTTCTTTCGTAGTTATTTGTTTTATTATTAATATAAGTTACTACATGAAAATGCAGAAAATATATTTATATTTTTTATATTTTGAAACATTATTTATTTTTTATCAAATATTTTAAAATAAATTACATTTAGTTTGAGAAACATCAGTTAAAATACAAACCCTTTACTCTTAGACTTATATAGTAAGACCCCATTTTAACGCACGTCTATGCCATCTTTATTTAAGTTTTTATTATCGTTTTTGTAATATCTTTATTAATCTTGTTTCCATTGGCTGCATGGGTCGTTGAACGACTAATGAGTGCTTTGAGTAAATCGGTAATTTTTAAAATTCTTTTCACAGACTGTCAACGGTATTCCATTATAAAGTTAAACGATTGTTATAATAATATATTATTTGTATAATAAACCGTCTAAATGCATATTGTTTATGTAGATATATATATATATATATATATATTGAGATCTTTTGTTTACCTATACTTTATTAAAATTTAAAATATTTTCTTTCAATAATATTCTCAAATTCAATCAACTACCGCCAGTCGTTTGAAAATGAAATATTATTGTATAGAAGTTAATATAGTTAGTATATTATATTTAAGTATACTATATAGTATAATTGTATATCACTTTACATATTGTACGTATATATTTACGAGTCGTGTAATTAATGGGTTTTGCGTGTCTGACAGTGTAACTATTTGTACTCAATTACTTGTTCACTTTTATTATCTTGATAATTAAATAATAGCATATATATTATATTACATTATAAATTTACTTATAAAACCAGGAAAACTCAAAACATTGGTATTTATTTGTATACAATTATTACTAATGTTTAACATATTTATTATTGGAGTTGTAATATCATTATATTAATCAAGTTTTAACATACCTACCGATCTCGTACCTTGAACCTAAGAAAATCAATCTTCTTTTGAATAACGTTTATTAAAGATAAAAGCGTAATGAAATTAAAAATTCGAAAATTCATCAAATTTCCACAGTTAAATTATATTTGAAAGTTCTTTAAAATGTAGCTGTTTTTACATTTATATGTGATTTTCTAGAAACGTTTTAGAAACCCAAAGTACTATAATAAGAATATACTAAAAATCTGTGCATATTATATTGATCTTTGTTCTTTATTATTGATTCTTTATTTTTAATCATTTTTGAATGTCGCAATCATTATGTTCATATAATTTAAATGTATACAAATAAAATTGGCATTAGATTTTATTATATAATTCTGAAAGAGTACTTAATGTTTCTAAAAAATCGCCTGAGTATTTTAAAACGATACACAATTCACGATAAAATAATATTATATAATATGATAAATTAAAACCCTTCGGATTGTGCTTTGCCACTTAAAAAGTTGATTCAGTTGGTTCGGGTACGGTCGGTCACTTATTTTAGTTGAATTGCACTTGAGTTAAAAATGGTAATAGTCGAACAATTCTCGGGTAAAAATAGGTAGTGTTCGAGCTGCAATTGGATCCAAAATTGTATTTTAACAAAAATATTATGTATTTGGAAAGGTTTAATGTTTAAAATACACTAATTTTTTTTTACATATAAGCTTAGGACTGCCAATGACGTGGTTAAAAATTATTTTTTTTTTGCAAACATTATAATGTAAATATACTATAAAATCTTAAAATCAATTAAATAACAATATATAAATAATATAAATAACTAAATCGTAAAATATTATTATTGTTTTATTTTTAACTAATTTCATTCATATTTTGTAGTAATAACAAACTGAATTCAAAAATCCTAACTCAGTAATACGCTTTTGAGCTTATAAGTTAATATTTTTCAATAGAATTTATTGTGTATTAATATATAAGTATATATGAATAATTGTACTACAGCTTTCGTAAACGAAAGATTTGTAATATTTTTAATGATTTTATAAAAGCGAGTTTTTTGAGTAGTGGAAACATAACATTTTCCATTAATAATTCTTGTACGAAAAATGTTCAATTGTATCCAACAACACGGTTATAACTATTTTTTTATACTACACATGAACGTTCATAATGAAAACCCGTCTTAAGCCGGGTTCACACGTGTCAGTTAAAACGTTCATTATGACTGATTCATCAAAACTGAACAAGTTATGAACGTGTGAACACTTGTTTCAGTATGAATGAATATCAAAATTGATTATCAGTCATGTAGAAACTATTTCTATTTTGCGACATTTCTACTGATCAGTATTGCGTCATGAAAGGCAACTGAAACGTGTGAACTTGATTCAATCAATTTGAATTCATTCTATTCATCTATAGGTATTACAAAAAGAGATGTGCTAACAACCACGTGCAACAAAAAAATGCCATGATTCATACGATTCATTAAGAATGTTCAGTTAAATATATTCATTATTATTGAACCATGTGAACGATTTGTTCAGTAAAACGGATCGTCAATAGAAATGATTCAGTCATTATGAACGTTTTGACTAACACGTGTGAACGCGGCTTTAAGTTTATACTCCTTTTTTTTGAACGAGTACAGTTCGACTACTACTTGTTTTTTATCTGAGTGCAGTTCGACCATTATCTTTTTTCCACCCAAATGTAATTTGACCATCCCGGTTGGTCCACGTTTTAAGGCGTATAAGTTATATTGCAAACAAAAATTATTTTTTATAATTTACAACAATCATATGTGTTTAATAGAATACTACTAGATACCTATTAATAAATAATATATTTAAGCTTTTTTCAAGGTAAAAGTTTTTTAATGTAATAAAATATTGATATTTATACAAATATTGAATATCATATTAATGTGTATAGTCTTAAATGTACATATATTTATTGTTCAATTACATTTATTGTAGATAATTATAACAATCGTTATTTAATAATACTAAAAACAGAAATTCAATATAATGTATATGAAATCCAATACAATATTAATTACTTATAGCTCTATATTAATAAGTTTGGAATTACATTACATTTCAAATTAGTTAAAGCTTTGTTATATGAATAGATCGATTCTAAATAAATTTATAGTTTTAAAAAATCTGTTGGGGGGGGGGGGTGTGGCTTGTAAATAATAGTTACTTCAGTTTTTAGATTAAATGTATTTTTAGATTAGATGTTATGAGTAGGAGTATTATGTAATGTTATGTATATTATGTAATATATTCCATTTTTGGAGGTATGTTATTAAATACTGAACTATCAACAATTACAGAAGGTAGTTTAAATATTTACTTATAATTTTAATTTTAATATATCATTAAAAATATAGATCTACGAATAAAACATCTCATTATACATCTAAAAATAAACTTGATGTTTAAATAAATTATTCCAATTACTTAACAATGTTAATATGAAATACATCGAATAAGTATTCGATCGCATACTATATTACACTACTACATTAATAATTGTATGTTTGTAAATCTGTCTAACATAATTGTTCATTCTAAACTTTGCAAATAACTTGACTACTTCTCACCTACATTACATATTATTACTAAATAATAATTTATTATAATAATATAATAATATAAAATATTTTATTCATCATTATTTATCAATGTAATACTCTATTTAATTCGTACAGGTTAATTTTAAAGATATATCGTGTATTTAAACATAATTTTAGTCTTTAATAGTATACAAAATTATATTAAATGATACAATATTATATTATATATACCTACATGAATCTTGTGGAACAATTTTTCGAGTTAATAAACGCTTAAAAATATTTAAATATTAAGATAAAAAATGTACTTAAAATATTTCATACATGCTGCTTAAACAATTATAGTACAAAAGTATAATATAAACGAGCATGATAATAGAACCTTCACAAGTAGTTACAATTAATTTATTTTCATGATTTTGGTAGGTACTTAGTGAGTCGAAACCAAACAAGTAAAAAAATTATCATTATTATTAATTTCAGTGTCTGAATAAAGCCATTAATAACTGTGTTAATTCGGATTGACAGTAAACTGCGAAAAAAAAAATATAAAATAATATCAAATTAATGATGATTATATCATAGATCAACGACTAAGTATGTATACCAGCAATTTATAATCATACTCCAGGAGGTTATTACTATCGTATCATATACATGACATTATAATAAACTATAATTTACGAATAATAAGTATACTATAAAAATAAACAAATCAACGTCAAAATTAGTTAATATAACAAATTGGAAAAAATTCCTTACAAAGTTTTAAGACCAGAAAAATGATGAATTTAAGTTATCTTCAAAGTGGAAGCAATTACTAAGAAAATCCAAAAGACTAAAGAATAGGATTTAAAAAATAATTTAACAAAAAACTCGAATGAATATTATGAATGCATTGCTGAAAAATGTATTTAAATATATATTCAAATATTTATTTCACTATATATTCGAGTTGTACTTAAATGTTTATATAATAATAGAATATGGTAGAATATTTTGAAGAAAATAAGTTTAGTGTTTACACGTATGCGTTATGTCTAGTGATATAACTGAGTTTAATAAGAAAGAACATATTTAGAATACTATTTAAGGTAAATTTGAATAAATATTATACTTATGGTTTTATTATATTATATTAATTTTTATGTTTGGTACCTATTACAAATCTTATAAATATTTGCAGTAGATATGTAGGTTGGAAACAAAATCATAAACATTTTCTTTACAATAAAATTCCAGGTTATATACATATAAGCCCCCTCCCTTAGTTATTACTTCTACTGGTAACGTTTCTAATTAGGATTATTTCGATTTTTTTAATGTTTGGGGTTACGTTGCAAAACCTTGATTAATAATATATATATATTATTTTATCTAACTGAAATTTGATTTGATACATTATATAATTAAGAATATAATTGGGTGGGGCCATGGCCTTGGCGGTATTAAATAATTTTGTTATTACAACTATTATTGACATTCTACGAATAAAACTAAATAGAAATTGTTCCAAACAGTAGGTAATAAAACAAAGATAATATATCATGTAATATCACAATAAAGGACATAGTTAAAGAATAATCAGAAGATGTATATTGTGAGCAATTGATTAAAAGGCACTGATACTATTTTCAGTACAAAGATTTGACTAGATTTTACATATTTTTTTTTTTCGAAATCGAACTATTTTATTCACCTTGACTAAATATAAAGCTATGTTCAAGCAACACCTTCATCCATGATTACACGTATTAGATTTATTTTATATTTCCTCTCAGTAACATAAGTAAAAAAAAAATGATTTTGTGCATTGTAATCAAACGCTCGTGATACAGAAGCGCATACCGATTTTTGTATGATAAAGGCTTCAATAATTGTTCTACCCTACTGTAAACCAATATTCACTATATTTTTTCACATGTTTAAAAAGTTTGATGTTTTTTTAGTATTTCAGGTGTGTAATAATCACACTCACACTTATCTAATGTAACCTATGATGCTATGTTTTTATATATATATTTCTAATGAAGAAATTGAACAAAATGAAAATAACTCATTTTTAATCATATAATCACGAAATAATTAAAATATTATAATGTCTTAAATTAAATTTCATAAAACGTTATTAAACATCAAGAGTCGCATTGGTTTTTTAATTACTAAAACGTTATACTCAAATTGAGATTAGGCACTATATTATAGCATTTTGAAAAATAAATCGATTTCATAGGTACTTGACCGTGTATTCATCGAATCCATAAGGGTTAACAACATTGCTAAATCGCTTCTCATAAGTTGAAAAATGCAAGAACTAACTTCGGTGTCACAAGAATCGGCTAGCAATCTCGTCACTTCGCGCAATAATATTTTTTTTATAAAGTGTGAGCAGCTTCCTGCTTTATGTAACCAGATAGTTTTTTCAATCGAATCAGTGAACAAATAATACTGATGGGCGGTGAAATAATGCATAATAATTATCTTTTAAATAATTTTAATTTATAATTTATAACTTTGTTTGAATAACCTGATATAATGATGCCAAAAATATATTATACCATGAATTACTCCATACTCTACTTGCGAAATTGTTATTTTAGTTTTTCCACATCTTTCCGATAAAACCGTTTACTTAAAATTATTATTTTTTTCTTGACATTTTTCATTATTTCTTATAGTTGGTGTTATTGGTTTATGATAGATTTGTTTCCATTATCGAAAATAACCACATCCTTGTTTACTCAGTCGATAACCAATGTAATTGTATAATGTTAAATACGGGACTTATAACGTATGAAATATGCATACGTTTATCCGCTGATAATCAATAAAAAATGCACTTATAATATGTAAATGTATGTAAGCAAAAATGCATGTTAATTAAATTTATCTAGTTTCAAAATGTATATAATTACAGTGAAACCTCTATTAATGGACACCTCTCAATAGTGGACCCTTCCCAATAGTGGACACTTCTAAATTCCCCGGCAAAAATGTATGCGTAATAGGTTTTCTCAATAGTGGACAATTTTTAATTCCCCGTGGCTGTCCACTATATAGAGGTTTCACTGTAATTATATAATTAATATGGAACAAAATATGTATTAAATATCTAGTTGAAATTATTGAACTGTAAAATATATGTTGTATTCAGCTGTGTGATGAATTTTGAAATATTTTAAACATTTACTCATCAAAATAAAAATTCATATTAAACAAATTTAGTAGATTTGTATAGTATTCTATATTAAAGTTACCTAGATTACTACATAAACTTGGATAGATTTTAATATAAAAACGCTTTACACTGTTAACTTTAATTTCATATAATTCACTAAAAATAATTTCTCCACCAGATGCAAAAATAAATTCTCCAAATTTCGTAACATATATACGAATTGACAATTGTACTTTTGAAAATTTAATAATATACACGAATACATACCATCGTGAAACACGACTAAAATATGGTTCACGAAAACTTATTCAATATACAAAATTACAATAACTAGTCCCGATTGATTTATCTTTAACTAGAAGTGATTAGATAATATAGAATAAATAATATAAGAAAACAAATTCCTTCCGAACCATAACTATTTGTGCGTAAAACCAGTTAAATAGTAAAATACTAAAGCAAATGGATATGAAACTCTTAGGTATTCGACTATAATGCAATGAAGGATAATAAAATATAGAAAAATGCAGTACACATTAAAAAAATGACAAAACATGCTAAATTATGCATTTAAAAACAATCTATATGCAATGAAAAATCGTAAAATACAGATGTATGCAATACACATAAAAATGACAAAATATGCGAAAATATACAATAAAATATAAAATAAAACTATGTAGTTTGGATCTTTATTTATTTTTTTTTTTTTGCTGTTTGAAACGACATCAGTTAGGGAACGATTGGTCCTAATACTTCTCCACTGACGCGATTGTTTATTGAACATAAAACATTGTTAATACAAACATGAAATTGTTTTGTCCTTACTGCGCACACATTCAACTTTTACAAAATTATACAATATCGAGAATATGATAAGTGTTGTGGCGACTTTATGCCTTCGGACTTTTTTGTGAAGCTGTTTAGCTACTCCTCCATAATCCGTTATTTTTCTTAGCCCATCCTAAGATCAGCAGCCTTTGTCTCGTCTCAGATGTCCCTCTCCATGACCCGTTATCAATAACCCGTCGGTCTGGAAGCTCGTTCCTGGGCGGTCGTGATCGTAGTCCCTCTCATGGTCCCGTAGCCGAGATGTGGAACGGTATGGGCGTTGGCACCTCCATCGATGTCGTGTCTTAACGAGGTTAACCTTTCTTAAAATGAACGGTTCTGGACGTTGTTCGCAGTTGCACTAGCCGCCGTCCTTTTTGGTTGACATAATGGTTTCCACCAACGTGATGAACGCCTGACGGGGTTTTGGATCTATTTACTATAATTCAAACTTGTTACTTATTTAGGTACTATTTGGGTAGTTTAAGTTTAATCCAAAATGTTCATCAGATAGTAAGAAAATTTAAATTAAATTTAGAAGTTATATTTACTATAACCTAGTTGAGTAAACTTACGTATGTAACGCGTTAAAAAACAAACAATAAAACTTATTTATTTTACAGAAATAAATTTACTGTGATCAAATGATGGTAAAACTAGTATGAATTTTTAAAAATTACTTTTCTAAAATACTATCATACGGCGATTTGGAATTTTTTAAGAATCAATCTTAAACTAGTTTTCCTACCAGAAAATGTGTCCATTGGAAGAATAAATAAATGTCATTGTAAAGCGTCTTCGCTTCAATCAAAATATTAAAGGAATTTCAATTTTTATTTCAATTTAAGTTATTGTGATCTTCAACTTACTTCTTCTGAGTTATCTAAGATATTTGGGTCAAATTTAGATCGTCATTTAAACTGATTTCATTCTTTATTCTAACTTTATTAGTTTTCATATCAAAGTAAATTGTCTTAAAACAGTTAAATAAAAGAATGATAAACTTTCCCAAGTCCAAGCTTAAATAGTACAATTTTTATGATAACTCGTCATCGAATTTCCCGGCCGAGAATAAATACTGTCTGAATTTTGCATACTATACAACGTAAACGTGCATTGGCCCCGTTTGGTACATGACCGGACGTACTCTATTGCACTCGCGAGTCACCCGATTCTATGTGTTGAAAGGTACTATATCCAGTGGCCTCCCAAAAAATTTGATTATGTTCGTACCGCGATATTTTTATATATTATGTACAATATAATATCTGTCAATCGTTTGCATGCGTTTGTAATGTTGTACAGATGTGCCTATTGCGCGTATCTCTAATGAAAACAGATTGTCAACGAGTTGTCGGATTTGGATTTTCGGTCATCTTTCGACGTGACCGGCGATAAACACTGCTCGCTTTGCGTCAGACCGAAACGGCGTCACGTGGTTAGTTGCTAGTCGTACGTCGTAAAATATTTTTAAAACACAACACGAACAATCGTGCGATCCACCGCCGTTTGCAGTAGGTAATAATAACAATCAATAATTATTCTAAATATTAAACGATAGCAAAATAACAAAATGATAAATCTTCGTAGCGTGTATCGTGTGATGTATGCTATATATTATTTGGTTCGCGCGGGTCGGCGGCGATGGCGACCTTGTTTTGGCTAGAAAAAAAAAAAAACTAAAAAACCGTCATCGTCGCCTCCGTCACAATAATAACATAATATATACTTTCACTGCTGCCGCCGCCGCCGCCGTTGCCCGGTTCGCGTCTTCGGCGGCACAAGCGTTCGGCTTTCTCCCAGCTCGCGCGCGCACACAATCGCTCAGACCCGCTAACCGGCACTATACCTCCGGGTCCACCGCGAACACACGTACAGTTCGTCAACACGGTCCGTTTGCGACGCACGTCCGTCGCCGTCCGTTCGTGCGCAGGATATTTTTAAAAATAAAACAATTTTTTCCCTCCCACACGTTCCCCCCGGTACGCACGCACGAGACACGTCACAATACCATCATATTATCCGTCGCGAGATTTTCGTTCGGAAATATTCTTCTTCTTAGCGCACTACTAGTGAACCAGCGCAACATTTTAAATACGTGTTCACGTGCGCACGATAATATTATTATGCGGTTGTTGACGGCTACCGGGACACCGATTGCCGAGAACGCTTGGTCGGATTAAAGAAACGGAGAGAGAGAGAAACAGGCGGAGAAAGATCGTTTTCCGCGAGCACGCGATGCAGATGATGAGTTACGGCGACGAGAGGAGCGCAAAGGCGAAGATGATGCTTCTGCTGTTGACACTGTGCTCGCTCGCAGCGTTTCTGCCGATGAACACGACGGCACGTAAGTCATTTACTTTTTTATTCGATTTTATCGCGTGCCAATGTGTGAATGTATAGACCGTCACGACCGGTTCTCGCGAGCGATTTTCCCCGAACGAAATTTCTCTTAAATGTTCGAGCGTCAACCGTCGCAGTCGGATTGCGAATCTTGAAATTCGTTTTGAAACAGCACCAAAAACAAGGGTCTGGTAGTCGTCTGTAGTAATAGTAATTTATGTTTAAGTCGGTATACATCATACACGCACGCGCAATGTAAACCTCTCGTGTCTGCGTACAATAATATAATTAACTGTACGTGCTTACGGGAGGTCGCTATTTTTCCGCAGCTTTTTGCAAAACATTGTTTAATGAGTTCACGGGTTTTTATTTTTTTTCTTCCCCTCTACTGACGTATAATTCATTCGCGACTACTGTACTAGACTATACGCAGTAGGTAGTGCGCGCGCGGTGCGTTGTACACGCTACAATGGCTTTCCAGTGCGCGATTTTCGAATAATATTCTACCCGACTTGTACAAATCCATGGTATTAGTAATCCATTAGAAAATAATCATCGTTTTCCGTCCACAGTTTATGGACTTGATAATGGGCTAATGGGCTACATTTCGTTGCATCACTTTTCGTCTGAAAATCCTTAAGCGAAAGCTGCACTCAACATTGCAGTTTCGAACACATACATTGCGTGTACAAATTGTACACACATTACTATATAAATTCACAAGTGTCTGAAACGGAACTAAACGGTTGATGACTGCTGTACTGCAGTCGTAGTTCAATATTTGTGTGTCGTTAATTTTCCAATCGCTGCCGAGTTCAATTTATTATATACCGTTTACTCTAACCATCGTTGTCTTTGTATTATAAATTATTGGCTTACGATGTTTTTGAATTTGTTAATCGAATTGGTGATTACTGTTACTATTTTTTTTTCTTTTTTTCCCGTGAGTAATTACGACTTTAAAAAAATATTACGTGCCTTCCTAATGTTTTATTAAAATAAAAATAGATCCATTAAAATCATTACATTTCTTACCGTATGCAGACATAAAAATACCGTTTTTAAAGTAGTCAGTATGTAGTCAACAAAATATTGATGTGGTAGTATCTTGCTTTAATGTAATCCGCCCGGATGTGATACGGGATTTCGCATAATATATGCATATTGTCAGTGATTATTATAATGATAATTAAATTTGTATGTACTGTTTAAAGTATTTATAATTCATATTCACATTAATTTGTATATACCATGGTATAAACTATAGATCGTGATTTGCTTAGTAAATTTCATTTCTGAATAGGGTTATCAAAAACAGTTAATACATCGTGTTCATCGCCAGAAAACCATTATAGTATACAAAATTAAAGTTTAAAACACTATTTAAATTCCATTTTATCAAAATTGCTTCGGCAAGGTACGATACCAATGGATACAATAATAATATAAAATTAAATAATATTAATTATATAGCTTTGAGCAAATAAAATTTTCTGCATCATATTAGATTTGATCAACTTTTAGATTCTAAGTCAGCAGGAAAATTATTAGATTTAAATTTATATATTTTATTTTTAGTATATCCGGAGCTATTTAGTTATTATGAAAAAATATTGCAATCAGTAATACATTTGACTTAGCCAATATCAGCTAATTTTGGGAATAATTGAAAAAATAACATTTTAAGAAGATATATACAGTGTTCAATAATATTGTGCAATAATAGAGTAATAATAATGGATCGAAATATATAAAAAAAATAATTTACAACATAAAATAATGATATTTTGAAAATTATAATAATCGATACGATATGATTTGTAAACTATATTTTCACACATTTGTTTATTTTTTGATTGAATAATTTTCGTAATGCTTTTTGATTTTTATTTGTCCACATTATTTATATATTTTTTATTGAAAAGTTAAAATTTTATTAAACTGTATACAAACTATAAAAATAGGCAACCATTTTTAAATTACGTCTATAAAACATAACATTTTAAGAAGATATAAAATTTATGAAATTTTTTTCGTGAATGTTTCTGTGGCGTAATTAAGTAGTTTGGCACGTAGGAGGATTCAATCTTTCAAACACAAAATTATGTTTTCTTTCTCACGAAGTTACTAGCAGACAAGATTAATAATATATTTTAAAGGAATACTTGTTAAGCTTATTTTTCTGCGAAGTCGCCTTGGACCTTAGTCGTCGTCTGATTCAAAATATAGGTTAAATAAAATTACTTAATTGTAATACTGGAATATTTTTATGTTTTATTTTTCACTTAACAGCGTAATTCTCATACTTATTAATTGATAGGTATTAAATTAAAGTGATTCATATTTTTTTCCATCTCTAAGAGTTACAAATTTAATTTATCCCAAGGTAAATACTATTAATATATCAATGTTATCCGGTGACTAAACTATAAACTATATAATATTTACTACGTATTAGTTATTAATAAAATATTTAATTAAAAGTATCGTTACGAAATATTTATTATATTATGTACAACTGGGTTTGTATAGGTTCAATTGATAAAAATTATAACAATAACAGATATTATCTACTAATTATTGATTGTATTATTACATAACAAAAATAACTTATTAATATTAAAATATTATTAAGTCTACTTAATACTTAATACTATAATTTGCAGTTATAAGACATAATTGCATTTTTTATAAGTGTTTGTTGCTAAAAACTATATTAGTAATTGTTCTTTAAGTTCATATTTATAATCAGTTGAAAAACTCGATTTCTTAAAATTGTATTAGTAGTTAATCGTATATGATATATTTTATACTATATAACATGATTGCAGTGATTAATTTGTTTTTATTTTTAAATGAATATTCTAATATATAAAATTTAAAGGTTCATTCTTATAATTATTTGAAAAATGCAAAAAACATTAAATAAATAATATCGTTAATATATGTTCAACTTTTAAAATAGATAAAACCCACAATATAATTTTAAAATAATAATTCATTTTTAAAATTTTATTATGAGAAAAATGCATCGAAGAAACAAAATTAATTGTTGAAAGTCTATTGTTATAATTATAATTTTTCTTTATAATAAATGAAATAGTAAACTATTAACTACCGGTGTTATTTCATAATATTTGTAGTGGCTACATTTTTATTATTTTCACCATTAAAATATTCATTTGTTCACTTCATATATAAAAAATATCTGTATTCGATTTACATTTTTATTGAAATATCTATAGGATATTATGGCTTTTTCAAGGATCTTAAGAAGGTTAAACTTTAGAACTGAAAAATATTACAAATAAAATAATTATTGTTAACATTCTTTACGAGCGTTAAAATCTCAAGCTTTGTTAAGTAGATATAGTATCAGTATTAAATAATTTGTTATATATACCTTTGAATTTTAGTAAATTATTTTTGAATATAAATTTTATTGATCGTGGTCTTTTGATATTTAAAATTAATTGTAATATATATTTAGTCGCAAAACGTTCAATTATTCATTTATATTTAATCGCGTTTTGAGTAGGTTTTACTAGTTTATAATATTCTGAAAACACCCGTAATGTAGTATACGAAAGCAAAGATTAGCATTTCATTAAATAATTTTTAATAAATTAATCAACTTTGATTTGTATTATAATAATATCAATCGTTAAAATTCCTTAGTCTATATTATTACTTATATGTACGTTTCTGCGATTATTAATCGAACCAGATTGCATTATACTTATTATACTCTATGAAGTTACAATCGTTTTATCGAAGTCGATTAATAACGTCGTGTTCATACAGGTATAAGTGTGAAAAATGGCATCTGAATAAATAAATAGATTATTAAGCTGTTAGCCCAACGTAATAATAATATTATTGCACGCGTAACCTACACGTCTGGGTGTCTGACGCTGTTGTACAACTTGTACGCGACTAATACCTATTATTTTTTCTAGTTGAAAAATACACACTATGCATGTACATTTAAGGTATTTACAATTATTATTTGACGATTGGATTCATCTACATATTATGAAGTCCCAACCGCGGCAGTTATCAATGTCGATAAAAATAAAATAAAAACAAGTTATTGCAAAAGATGAATGATATCTGGCAAGGTCCTTCAGTCACATGAAATATTTCTCGTGCTGCGCACTTAAATCACCGGGTGTCTAATTTTTGATATACCGTCTTGAGTCTTGACCGTGCGCATTTCGCAACGGGTTCAGCTGAATGATTACAAACGTTTAAACACGTCGAAACCGCAATTTTAATAATTTAATTAAACGCTATAAAATGTAATAATAATAAAATTTATAATGACCCAGTATTTTAGCGATTGTTTGTTATGCCGTATAATACCAGTTGATCTATATGTGATATTTAGTCGTTTTAATTACACAGGGAATACAATAAACTTTCTTTGACGTATGTACAGCTATTACGAAACGGAAAAAAGAAAGATTTTTATTTTCCAGTTTTAATTCACCACACAATATGTGGTATGTATGTCTTTGATTAAATGCAATATACTTCAGGAGCTAATCGCAAAAAAACTTCAAGTTCATACAGAATGTACTTTAACTTACGTTTGATCTGATATAAAAATAAAGTCTTTATTGATTTCAATTGTTTGTGGAGATCAAATAGAAAATAAAAAATTGTAATTTATTTTATACTACCTATATTATTACCTGTATACATATTTGTATTGATTTAAACATTTAAATGCGGAATTTTTCAATAAATTGAATATTCTTTGAGCCTTATATGGTTTTTGATTCTAAATGCTTTTTAAACTCATATACTTTGTTAAAATCATTTGACTAGACCTATTTTGGCATAATCATTTATTTAAGATCACCATATCGTGCTTACATAAGCGTTTTTAATGGTAATACATAGGTATTATTAATAAAAAACTATAACTGAAGAATTAGAAATCAGGTGAACAAATAATACAATTTACAGTTATTGTTATCATGTTATACTTCAATTAATAGGTAAAGTTTAGACATTTGTTATTTTTTTATAACTAATGAATAACATTGCATTTTCTTGCATGATGAGCATGCACCTATCACTATAGACCTACATTAACAACGAAAATGAACAATCATAGTATATATCGTGCATACTGTCAAATATTAAATGTACTGACTTATGACTATTAATGTTAGATGTCTAGTGTTTACAAACTACCTGATACCACTGTATAAACATGTAAGCCATTGATTAAATGGTATATTTTTTATATATTCAACATAAATGTTTTTGGAAGGCGACTTTACCTCCTCCCCGGCCCTCTAATCATATATGATTACTCTGGCGCTTACTCAAGATTTTTTTTACCTGCATGTCTATATGCATTTCTATACAGAAATGCGTCTTATTGACTTACAGTAAACTCTTTGTATGCACTTGACGGTTTATGTAAACAAGCAATACGTATGTGATAATAATGCAGTAAAATTTAAAAAAATATATTATGTGATGAAACAATGCACGAAACGAATAAGTCACAATATTTGTACTTATATTTTCGTTTGATGTAATTGAGCATTTTGTTGACAGATTAATGGGAACAGAAAAAAAAAATCGATTTTGACGTGAGCCTAAAATTTAATTTGATTAAATAATAAAAACAATAATCAATTAATTTAAGACTTCAAATATTCATGTCGGGTGCATCGATAATAATTTTCCTTTTTCATTTACCCCGCAAAAACATTGATTGTTCAATCCGTGTACGTGCGAATCTAGAGTACATACTATATACATATATTAATTTATTCACGGTCACTATAAAAATTCCACGAGACTATTTGTAAATATGTAGTACAATATACAACTGCGGCGATCACGATAATAAAATATATTAAAATTGTTGTTCTAATATTTTTGTGTTCAAAAATAATTAACTGTAAAAAAAAAAGTAGTTTACATATTAGAGTATTGCACACGAGTAACGCGGGCAAGTGATAATTAAAATAATTACGTGCTCTTACGATTAATAAATCGTTATTAATCGGTGCGCGTAAACGTTATAATACTATACAACGTATAGCGTGTACCCGGAGGACAACATACGTACAATATTTGGCGCGGTGCAAATTAAATGTACAATGCATGTACGCGTTTAGAAAGTAATAGTTCTCATTTCACTGTTTTGCGCGCCTGGATTGTAAAAAAATGATAAAAAAAAGCAAATAAATGCACACCTGTTAATAAAATTCTAAAAGAAACTGGCCATCCACCGTCGTACGTAAAACCTTTATCCGACCGAGCTAGACTGCGTGAAAGAAAATCCCTTCGAGAGTTAATGTTAGAAAGTTTCTGATCTAAACATACCGTGGGTCTTGACGGAACAGTACATCATACGACGGCTGTTTTTGAAAATAAATTTTAAATTAAATTCATGACTGTACTTGAACTCGAATAAATTAATTAGACGGAATATTGAAACCAAAAATTATATTTGAACACATACTCGTAGTTCGTGAGTTCATGAGTATTATTAGTTCGTACAAATATAAAATCGAATAGAGGTTATTATCGTCTGGGTGCATTATACAAATTTATATAATAGTCGTATTCTCTCGTAACAATTTTTTTTGAACCATCCAACTGTACCTGAATCTGATGGGAGCCAATAAACTTAGATTTTTGAATTTTTCCGTGTTTAGGTAATTTTTAAGTTTTAGGGAATTTTTTACTGTGTTTTACAAACCGAAAGAAAAATTACGAGTGTACTATTATTTTATATTATATTGCCATTACAAATATTTAATAATCAATTCAAAATTTTTAAATTGCAGATCTAGATTAAAACCCTATTTTTTAAATAAAATGTAAATAAAAATACAGGTATAAGATGTTTGTAAACTTTAATCATTAATTTAAAAAACAACAAATAATTTTACTAACAGTAATGTGAACTATTCTTAAGTATTTAGATCATTAACAAACACAATTCATGGGGAATTTTTGTGTTTTATTTTTGTTACAAATGGTTTTTAATATTTTACAGTACATTCCCATAAGTTTTAAGGGCATTGATTTCTGGACTCTACCAAAATAACACCTATTATGATTATTTATCGGTAATATATCGTTTTACGTGTCGGCAGTAAGTCGAGTGTTCTTTTCCGACATCGTTTACGGCCTTACATCGTGGTTGTTTGTGCAACACACGCCGCCGCGTCGTATCATTATGGTATAATATTATGCGCGATACCTATTGACCTGCGCGACCCTGCGTTCGTCCGTTAGTCCATCGGACTGCTGCGAGAGGACGTCGACGACGATACCGACCCCGTGCAGTATTGTAGTATACGTTCGTGCACTACATAATAAAAATAATAATACTATATAAATACGTATGTAACACCGGTATGCATGCCGAGAGTGGTCCTTCGATCCCGGTGACAGTGGCCGTTGATATATGTATTACAAAAGTGAATTAATGATATTTAACCGCGGAATTCAAAAATATAAATAAAAATTCTTGTTATATTCGAAGCCGATATTAGGTACTCGCGTACGCGCACGCGACGTATTATTGTTACATAAATACATACAAGTATAGGCATGTCATGCGTCTTACCCTCGATGCGTAATAATTATATTATACCGTCTCGTTATGCCATATTCTCTGGCGTCGTTTCATATTTATAGACGATAATTATGTGGGACAAGCGGTTCGTGGTAGATCGCGTACGAAACACTTTACCGTAGCGGTTGCGATGCCAAACTAATGCCAATGCGTACAATACCCTTTTATTCTTTTGATCGTTTTTCGTTTATGTTCTAAAAGTATAATTTTTTTTTTTGTTTCGACGACATAACAAACGTTTCTCGCGACCATCTCGTTCCGATTACAGGCGCACAAAACAATTTATTATTAATGATCAGTAAACGATAGTCGTTATTTGTACACTGTAGTAGAATGCTCGTACACAAAATATGCTCGACAGTTTTTTATATTTTACATAAAAACTTCCTAACCAATACGTGTGAACTCTACTGACAGGATAGTTTGCCGATCAACCTATGTTTTAAAGTTTTAAGTTAGTCAATCTAAGTTCGCGTCGATTAATACATAATTTTATATCATAATTTTGTGTATAAATGTTCACTTTCGCTCATTAATCACTATTTTTTTTTCCGTTTGGACAGGGTATTATCCAAACGCGTTTCCTTACACTTACAACATGTAATTAAATGTTGATTGAATATTATTATTAAAAATATGTCTGAAATATTATAAAGATGAAAACGTTTTATTCGTTTTAACTTAATATTTTATGTTTTAACATTAACTTAATCGTATCATACCGGAAAATATTACATATTCTGGTATATATATATATATATATATATATATATATTATATATTTATAAAAACAGAGGTAATATTTCAAAATAAATAACATATTATCAATATGCTATATTCCAATTATCGTTCAATGAACATCGTTAGCAGTTCTACCTATCCATACAGGTACAGTTCATCCGGTCGATCTGGTCGGATCGTAAATTTCAATTAAACTGGTCGTTTACGGTACGAGTACGCAATGGATTTGTGCATAGACCCTTGAGGTACTTGTAATAAAACGAGTGCATTGTTTTCGGCACATACTCTGCTGCGATCGACGGGTCTTACGGTCTATCCATTTGTACGGAGGACATGATATTATGCACGAGATGTATGGCGCACTCGATTAAATTGTAAATAATAATCATACGTCGTGTGCCTTAGCGGATATTTTTTTCTATTTTTATTTTTTTCGCACACTCGACCAGCCTTAACCTTTTTGTCTTGCCGCGTGCCCCGGCAGGCTACAATAAAGCTGTTGGACCAATTATTATTGTGCATTCAAGTGCGTGTGTGTACAATGCTCGACCTAGACGATATTATATTTATTATTATTATTATTATTATTATTATTATTATTATTATTATTAAATTGCGTTGTCCCGCGTCACTCAATGAACTCGGATAAAATATAATAAATACATTTATAATAATCTATTACAATCAAACCGATCTGCAATTATTATTAACGACCAAGCACTCGAAACCCCATTGTCCAGATCACGACAACCGGTATTCTAGCGCTATTACGGTTATCTGCTGCTACTCTACACACAACAATTATAACAATATAATCCCGTTAAGGCGTATACGCGCCCTTTGATTATTTTTTATAATCAATCAGCGAATTCGCACTAAAACATAGCAACAAATTTAGCATTAAAACCGATTATCGTTATAATGTAACATCCCCAATGACAATGATTATTTTTTATCGTCTAAATAATAGACCGCAGAAATTGCAGCAACGTGAACCTACACCACAAAGCTCAAATAAGTTGTACGCGTGTTTTTTCCTGTGGCTACGTACACACGTAGAACTTTCGTTTTGTAACGCAAACGTGATTCGTAGATCACCTTCGATTTGGTGAAAACAAACAGAATACACAGGACTGTAATACGATTTATACAATGATCACAACGATATGATACGACTTTTTGTATTATTATTTTACACGATAACTATGTATTATATATAAAATGGAGCCCACGCTTGGCGAAACGATGCGGCAATATCGATCCTGATATTCCAAAACGAAGGATAACAATGTTAAGAATATAATGCATCCTTCATACAAATTCAACGCTACCTACCATATAATCGTAATAAATAATATGCGTCAATGCGAAAAGACCATAATATTATCATTTTCCGCAGCTACTACTTGTAATCGCGCGAATTTGCTTAAAAATAAAACGCGTCGCAGCAAAGTTAGTGTACATTGTGTTTGGCGATCAGAAAACGGGAATGGTTTGTTGTTTACACCGATGTGCTGAATGTGTACGAAATAAAAAAACATATATGTACACAATTGATAATCAACATTATCAGGACGGGTGCGGCTACCTAGGTGAAACAATAATATAGATGCATATGTAATATTATTATAATCACCGTCGATGAAGTTCAATATTTCTAAACAAGCCCATAACGAAGCAATAATTGTTTAACGAAAAACAAGTTGTGTTAGTTTTAAATTTGTTGACATGTTTCAGTGCGTGACATACGCGATCGAATAACCTTAGCGCTACGTTAAAACGAGCTTTGCTTATAATATGAGTATAAACGATGTAAGAATAATGATCAAATTCTAAGGAGACCAGAACGCTGCAGCGACGGCGACTTCGAGGATCACCCTGGTCAAGATTTACTTTCCAAAAACGACGATTTTTATCCTTAAGCGTCCGGTACGAAAATACTTCAAATATGATACGACGTATCACCAACCGTTTCACTGACATAACGTCGTCTACGGTACGAAACCCCGATGAGACCTAATTCAAAATATATCTTTTATTCCACTGTTGTGCCGATGTTCCTCTGGGCGCTACCGCAGGACCAGCAAATACCACATTTATGTACAAAAATAATAATTATAATAATATGTATGCACACGCGTAGTTTTGATTTCCGTACGAACCCGATATTATTATCATTATTATTGTATAATGATTGTGGAAACATTTTCGACGTGACCTTGCACCGCGTGATATTGGTATTACAACATGTCGTGTGTATAGTCACTACAAATGGTATAATATACATGGTTTTAAAAAATCATTGCGCGCAGGACCCGTGGTTCGTATGATCATATTATTCGAGTTCGTGTAATGTTTATGTAAAAACGTATTGTTTTCGACTTAATTGAGCAGTAAATAACCGTAAGGTGACGCTCGTCGTTTTATAAACGTTTTTTTTTCTTCGATTGTTCTTTAATGTGTTATTATTATTACTCTTCTCCCTGTGAAACATATGTCTTACCGACAGCTTTCTTTATATAGGTAGTACGCGCGTTCGAAAAGCCGTCTTAGAGGCGCGTTTCGCAATAACGACTTCTGCGACCGGCTCGATACGGACCTGACAGGTCGTAACATTGCTCACATGACGATCGCAGGTGTCCATTTCGCTCACGTATGTGAGCAGGTAACTCGTATGCAGAACAATAATAAATAAATAATTAAAAGAAATTCGACGGACCCCCGTTTGTCCGATCAGCTGTGAGAGATTAAACGAAACGGTATAATATATTTAATGTTGCGTTAGGCAAACATTGTATTGTATTTCTCGTCTGACCACTTCGTTGACAAAAAATATTTTATTCGGTCCGGGTATACATATTTCTACATCTGTATCATACGTTTATATGAATGTAAACGTACGTGGTTTCGCGTGGCTGCAATAAATTTCATTTGAATCACGTGTACGTGTAATAATAATATTTATGTAACGAACACCCATGCCTCTTTTTTCACGCTACTACTGACCGACCGACTTGGCGTGTAATTGAATAATAATAAAACGTAGCCAACGCACCAGCGGTAGCAAACAGCAGCATTGTACGACCGTAAACGGTTCAGTATGTGCATGCGACGCGCCGCGGCGTCGGTTTTTTCGCTTTTCTGGCTCATGAGCCGGGCCCCTGGCGCAATGATCTTCGATGGACCCTATACAAATATGAATTGGATTTTGACTCGAGAAAAAAAGTAACAGCAGCCCATCATTAACGGTATTAGAAAATATCGTAGGTACAGATTGAATAAAATTTATAATTTTAGTTCATCGTAAAACTTTGTTGTTATTTTTCATTTTTTTTATTTTCCCTCTTGGCCATGGTTTCCGATTTTGAAAAATCTCCAAAGTCTCCCGGCGACTACTGGGTTAGTCGGACCGACACTGAGCAGCTTGTTATTGCACATAGCAGAGGTTCTCAAACTGTTCATCGTGGACACATCTGAATCAAATCAAATTCATACGCCAATTACGAGTTAAATCACTCTATTCATGTATACAATTGCGTAAAATTATTCATAAGCAGACACACACATTTATTTTTTCTCCTCAAACCCAATATTTAAAATGAAAAACCCAGCAATATCGTTATTCAAATTATAACTTAATAAATTAGTTAATTAAATAACTTAAATTAGGTACTAAATAGAATTAATGATTTTTTTTTCTGATCAAATTAAGAAGTGTGTATTCATTCCGCATACGAACTACAAAGAAATGAATTAAAAAGCAATATACATAATTTTTTAATAGTTGCCATTTAAAATTGGCATTCTTAATTTTAAGGGCTCCATGAATTTTATTCAGCATCTAAGGGTTTCACGAACAAAAGAAAAAACTTGAAATCTGCTGTTGTGTATAGCGCTTAATGTTTACAATGGACACAAAAGCAGCTAAGAGTAGACCGAAGTAGTGTGCATTTGATCGGTAAAAAGAAAATCTACGGACTTAATTGAGATATACGCGCGAAAAATAAGAATAATAAAATGTATTTTGTATGTACGCGTGTGCACTATATAGCTCGTGCGATCGTTGTCGGTCGTCGCAATTTGTGGGTCAACACGTGTATGTAATATGACTGATCGGTATTAACGAGATTTAATACACATTATTAGCGCGGCTCGTGAAAACTGGTTATCCGGTCGACATATTATACGTGATTAATATTGAATTATGTTTATACAATATATATATATATATATATATATATACACGGTATTGTTTTTCAATCGTTATTTTTTTTTATCGTTATTTCATTATAACTATCAAGGTGGATTATGATTGCTTTTGTGAAACGAGATCAATCGGATCATTGTCCGTTTTAAACGCTGTTGTTAAACACGTTTAACGGACGAATAGCAATTTTTCTACTATAATTGATCCACTCCGATTTTGTACATATAGGTATTTAACCTCTGTGTGTGTGTGTGTGTATACACATACACCATATACATTAGTGTTACATATTACATACATACCTATACACATTCGTGTAGCACGTATAATGTAACACAACTATTGCAGTACACTTGAAGTCATCGTACCCACCGCCAGTAATTATACATGTATATAATGCGTTGTGTACTAATATTTATTCGTGCGTGCGTGTGTTTGGTGTTTGGTGTACGTATTATGATTAAAGCGTATTCTAATGCCATTTCGCACTCAACGTTGTCGTTTCCCACACCCGATATAACTACATGTAGGTAGGTGGTTACCTGTGAACTGCACATACTAACTATATAGTTGAGCACATAATATATTATTATTATAATGATAATAATAATAACATGTAGCAATTATTATTTACTTACAATAATCGTTGTGTAACGTTTTAATGAACGCCCACTATAGATTGTTAAGTACGCGCAGCACTAGTCGCCAAATACATAATATAACGAATGATACATTATAATGTGTAGCAACGGTTTGGGGCGATCGCCGCCACCGCCTTAAATATACGGATTATACGTCGTGTGTGCGTTCGTACTACTACAAATAATTGTTACCCAATCGCACAGCACCAGAATTTCACTGATAATAACGTACGATTTGATCTCGTGAAATAATATAAATACTTTAATAATGCGTTATTTATTTACATCGGTTTATTACGATCTCGCGCTCGGAATAATTGATCGTAACCACCCTGATATACATCATTTTTCAACCCCAATCCTAATATAAAAAAAAAAAAATCCATTGTATATAAATCGAAGGCACATCAAAAGCGCCGCCGCCTACCGGCATGCCATTATTTTCGTTCGCAATTTTTGCATGTAGCGGAGTGAAATTATTTTGAATGACTAGCGATGTATGTAAATCATCGAAATATTTGAAAGCGATTGGCGAGTGATAACAATCGACCACCACTTCTCGGCTGTGCGTTTTGGCAATGTCGCCGTAATTCAGTCAAAACACATAGAGGTTATTATATTCCCATGATATTATTATTATTGTTAATGTAATTTTTGTTACTGCCCTTCGCAACAAATTGCAATAACACGCGGCAGTGACGAATTTCACGCGCGACACAACATTCACTCGTGAGTCGAATATACTCTTGCTGACCTCTATACTGCCGTGTACTTACAACGCTAACGTTGGCTGCTCTGGAATGCACTGAAAACGTTAAACAAACAATGCAATGCACGAAAAAACATGATAGATAAAATGGAAAGGGAAAGAGAGTTAAAGGTTAAATAAATCGGCAAATAAAAAGGTTAGGTTACTAATTTAACTCGCGGTCAAAGTTTGGACAAGGGAAATCGACGGTTTTCGCGTTCCGTCCAAGGTCGATGCGTGTACGGACGACGATAATAACGTGTTCTCTTACGTTTTTGGGTTCGATTGAAACAACGATAATTGAGGGATGCTGGCGGTGACAGCCGCGTTAGACAACCGCGCGGGGAGATAGACGTACCAGTCCGCTTTAATAATATTCACGAAGAGAAAACGTACTATTATTTCGCGATAACCTGGTGTTTTAGAATTTTCGGTTTGGCTGCACAAAAATCGATACAAGTCAAAACAAGTGCAATAATAAACATAATATCATAATGTATGTGCATATGTTGCAGCTCGCGACCTTTGACCGTCGAGATACGTGTAAATATTCACGTGGATATAATGTTATGTCCATAACGTGTGTTTCACATATGCGTATACATTAAGACGGGCTCGTGTCATGTTATGAACATGTATTTCATTTTTTCTTTTACTTCTCCTAAAGAAAACAATCGAGCACGTATAGTTAATAATATAAACTTTTTACACACACAAATGTATATATGCGGTTTAGCGATACATCTCAGCAATATATTTGCACACGGCCCTATGATTATTGGCCATAAAAAAAATGAAACGCTGCCGGCCGCAAATCCAAACGTAAATAATGCTGAAGTAATGATAATAATTAGACCGCGCGCGTGTGCACCATATGCATGCAGCCTACACGCGTATGTATAATACACTTATCCTTATCCTATTGTCCTTATACATTTATAGATGATTTTCCCGCGCCAAAAAATACTTATTAATTATGTGTGTGTGTGTGTGTGTGTGTGTGTGTGTGTATGTGTTCAATGTTTCACGTTTATAACTCGAGTGTTCATCAATTTAATCAATTAATAATAGCATACGTCGAACGACCTTAATACGTAACACTATGTGTAAATCGAACCAAAAAAAAAAAAACAGTTCTTCAGTCGATTCCTCTGGGGGCTATTTTTTGTTCAATAATCAAACATGTTGTTTTATTAGCGTAGTTATTAATTAATTTTTTTATTTTTTATTGTAAATCTTGCTCTTTCTGTCAATGTATTCTGTAAGAGCGAGTACATTTCACATGTTACTACGTTGTTGTAATTATATATCGACATTTTATTTCAGAACAAGTGTGATACACAAATATATATTACGAGTGTAACTACAGTGTTTTCAATGATAATATTATGTTTTGTGCGAGTGCGAAGAAAAAAAGTCAATGCCCACACGAAATTCAAATCGTAATAATATTTTCCAATACGCATTAGTCACACTGAGTATTACACGAGCGTTATTTATAAATATTTGAAATACGACATTTCATATTACTAACCAGAGCCGAGTGCCTATGAATGACAAATGTAATAATACGATAACATGAGTAATAATTATACGGTTTTAGGCGTTATTGATTTTCTTTCAAGCACGATCGTAGACAGAAAAACCGTCCGACTGTACGTATAATACTGCTAATACCAGGGGCAATCTGTAATAAAACTTTAAGGAGCGACTGCTCCAGTTGTAAACAGGGATGAGTGTTAAGATCATTGATTCCATGAAAGCAACAGCGCACAAAAAATATCTCTTACCATCTTAAATATTTTGATATTGTGCTCGATAATATTTTATTTTAATAAATAATCTGTTACACCAGTGTTATTTGTTATAATATTATGTCAATAATAATAATGATAATTAGAACAAAAGTTATTTTATATGTCCGGGACACCTTGTATTATATGGGTTGGTGTGTACTCATAAATAATTTACGTTTCTCAACCATCACACACATGGGCCGCCACTGGCTAATACACTTTGATATTATGGCAGATTTGACGCCATCCCGCAGGTATAATGTGTTTTGAAACCGAAAGCGCGAAATCGTGTTCATGGATAGATAAGCCGTAAGCACGCGTTCGATCCTGTGTATACCATATTATGTGATCCGTGTTATTATCGAGTCCGAGTCACTAATGATTAACAATACTAGACGAGCGGATGATGGACGGACGGGGAGACATTCGGTTTAAAATATATTAGTAAGTAACCTAATCGCGGCAGTTATTCGACTCTCACGCATTTTCTGTCGAGAAGACAACACGTTGTTAATGTCTCGTTCGAACGTGCTGGCGTACTATTTATTATTAATTATTTTGTACAGGTAATATATCTAATAAATATACCTAGACACATAATCTCTCTCTCTCTACGCATAGAGATACATACGTACATTATAATGTAATATAAATCGATCGTCCGTGGCGCTTACAACGACACTCATAAAGATCGATTAATATAGCATTTAATACGTTGTATTACCATTTTACCTATTTGGACACGCAATGTATTTGTATGTACGGCGAGTTGCTCCGAGCGAAAAATGTTGCTAATCGGACAAACGTAAATCTTGTACAGATCGTACCTACGTGCAATATATTATACATCACATTAGAATGCAGACCGGCTCATCGGGTTAGGCCTTATACATATTATATGTAACGCATAACTCGATCCTCGTTTCGTATTAATTTATGCATAATATCGTTCAGATAATACGCGTAACAGGGCTGCTTGGCTGGAGA
Source organism: Sipha maydis (assembly GCA_034509805.1). Taxonomy (NCBI): domain Eukaryota; kingdom Metazoa; phylum Arthropoda; class Insecta; order Hemiptera; family Aphididae; genus Sipha; species Sipha maydis. The sequence continues at coordinate 15,545 of JASXSY010000374.1, read as the reverse complement.
TCATACTGCACGGGTATATACGACATAATATAATGTACAAACCGCATAATATATTCTAGCTGTGTACTTTTGCGATTTACTCGTGACAGACGACGAATATTTATATGTATATAATTTTACCGTAATACAAAACATAAGTATAATAATTTACATAATATTAAAAAGCTTACAGTAAATATATATATATTATTATATTTGTACTCGATGGCGTTGAGATTTATCCCTGCTAATGCTCGTTTTCTCATCGTGTAAGAATCATATATGCGCATGGGTTACGGATGTAATGTGCACAACCACCTTACGCCGTCCGTCTTGTGCCGCGTATTTTCGCAGGTCGATTCGTTGCGATTTTTGCGCCGTGATAAGCAGGTTTATAGCACTCCTAGACCCCGCGCGTCCTGATTACCGGGAACACGTGCAGGACATAGTGGTCTCCAGGATACGTTAAACGCTTATAGTCATATACGTATATGTATATGTCGAGTACACACATGTCGTACATACTTAACATAATCGCGTCCGTTACAGCTCGGTCTTGCCGTTTTCTGTACAATACGGATAGTTGTATTGCGTAGCTGTAGTAAAATAAATCGATGGACAGGAAGCAGTTGTGCGCTTTCAGTCGTGTTTATTTGAGCCGTTCGTGTGGAAGAGGAAGGAAAATCCATAAATGTCAACAAAATCTCAATTACCATAATTATAATAGTTATTTTTGTTTTAAAGTAACAGTGGGGTTCTTTTAAGTTCTTATTGTAGCCCATACACGAATGCCATTGCGTATAATTAGTTTAGATTTTGAACTAGTTATACTACGAATATCTCTCTCTCTCTCTTTCTCGCTAACTTTTGGAATAACGTGTTCACTCGAGGTCGTCAAGTAATTGCCATCGGATTTCGGTTACAGATATATTATAATTATAATCATACTTGAACAAATTACAATGAATGTGTATTAGAATATACTTCAAAAAATTACTATTCAGACTACGTATTTGAATACTATTTATGTTAATATTATGATTATTTACAAAGCGTTTGAAATAATCAATAAAATCAAAATAAGTAGTTTACAAAAAGTAGTCCTTAGTTGATAATTTGATAACACTTTAAATTTCATTAAAAACTCTTATATATATATATATAAATTGGTCTTCAGTTTACTGTTAGGCGTTAAATAAAAAAATTCATAACGAAATTAACGTGGGTATTTTTTCATAAAAGATAAATCATTTTAAAAATTACTCAAAGTATAGAAACTACAATAATTATTAAATACTTACGAAATAAAGTATTTAAAAAGTGTTTAGAATATTTTCGAAAAGCGTTCTGCAGAATACTCTAAGCCACAGCCTAATATGATCAGGAGCTACATAATAACCGTCGTCGACGTATGTGTTATTATTGCAAGGATCGTGTTTCGATCTACTTGGAACAACGATTTGGTGAGCCAGCCAGCGGTTTGAACGGTATGATAATAGTCGTAACACGTACGTGCGCACGGTATATCGTATAATTATAATTATATGCATACAGATTATACACCCGAAATGCCACGTACCTATGCGCGGTTAATTATAACATAAAGTTTCGCCTTAACAAATCGACGTCGATTATTTAGTCGACGACAAGTTTCTAGTTTAAACCTTTGTCCATCATACTATATACGAGTAGACACTGATGGAATGTAAGGTGTATGCTTACACCTCACATGTGATCGACGGTTCGCTGCGTTAATATATTATTATGTTATCATTATTACTCTGGGATTTTATTTTTTTTTTTTTTCGCGCGCGCTACAACTGATGACCATGTCTTCGTAGAGATTGATGTTCGGATATTAATCAACCGACTGTTTTTTTTTTTTTTTTTGGACGCGATAAATGTTGCGCCGGTTTCGGAAATGCGCACGTGATATTTCTAACGAACGAACAAACTGCAGCGATGCAGATAATCATACTGTTGGCCCCGAGACCACGGCGACACATGTTAAATAATAGAAAACGATTTTTTGTAACGACCCGGTCACAATGCGATTGCAAAATAATCAGCGCAAAACGCCAAGCTGTATTATCTACGAACGCACGTCGCCGATCCTTCGTGCGCAATGCATTATTCTACATAAGTAAACCCTTATTGTGCACGCATAAACGTTGCCGCGCGTCCTACTTCGTCGTCGAAGCTTTCAATTTTCTCTTCTGCGCCTTATAAATTATAATGATCCGCGGCGGTACGCGGATTTCGCAACACTCGGCGCGCATTGGTCATAACATACAGTTCGCCTCGGGTCTTATTATTACGTTTGTATGAAAATGTTATCGTTCCGATTAGAACCGCTAGCGAACGCAGACCACCGACGTTTCCGACACTGCGCACGGGACGTTAGCGAATGATAATAATGAAAAAAAAAAAAAAGAAAAAATATACGGTCGTATGTTGTGCGGTACGTCGCTGCACCGACCGTTCCGCATCGTCCATGTCCGACGTACACGATTACAGTTTAAAATTTCAATTCTCATTCGATCTACAGTTGCGGTCGCGGTGATCCCGTCCTATTACTTGCATGCACAACACCGTTTTGTCAACAAGGAATTTCATTCATGTGCACCGCGCTGGTATACATACTATACGACAGTAATAATAATATGACATTCATACGCGTTTTGATCGCACATGAAACAACATTATATCCGACGGCCGTTCGCGCGTGTGACCGATTGTCGTCTGAACAACACATACGCATGGGTATTTCTTTCATTACGCAATCGATCACTATTATATCACGTCGTACGTTGCCCGATCGACCGCTGATGGTGGTCCGCGGAAAAATACGCTTGAGCGCACCACGTGGTCTTCGTCCACCCGAATTCGACGAGAAGTACGAATGGAAACGAAACGCTCTTATAGCATCGGTTTCCGACCCGGGGTTTGCAAGACGATCTCAAGGGATACATGAAAACAAATTGGATACAGTATATGCCATTAAAAATGAAAACTTAACCATAAACTTATTCTTATAGAAATGGAATATAGAATGGTAGGTTGTGGAATACTGCAGGTATATAATAACAAGTATAAAAATAAACTGAACGCGGCTCCAGATTTAAAATTATATCTTGCATCATTTGAACCTGATTATAAAAAAAAAACTATATAATTCGAAATAAGGTCAAGGATCTCACTGAATTTTTATATGAAATTTTTTTTATTCATTAAATGAGTAAAATAATTTATTTTATTTTTTGTTATTTTTACTGCAATAAATGTATATATATATATATACAGTAGATTCTCAATATGTCGAACGTCACTATCTCGAATTTTTCGTTATCTCGAACTACTTTGAATTCCCCTTGAAACTACTATAGTGTTTTGCTCTCGATAACTCGATATAAAATTAATCGTTTTTCTTTATCTCGAGTTCACAAATAATATTTTTATTACGGATAAAAAAGGAATTGTGCAGTACATTGCATACATTGTGCAGGCAGTGCAGTATAGCGATTGTGATTTAGCGCGTTGGTAGTCACGTTTGTAGTGAAATGGAAAAGAAGCGTAAATTAAATGTTCTTTCAATTTCGGACAAAGTTCATTTAATACAGTTAGTTGAAAAAGGTGACCGTAAAAAATGTGAAATCGCCAAAGAATTCAATATTCCACCAAATACATTATCGTCAATTATTAAACAGAAAGAGAAAATAATGAAGTTCAATTGTGGAAATAATTTATCCAGTCATTTTAGTATTTTAGTATTTTTATTATTCATATACATTATACAACGTACATTCATATTAGTTTTTTTATTATTCAAATTATGTATTTTAGGTATTCGTATTATTTATTATTCATATACATTATACAACATGCATTTATATTATTTTTTTATTTTTTAATAAAACTCGATATCTCGAAGTTTTCGATATCTCGAACTTTTTTCTGTTCCCCTTGAGATTCGACATAACGAGAATCTACTGTATATATATTTACATTATGTTATCTTTATTTTTTTATTTAAACAATTTTAGAGTAGTTTTGCGAAAAAAGTTAAAAAATTATAATGAGGTGTAAAATCTAGCAAAATATTAAGCTTAGGGGTAAGGAAAGATAAAAAAGGTGGGAACCTCAATTCTATAGCGTAGAGTCGCGCACGTATAATAATCATCCACACCCAATATCCATCGTATACGTAGTACAACGAGACGACTATATAATATAAAAACTAAGAAAAACCTCGTTTTTCATCCCACCGTACTTACGTCCGACTAATTTCGTGCGCTATGATCCAAAATATGAGTTATTTATTATCATACGGTAGTGGATGTAATACCACAGAATAATTACTTTATTCTGTGGCAATACCATGGCCGTGCGCTTTGGTCATTTTACGCACATGCGTATACTTGTGAAATGTTTTTAATCATTATATTGTATAGTTCGTATCATAACAGTATACCAACACTAGTTGTAAGATTTAATAAAGAAAAAAAAAATACATGTTCAATGATGCGTATGATCAATGCAAATATTCATTTTTTTTATTGTACCCACTCACGTGTATGTAGATGATTGTCGCGTGAGTACATTTAAACAATGATTTTAATAACATCGTGAAAACATTTATTATGTTGAAACGATTATTATTAATGAATAAAAATGTAAATACGATTATTTTAATACGTGCATATTATTATAACGCATGTAAGATAATACTTCTTGTAATACTGCTGCGGTAGCGAATAAAGTATACAGGAAAACGTCATTTATCAGCCTGTTTTTTTTTATTCACGCATCGTCGTCACGAGATTTCATGCAATTTCAAACACACTCGTAAAAGTAACTATATATTTTACCGTCTACGTGATTATGTGTTGTGCGAAACACGCGAACTGCAGTTTTTCATTTAAACAGCGCGTGGCGGAGTTTGTCAACTCCCAACAGCGGAATGATAGAACATAATTTTTTAAGTTAATGCAATAACACTAATGGATACTTTTTTTTCGAAGACGATACAGAATGGTATCGGTTTTTATTTCATTAACCATTAGAAAGTTGAAAAGATACCGCTGATGATGTAACGGTTCACTTTAGTGAGACGTTTAAAAAAGTTAAAGCATTTTCCATAAGATCGAAATATTATAAATAACAATACTTTTTAAAGTATATATAATTTCGTTGATAATTTATAAATTTTGAATTAAAATTGTACGTGTAAAAATTGTATTTTAGATTCTTATCAACAAAAAATTAACAAAAATCTATAGAACATTGGTTGGAACTTTAATTTTCGTTAATGTATATATTATATGATTTCCTTGATCATCCTAACGAATTTCCCATGATTGATTGACGTTTCGCGCACCTACACAATGTACACATATATGTACAACCAAACGATATTACTTCAGCGTGAAATGAGTGTGTCTGTCAAAGTGCCAATTGTATGTCACGACGTGTTATCGTTTTTCGGCAAGGCAGCCACGGCCCGCAGGCTCGGCCTACACTTGGTATCGCGTCGTCAACATCACGAAAACGTAATATAACCATATTTTAGTCGAACGATATTTCACGCGGCGTGCAATTCGGCTCGCTACGGGCGGCACCCGACGAGAAACCATTATCGCAAGCGCCACCCACGATTTTGCTCTCCCGCAGATCACGCGTTTAATAATAATAATTTACAACTTTTTAATTTTTTTTTTTTTCAACGTCCCTCGAGGGAAACGTCGTGGTAATTTAGCCACCGTGCGCTGTTGTGTATAATAGGTAGCGGTATGAAAATGCCAACGGCTCAAGAGAGAGAGAAAGAGAGAGAGGGTAGAAAGAGAAATATTGTGACAGACAAAAGGAAAAGGAGAGGGAGTTAAAAAGTTATATAGACAGATAAAGTATAGTTTCCAGTGATAAAAAATAAGATAGAAGGAGAAACACAAGAGACTGTGAATCTAAGCCGCGATAACATCTTCGTTGAAATTTCTCGAATATTTTTCTGACGAACGCAGTACATAATAGTATTACTTATACGTAATATTGTCGTGAATAATTCGATTATATGTAATTTTGATTTAATCTACATCCAACTAGGTATTGTGAAACGGTCCATGCGTAGTATAAATATATATACACATTTAAAACGACATGTAATGAATTACCCTACACCAAGGTAGCGCAACTATTTATTATTATTATATATAATATATAAATATATACAAATATGACTTTACGCGAGTACGCAATACGGTTTCGGACAATCGTATAAGTCGTCTCTGAGGCCCTTGAGACTCTATCGCACAATATTTTACATTAATATTATTTAATATTTTTATGATTCTGTATCGCGTCAGCAGTTATGATTTACGGGGCCGAAACGCGTCGCGGAAAAGTAAAAAGAAAACGTGATATTTAAAGTTCATAATAATAATATATATTAAAGCATTTTAATGTTTAATTCGTTAGATTGGCGCGTGACTCGACTGAAAAGAAGGAAGAAATGTGCAATTATCATTATTATTTTATTATAGACATAACCATCTTATTATGGTAGCTGCAGTAAGATTGATTCGAGGATACAATGCCAAGTGCATATTATATTGTAATTTATTCGATTAGATAAAATGAAATAATTAATATAATAGGTACCTACCTACCTACGTATGCGTAAAAGATAAATTGAAACGTCTCGACTAATCATAATCATTCGAAAGTTCAAGTCAGGTTATATTGGTTTTGTATTATAGACGTATACAGCACTATAGTACAATCAATCCGAGTGTATTCGTAAAGGGATGGAAATATTTGCAATAACAAAGGAGAAAATATTTTTTTTTCTTAATTAATATTTCAGCATTTAGTAATGCGTAAGAAACAATGTTCTTTTTTTTCTTTTTCTATTCTAAATGTAATTATTTAAAAACAAAAATCATTAATGAATACGTGCGAGCAGAGAATGAAAACAACTGATCGGTGCAGCAAGTCGATAAATCATAATGTATTATTGTCATCCCAGACTATGTATGTTTCAAAAACGCCGCAAGACGATATTTGTATACGCGCAATATATGACATGGATACAGAACATTTGAAAATCGAGAGACTTGATCTGATTTCAAGACTGAAACCTGATATTAAAAATCGGAATGACGTTAAGAAAACGTTACTATCGACTGAGTGTGTACAGTTTCTCTTTTTGATGTTGAAAATCGCGAACATCAATACCTCCTATATTACATATGACGTATACTGATGGTGCTGGTGCGGGCGAACGTCAAAAAAAACACGCGTGTTTCGTCCTACGCATTGCAAATATGTATGTAATTTAAGTATGCAATAATAACTGTATATTCAAGTAAAACGCACGTATATGTACCTATATATACAAATATACGGACACATTCAAAAACAGCATAAGCCACGTGCGTACGTAAATTCCACAGCCGTGTCAAACGAGATTTGCGTAATTATGGGCGAAGAGTCGATAGTGCAGTAGTGATGGAAACGACTATAATATATACGCGAGTGGGTCGTGAAAAATACGGTATTTATATAACAATAATGGTAATAACAACACTATTTGTCGATTTGCCCGGGGGATGCATGTGATTTCGTCGTAAAATACATAATAGCATCTGGCGAACGCACGCGTAGGTCCTACATTTTTTTTTTTTTTTTCAGAAAAATTATTTTTGCCAGATTTTCATTTTCACACCGCAATCGTGACGCGAACATTAAGAACGTGCACCAATGAAAAATAGTTCACTACACACATAAATGTACACTTACATATATGTCGTATAACATACCTATATGTATTATATGTGTGAGCGCATGTATACGACGACCAGCAAAACGCAGTTTTATCGTCTTAAGAGACCTTGACTTATATATGCATACATAGGTATTCATTTAACACAAAACTCGTAGCTCATGTTTTTTACGTGCATCCAAATCGCTTCTCAACCTATCCTATACGTACGCGTCTCGTCTACCGTATAAATATCGTAGACGCGTACGTACATTTGATAAAAAAAAATAATAATCCTCGGAATCGAAACCGTAATACGTTGACGTGTTCATTTAATGAACGATAATACCACAGCAGTTTGCGATATTTTAATTACCAGCTCGTTCCGCGTGCTCGTACCCGTGTAGTGCATTATTGCGGTCGACTGATTCGCGTGTGTCTCACGACTCGCGTGTCACGTGTTATAAACAAAATGATAAACGATGCGTTTAATGTGCATAATATGTTCGTATAAAATGTGCATCGCGTCTGGATCTGGCGCCGATCGAAATGCATTCGTTTTTAATGTAGGTGTCACGTCTGTACATCGCGCAACGACCCATCTCGGGCGAGGTCGTCGAGGTGCCCGGTGAATGAAGTGTCGACTGCACTAGGTCGGGCATTAAAGTCTCTATCGTTGCTGCAGCAACACTACATCTGATTCGACGACGATGATGTATTACAACGTTGAATATATTTATGTTCAATCCAACAACGACGAAGCCGCGCGATTGTCTGCACCTCGAGCCTCAAATTTGAGGTTAACGTTAACGGATGTGTGACTGTGTATGCACGTCGTATAATTACATTGGTTTTTTTCAATTTCTGATCTTTGCGTTGTTTACAATTTACACAATAATTTATGAGCGGTGACGACTGAAAATTATTAACAACAATTTTTTTCTATTCATGTACGCCGAACGGTTTTCCGAATACCTATACCGCTTTATAAGTAAATCTCGGATTGTATTATACATCATAGTGTCTGGTGACTGCAATTCATAATTTTGATTATCGGTATGGTCCACGTGTCTTGTGGCGAGAAAACCGCAAAACGTCCTTCAGCGATTTATAGACTTTTTCAGGAACTTATTTCAGGACTTTTCCCAAAATATGAAAATAATTTCATTCGGACGCCAGAGCTCGTGAGTACGGCGTCCTTGTTTTGTCAACATATTATTGCACTGTTATCATTGCGCGATTTGCGTATGTTAATTTATTCAATTTGTTTAAAACAATTGCACTAGGTACATGCATATATAATATGTGTATATATTCATGATACATACTTCTCGCACATTATTGCTATATCTTACGTTATCCTTAGCGATTTATAATGGTCCGTCGAGCTGTTGTTTTGAAACATTCGTATATAATATATCAACACTGTAACGATTAGAATAATATGGTGCAACACGTTTGAATTAGACTATGGCCACTATTGTGAATTATAAAATAAATCACATTTTCGCGAATGGTACGCAAAAAAGTAGTATATTGTTCTAATAGTTTCTATATATATATAATAACGACCCGCAGCTGTTATGCGCACATATATAGTTCTACGATGGAATATAGAAGTATGTTAATCAAGTTATAAAAAAAAACGCAAACGAATTCCACAAGAAAACAATTGTGGACCATGGCTATGTACATATATATAATGTGTATTATGATATCCGAATATTATAATTTGACTAATTACCAATGTGTAACATTAGAACAGGCTCTCGATACAAATACCGAAAAAGCACGGAGTGTGTGCACCGCCATATTAGCGTAGTACGTTAACGAGTGGTACGTATTAGTATATAATACTACACGTGTTTTATCAGCCTATTGAGCGTAATAATGCGCCGTTGATTGATTGTTCTATTGTTGTGTATATACACGCCGAGAACATATTATTATGTGTATAAATTTTACCCATCGACCGGCTGTGTGTGTTATCACGGAGAGACTATACGCGAATCGATTGTGTCTAACGAGCGGAAAATTCGCATCTTCGGATATTGAAATACACTTACAACATCGCGTTGGCGCAAATTTTAACAAAAATATTAATTTTTTAACAAACGAGAATAAATCGGAAAGTTTCGAAAGGACATTTTGGTCTGCGCTGTCACACTCAAGCATATGCATATAGTAGATAGGTGAATTATTTTCTAAAAGTTGATAATTTGAAACATCATACACAATCGATATGAAAAAACAACAACAATCCGAGGACGCAAAATTCCTATCGGACTGGGTTTCCGAACAAGTGTCGTATTAGACGCAAAATATAGTAGCAAATCCGTCGATCAAAGACCTCCAGTGATTAGCGTATGTAGTGATCAAATATATATATATATATATAATATTCGATAGTAGTTGTAATAATAATATGTGTAATATTACCGGGGCGTATTTCTGCATTACACGTCCCCGATCCCCACGAAGTTAGGTAGGTTAGGTAGTATAATATTCATCGCCGTCGTCGTCTGACATCTAGCTGACCTAGATCGGTCGATTTGACGTGTTCGTATATAACTCATGACAACTTACTGCAAACGTGTACGAATACGCATAAAATGAATAAACTTTGCCGGGGTAACGAGAGTCACCGTTGCAATATTGAATAGACATCTTCGCGCTGCAGTAAAACGGTATTATAATTAGAATACACATAATATAATTGCATTATCCTTCAATATCACTGCACGTTAATTAAACGTACAAGTTCCTAGTTGCCGGATGACGACATGCAGCTGCAACTGCTATTGTCGTAGGATTTTCTTCCCAACCTTTCTTGCCTTATGTTCTCGTACTGACTTGATAATATATAATAAGGTTTACTTGATCGTCGAACTGATTATATACATATATAGCTTTGTGGAGTTTCAATATTATAAGTGTACAACACACACTGAACACGAATTCGTATACAGTGTAATGAATTGTCATCAAAAACGCTTATACGATGTACTATTCAATATAATATATTGATTCTATTAGTGTATATTAGGGCTGATAATTTACAGTTTAATATATATTTCAGAGTTTTAAAGTATAAAAAGGATATACAATTTATTTTTAATATACTTAAATCTTATACAATGTATAAAACAGTTACACGCGAGCAATAACGACAAATTTAATAAAACTGTTCAAATACATCGCGATCGAATTCCGGTTATTTTATTTTTCTATTCTTGCACTTGAGCGTATTTATGAAGCACTGTGTGTCCCTATATGGCATATTACGCTAGGCGTAGTATACTGCGTGTCTTCCCTCGTATCATATTGTATGCTTATAGTAAGTATAAGTATCTACATGTATAAAAGATATACGAGTACACAATTATACACAAGAGTGCGTGTGTTATTATCCTGCAATCGGTGGACCACTGGAAGTTTTCACGATTTCATCGAAACGCGAGTCGTGACGGTTTTCTTAGTGTGAGGAATGAGAACGTATACTGGTACATGGTAGTGTGTGTGTGTGTGCGTGTGTGTGTGTGTGTGTGCATGCGTGTGAGTGTGTGTACATACGTATGTGCGTGTACGTGTGCACAAGAGTGTAACTGTGAGAACCGGTGAAGAAATTACTTCATCCCGCGATTCGGCGCAAAGACATACATTAAGGAGTGCGCGTTACTTAACAATTGCCGCCGTCGTCGTAATCCCGAGAAGTTTTTTTTTTGTTTTATTTTAAGTTATTTTATTCTGTACATTAATAATTCGGTCGCGTTTACGTGAGATGTAAGCTCATTAAGGTCATTGCCAAAAAAAAAAAAAAAAAAAAATAATAATAATAATAATAATAATAACAATAATCAGGTCGCAATGTATATAATAATATACGACAGTCTATAACGTGGGTGTTGGTCTTTAACCGCGTGTCGTATATCAAACATTTCATGTTCTCTCTCTCTGTCTATCTCTCTTTATGTATACATAAAAAATGAATTGGTTAATGGTACATAATTTTACTAAACGCTATTGTTAATAGATCTTGTTTTTATTTGCAGAAAAAAAATTCAGCTATACCGAAAGACAGAGGTTCGACGGATGGTTCAACAACCTGGCACATCCGCAATGGGGATCCATAAGTAAGTGCACCCCGCATGCATGTTTCTCGCAGCATTACATTAATGTAGTTTTGTATTATACCGCATATATCGTATATTTATATGTATTTATATGATAATATTTAGATTTTAGCGATTTGTCGGTGCGGGCGACGGCTATATTAGTGGCAGTGCTACGACCCATGCCCATACCCCGCGCAGACGTCCGATCATATTTTCTATTGTTATTTTATACGTGGTGCCCCGTTACAATAGTTTATGTATACGTAATTATATTGTATTAGTTCTGAGTCACGTCGTAGTCGTCAAGTCGTTTACCCGATTGAAATCGATCGATCAATGATTGTGCCTATGTGTGTGTGTGTAAGGGAGGGGGATTCGTTTATATAATAAATCGTTTTTATTTTCTTTACAACATTATCTCCGTGATCCAATTATCTACATGATTAACATTAGTTTAATATAGCACGCGACAATGACGTCGGTATGGAATCGAAAAACATGAAGGTTATAGGCATGCGGCCGCGGCGTAAAATAACTGTCCTTATAGCAACCGATATCCTACGCTGTCGTACTGAGGAATTTTTTCTTTTCCTTTTTTTTTTTTTTCAAATTTTACCTTCGTAAAGTCACATTTAGTCAGCTGTTCGACGTTTCTCAATTAGTCACAAACGTTTCGCCTAATCCCCTCCCCCTGTCCCGTGGTCCTTCTGAATTACGTGCTCGCGGTTTTCCTCTGTACGACATGACCCACACAACGACGCTGATTGATTACGCTTCTGCGATCTATACGGTCCAGCGCGCGTGTCAATGTTACGGATCCGATATGATATATTATGTATGCGAGCGAAACAATAATTTATAAAACTGCATAATGTTATAATCTCAATATGATAGGATTGTGCTCTTTCTCGTCCTATCTATGTTTCTAGTGCGGGTGTATGCTACGCATATAAGGAGTTCGAAAAGCTTGAAATCTTTTCGTAAAACACATATAAAGTTCGAACTGTTTCCGAGCTTTTCAAATACCCTGTTATACGTACACATAAAATGCGTACTACGGTATTGAGTCGTGATGACTCGAATCTATATAGTGGAAGAATTTAAACTATTAATATTAATTAATATTTGAATGGACCTAGAGTATACCTAGTATGAGTAATCGGTAATTTCGACTCTATATAATATTATAATAGATTATACTCGTATTGTATAAAATGCGTTTTTTGTCACGGTGAGATTACACTTCCTTTGTGACGGTAAAAAATTAAATTAAAATAAAACATAACTATTATACTTTATAATCCTCGATGACCAGTCATAGATAATGCAATTGTACCGGTATATGTATAAATAAATTATACTTATACAAAGTCGTTTTGTGTATGTGATTAACGGAGCAGAGAGATTTATTGCTGAATTTAATTACGTTCATTCCTACGAATGAACACAATCTTTGTATATCATTATATCGTGCTGCATGCTGCACGCTTATTTGAATTATTCAATTTGGGTAATAAGTCCAATGAAACAATGGTCGTCTGCTGAAAATACCGCAAAAGTTGAGATAATTGTGATACATATGCCTTCGACGTGAACGCAATTATAGTAACATACTAAAGACGAATTAGTTAACTTATGAATTTGAGATTTTAGTGCTATCAAATGACACTAAGTATCACCCAAATTAATTGACCGTATAGTGTGATGTATAATAGAATAAAACAATTATAGAAATTAAGATATAAAAATCAGTTTGATAGTAAAAGAAGGACAAAATGTGTTTATGCAGTTCTCCACCCTACTATATCCATCAAATTCTTAAAAATGTTATCGACAAGCTCACGGATAGGGGAAGTATTTTAAAAATGTAACGAGTTCAAATCAAAAAACGTTCAATATTGTCTTCAGAAGAAATAATAAATTAAACCAAATGTAACGCATTTTTATAAATTATGATGGTTATTTGTACTTATTCAAGTCACGAACTAATTAACCGAATACGTGAAATCTATCCAAATGTATGAACAACGAACAGTCCATATCCAACTGCCTATATTTTACTTTTAGTTATATGATTTGAAACAGAATTTTTTTCTGAAAACAACATTATATAAATATCGAGCCATTAATTTTACATTATTTATAAGCCTTATAAATATTATTTCTAATCAAAAATATAACGTTGTAGTGATTTAAAATTAAAAAATCATTTTTAACATCAAAAATAAATTAAACCGACCTAAAAGTGTGTGTCGAAAAAAAAATCAATTTTTATAATATATTTATATACTTATATAAGATTTCAAACAATAACCACAGAGAACGCATTACACGATGTTGCGTTAACAATAAAATATAATAAAGATTGGATTCCATTTTTGGACTTTCGTTGGCCTCTCGTCGAATCGATGAAGAATGAAATAAACATTTTTTTTAGCTCGTTAATTGTCATTTCGTTACTTAAGAGTTTAGTTTGTCCTTGACTGGGGATTGAAAAATCAATGTTTTATAAACTTTAATAATACATATATTTTAAACGCAAGGGGACATTAAATAGTTTAGAGTATGAATTTAAATCGTTATTTTTCACAAGATTTTAATCATGCGTTTTATGGTTTTACTTACATTTTAGTGTAAATTCATATACATACTGGGCCGGCGTTAGGAATGGGCAATCTGGGCCTAAATCCAGGGTGCTTATTGAAAGGGCTCAATGATATGTTAAAACTGAAAAAATTATAGGAATATAATTATATGATATTCTATCTATTCTATTGATTATTATTCATTATGATAGGTATATTATAATAATATTATATTATATTATATTATAATCTATTTCATAAATAATAAATTATTGTCAGTCACCGTTCATAATCGTTATTTATTTAAAATTTAGCAATTAATAGCATCAGATAACGATTTAAAATAAAACAACTACTAATTATATGGGGAGAGCGCATATTTGTTTATTCGCCGAAGGCGTCAATGACTCTATTGCCGGCACTTCATACATAAATTATCAATGTATTTATAATAAATTATAAATTGTATTTACATAGATTGAAAGAATTGGGAATATTTTTTGAAAATAACTAAACAAATCTCTCACATCCTGCTTGTGAGTTTATGACGAAATAGAACCATTATTACATTAATCATATATTATTTAAATAATATTAAATTATATAGGTATACTTTTTATTTTCGATACCAACGTTTGTTTTAGTCATCAAAACTGTGAACACGAAAACGAAAAATTACAAAATGTATGAGTTTTACTACGGATAATTTAATGTGATAAAGTAGGTGGAATAAAATGGACAGAAAACACGGTTAACTATATACAGTAAATAAGGACGAAACAATCATAAATAAAACATTATAAGGAAATTTAAGCATATATATATATATATATACAATATTTAACTTTAGTTATTGTAAGTAAGCTAAAGTGAAGATATGTATAATACAGACATCGATATATAATCAATCGAAAAATACTTATAACGCTGATCTAAAAATATGAAAACTACATCGAGTTTTGGTGGTCAGTAATGCAAGTTTAAAACAGATAATTTTAAATTCAAAATATCAACACAATGTTTCGGTGGTCGCTGTAAAATAATTATATAACTCATGGTTAAATCATTAACTATATGTGTAACTGGTGAATCATATATTGTAATCGGTAA
>JASXSY010000373.1:0-61043 GCA_034509805.1 Sipha maydis | reverse complement strand
AAGACTATAGTTTTTTCTAGAAAACTGCTTGGTCCAGAGGAGATCATAGCTCAGTAGTTCCCCATCCCATCAAACACGAGATAGACGCAGATACATGCTTAACGAGCATTTTTCTCTTTACTATTTTACTTGACCATTGACCAAAGATTTATGAGGATTATTGAATTGGAATATAGTATAGACGTGCGCACGAAAATTGGTGGATGTGCCCGGGCACCCCCCCAAAACGTTATAAACGCGGACCTACAATTTAAGTCTGGATAGAGAACTCGTAAATTAACGGATGTTGTTCGAACTAAATCTAAATGTTCTATAGACATGAAACCATTGGCGTAATTTCGCTAAAATTTAGGGGGTGCAAAACTCATCAGAAAAGTTACAAACTTTCAACAAATTGTCAAAATCCTTAACTTTGCAAATTTATTTACCACTTTTAACTTAATTCCAGTTCCTCGATAAAAATTGTATATAGTATACACATACATTGTATACACAATTTAGTACCTATTATCATTATTATGAACTTATAATTAATTTTTACTCTCATTTGTTTATTATATTCTGATTATCAACTGATAATGTTCGTCTATCATTATCGTAAATTCAAAACAACAATCATGTTTCTGTTAAGTTATAATATAAATATTTATATTTGCATAATATTAGTTATATTTTTTTGGATGTACACCACTTCATTATAAACCCTCGACCCATCATTGCACTAGTTATTATAAATATAGAAAATTTAGGGGGGTGCAATTTTACAGTTTTGTGCACCCCCTCAAAAAAACCAGGGGTGCAAGTGCACTCTCTTTGCATGAAGCATTTCTTTTCAAAATAAAAAATATTTTGGCCAACAAAAGGAGTTCATTCAAATTTTCCAACTTAAGAAATATCTAATAGTTATATAATACCAATTTAATGCTCAAGATAGTAAGTACTATATTGATTCAAAAAATATATAAATATATTCAATTTAAAAGTTGTTATTTTAATGAAATATTACATTTTTGTTTTATAATAAAGTAAGAACTATAAAATTAGAGAACAAAATTTATTATTTATTATTTATTTACAAGTTTATTTTTTATAAAATAAAATGCATGAAGTTGTAAATGCTATCTATAGATTAAAATAAAAAGTTTTTATTTAATGCATTTTTCTTTTTAAATGTATTTTTTAGTAGCGTATTAAGTACATTTTTAAAACATAACTGCATGCATATTTTAAGGTTTTTAAGAGCATGAAGTCCCTAGTCCTAATTATCATTATATTGTTATCTACACAAACGAACGGTAAGATAATTCCAGATATTATCAGTATACTCCCTGTAGCAAGTGGTGAATAATGTACCTATAAAGGGACGGCCTGGGAGAAAAATTCAGGCCAGGAAAATGTATTACACCAGGCCACATTTCAATGTTTACGGCATAGGTGTTAATATAAGGGGGATGTGGGGAAGGAAAATTTATATGAGGTTTTACACCCCCTTCCCATTACAAATTAATTTTATAATTATTTATTAACTTTTTAGACTTTAGCTTATAATATATGTTAGAGGACATAAAAATAGTAAATAGACCTTTAATTAGTATCAATATTTTAGTGACTGTTCATCTCAATTCAATTTCTAAGTCTAAAGGGTAGTTACACCTAGATGTATGTATTCTCTTTAAACAACTGAAAAAAAAAGTTCAATTAACCATTTAATCATTTATTAAACATAATTATAATATATAAATAAGCAATACTATGCTTGAATTTTCTTAAACAAATCACAATTCATAAATCAAAGAGTCTCGCTAGAGACTCCTTTCTGTGCTTAATAAACACGAAAATTGACCGATAAACCCGATAGCGTGACTATTATACATTAAAATTTTGTCTTGGCACTCGGACCTCTCACTCGCACGCGTTGGTTGTATGCGGAGTGCAAGAGAGATACAGCTAAAAACTGCAATTTTATGAGTCTCATTTTTCACTCGACGTTCACTCCGTGGATCGTACTTGGGTACTTTCCGGCGTTGTGTCAATAACATTTCTAATAATAGCAATTACAACAACAGGGAGATATGTAAAAGATGCTTTGGAAAAATAATTGAAATTCTCAAAAAAATACTTCAGAGAAGTAAAAAAGGCTTTCTGTGCGTAAGTTGAAGCGATTTGGAGAAAAGATGGAAATTTAATGTGAATAAATAAGTGAAATCAGTCTCAAAAATATGTGCCAAAAAGGCCCATGGTTGAAAAAGTAGAATTAGGAGCTTAATAAAGAAAATAAATTAATACTCAAATTCTGTGTCGAAAAGGCACATTGTTGAAAAAATTCCTAAATTGTGAGGTTAATAAAGAAGTGAAATCAATCCCAAAATTCTGTGCCTTAACTTAAAAATATATCAATTCACAAAAATGTCAAGTTGTTCAACTGTACAAACATTGAAAATAAAATTAGCACAGAACGGCTAGATAATAAATACCTAGTCCTTCCAACGAAACATAATGTACAATATTAAAGGTCTATTCACACTTAACCGTTCCATATCCGTGCTGTCCGTTCTGTGTCCTGCGTTTTAAATTTGTTTACTTGTTATGAAATGGGCATGTTTACACATGTCCGTTCCGTGTCCGTAATTTTAGATTTTTTGGAGACAATGTTTTGGGGAATTTCACTGATACGGACATACTCGTCGGTAGGTTTTAACGACACTGAACAGGCACGGACAACGGACACTGAACGGTACTGTGTAAAGTATGATTCACACTAGTCAGACACGTACCGACAGACACCGTACCGTACCGTTCGGGAAAATATTTTGTTATTTGTTTAAATACAGTAATTCACATTTAAACGTTTCGTTCCGTTCATACACGTAGCGAACCAACAGAGTCCGTCCGGCATTCCGCGCGAGAATGTTTTATCGGAAACAATTTTTAGAAAGTTTTATCAAATATTTACAATTTACGGGCTACGAGTGTTCGAATCGGGATTTTTCTACTGTAGTATAGTTAACAAATATTAACAATAAAGCATGATTCACACTAGTCAGACACACACCGACAGACACCGTACCGTACCGTTAAAATAAACTATACCGACCCATATGTTCCCATACCTACATTTTTGCTACAACATCGTAAAGTGCATTTCAAGTTTGAATTTTGACAAAATACGTAAAAATCACGATAATGTGCGAAATTAATGTATTATATTATATTTTAGTTAGTATTACCAGGTATGCCTATGGAAGTTGAAATGTTTTTCCAAGCAGGATTCTTTGTACACATGGTCAATATATTTTTTATGTGACAAAGCATAGAGACATTCTTGGTATCTAACGAGTTTAATTAATAACTCCAAATTCATCACGTGTGGAAAATATAAAAAAAGTAAAAAAAATGAGAAGTTTGTATAATAATATGTACGAACTTCAAAAGTATGTAACTGCGAATAACAGCGAATGACGGCAGACGGATAAAATTTGTCTGTTGTTCATTCACACTTATCAGTCAGACGTGTTCCGACCCGTTCAGACAAAACATTCTCACGCGGAATGTCGGACGGACGCTGTCGGATCGGTACGTGTATGAACAGAACGGAACGTTCAAATGTGAATTACCTATATTTAAACACACATAAAAATATTTTGCGAAACGGTACGTTACGGTGTCTGTCGGTACGTATCTGACAAGTGTGAATCAGGCTTAATATATAATAGTATAAAGAAATTAAAAATAATGTAATTCAGCCGTTGAGCGGTCAGGCCAATTATAAATCCCAATAGGTCAGGCCACCGGGAACCTCCCGGTATCCCAGTGGGCCAGGCCACCCCTGTACCTATATATAAATTAAAATTATGAATTGTACTAATTAATGCTTTATATTTATTACTTGGATACTTAATATATTTAAGTTCCTTTTCAAGTTCACTGTATTTCGTGATACCTTTCGCGGTCTTAACTAAAAAAGTTTACAATTATTATTCGTTATTTTTAAAATAACGAATATAGTATATACATTATATATTTTAACAAAACTCTGCCAACTCAAATATTATTCAAAAATATTAAAATCCCGATAAGAAATGATAATTACTATAAATATAATTATAACAATAATTATTATATATTATTAGAAATAATAATTAGGTACTTAATTTTAAATAATATGCCTTCCCATTTCAGGTATTACCCAGTATATTTTAAATTTTAATTTTAATGTAATATTAAATATAGACACATTATCTCGTTTTGAGTTTCCTCCTATATACATATCATGTGTAATATGCTTCATAGAATACAGGAAAATAAAAGTCAAACAAATTGTGTTTTGGGACTACTACTTGAAACAAAGCTTTGTAGCTGAAAAAGTTTGAAAATCACTGTTTTAAGCTATATGACGAGCATGTAAATATAAATAATATAGGTACTACTATAATAATATTGTGTTATAATATTCCTATCGTACTATCGATCGGATTTTTCAAGGCCGTTGAATATTAGCTAGGGTATCGGGGTAGGGATCGATTGGTCTGTCTCCTCCCAACTGAAAGTATAAAGTCAACAATTTTAATATTATTATTATTATTGTAAAGAATTACTCGGTGGTGGGGCTAGATAATGACTGTTCGTGACTGTCGATCCGTGACATGCGATCATCCTACTGAAAGAATAACGATAAAAAAAAACCTTGGTACCTATACAACCTACGTATGTTCATTTTAAACCTACCACGTGGATTGTGTATGTATACTATTTTGTAGAAACTAAAATATTTAGGTTTACTTATAATATAGTCTTATGCAAGTTATAAAGAGTTTCCCTTTTAAAAAGTTCAAGCAACATTGCTCTTTGGTTACTTAATTTTTATTTTTAACTATTCAATTTCCTAAACTTTTTGAAATAATGAGGTATTTAGTGACAATTAATTTATTTTAATTATTGTCGATTGGCAATCGGTTTAATAAACTTCCAGTATAAAATGTTATAGAAAAATCTGTAATACCATTTTTACGGTAATAGTTTTAGTTATTTACAAATCCAATGGAAACAATTGCATTTTTTTTAATTTAATAAGTTTAATCTGTAGATATTTTTAAAAATAATTATTGAATATTGATTTTTCTCTTCAAAATGATCAACAAATTTATAGTTATTATGTAAATATCATTATATTCAACAAAACTTTTTCCTCAATATTATTCGAAAACTATTTACACGACACCTACGCAGCGAAATCCGAAGAATGATCGAAATAGTTATTTAACCACCTATACGGGGTTGTAAATGGTTTAATTAAAATTCCATATAAAACATATTATAAATAAAGATAGCTGTATATTTATTACTTAAACGCTTAATATAATTAGGTCCCTCTTCAAGTTTACTGTATTTCGTGATACCTTTCGCGGTCAACTAAAAAAGTTTACTACACAATTATTAATCGTTATTTTTAAAATAACGAATATAGTTAAGTATAACTACTTAAAAGACTACATATGATTTATTTATAAAATAATTTAAACGCACAAATTTTTAATTCATCAACCCATTGAATAAGAAAAAAATTTAATGTTAAAAATAAATCTATTTGGTTTCATTATAACATAATATGTGTAGCCTATCTAAAATGGAGCATGGATAATCCTAGACTAATGTCTAGACCATATTGTAGAAATTTGTTTTCGTTGTACAATTTATTTTGGTATCCCTTTAAAATAGCGAAGATAAAAGCGAATGACAATAATATCGATAGGTAATATATATTTCGATAAATAATGATTTTTTTTGGACACAAGTAAATTATCAGTTTAGTAGTACGATTAGATATCTTTATTCTTTAATCGTAGTTTTGTAGTGATCGAGTATTCAAGTGGTTAGTTTAGTTCGTGTTACGTGTATAATTCTTCGCTGAGTGTAAATAATATTGTATTAATATGGAATATTGAAAAACAAAATATGGCGCACAATTTCTGTTGCACGATAGCGACCCTTCAAATAATCGATTAATTATATTTTCTACACATGATAATTTAGACATAATGGGCCATTATAGTGATTGGTTTGCTGATGGTACGTTTAAAACATCGCCTTTAATATGTTCAAAAGTGTATACAATACATGTATTAGTTAACGAAAATATTATTATTCCCACTATTTATGCTTAACTGCCGAACAAGACTGAAGAAACATATATTCGTCTGTTAACAACTTTAAAAGAAATTAAGCCTAATTAAAATCCAAAATCAATCATGACAGATTTCGAACGTAGTGCTTTTAACGCATTCAAATATTTATTTCCAAATATAAAACAAAATGGTTGCCATTTTCATTTCGCACAATCTATATACACATTCAAAAAATTCAAGGTTTATCAATCAAGTATAAATTAGATCCTAATTTTGCTTTACATTTAAGAATGATATCGACTCTTGCCTTTGTGCCACCGAACCATGTTATACTCTCATTTGAAGAATTGTTAGATTCCCCATTTTTTTTGCGAAAATGAAGAATTTATTAATCCACTAATTAACTATTTTGAGGACACGTGGATTGGACGTCGAGGAAGAAAAAATCTTCGGAAATCATTGTGTTTTGATCGGAACTCCTATGAAATTTTCAAACGCCAGGGGTCCAAAACCAATAATTCTATTGAGGGTTGGCGTAGAGGTTTCAGCTCACTATTAGGTATATTTTGTTTGTTGATAAATTTAATGAATTAATGAATTAACTTAATACATTTTAATCTTTAGCATCACATCAATTTGGAAATTTATTGAATGCCTTCAAAGACAACAGAATTTGGAGGAAATTAGATATGAGCTGTATCAATCTGGAATGAATAATATAAGGAAAAAAAAAAGAAGTACAAAGATTCTGCTGAACGGATTAAAAATTAGTAAATACGTTCGACGAAAATGATAATTTAAATTTATTAAAAGGAATTGCCTATAATTTGACATATTGGTTCATAAATATTTTATTTATAATAAAAATAAACATAAACAAAACAAACAATGTATAGATACGACAAAAATAATAATTTTTTTCATAAGTTGAAATTTTTTTATATTTTCCATAATATTTTATTCGCTAAATTATTCATTCAATTGAATGATTTTCGATGTTTTCTATTCAATATTTTGTGTTCGATTTTTTTATTTTCGCTATTTTGGAGGTGAACCATTTATTTTGACCAGTTTTAAATCATGTTATGAATATTATTTTGTAGAAAAGTTGGAAAATTGTATAAAACAATACATTTTCTTGATCCAATGTAATTCATTATCGAAACATTTCATTTAAATCTGGTTGAATATTTACTAAAACTCACTTTTAGTTTGGTATCAATATAATTTATAGTTGTTATTATTTATCCTTGATTTGAAATTAAAGACCTGCAGAAGTGGCCCACCCGATTCCTGAAATTGAATGTGTTATACATTATACGTTAATTTTAAATTAAAAATTCGTTGAATTGCGATTATATAGCTAGTGTTTTTATTAACTTTTTAAAATAAATCCATTACATTTATTTTAAAACCAATTACTTTAGGACAACTAAAAAATTTAAAATAATATCATGTCATCGTTGCATTTAGTTGCCTGAAAAATCAATTTTAATGTACATTTTTTTTGTAAACAAAATTTTATAGACTAAATTTTAAATTAACTTCAAATACCAGCCATTGGTTATTGGGTCATATGATATATTTTATTATAAATAAAATGAGTAAAATGCACTCGAAGAAAAGATAAAAATAATATAATAATTACCGGCTTACTTATTTACCTATTTCTAAAGAAAATTATTCAAACTATTGACTAATTTAATCATTGTGAGATAAAATTATTAGTTTTTTCAATATCAAATACGCCCTTAATAAACATGTAATAAAAGTATTATTCTCAGCAAACTATAGTTTTACAAAACAGAAACAGTGAGAGCAGTATTATATACTATAATAGTAGTATTAGAATGAGAACCACAAGACAAACGACCTAGAAGAAGAAATGGGTAAAGATGGATAGATGTAGTTGTAGAAGACCTAAGAACCCTAGGAGTTCAGGACTGGATAGAAGCTGTCCAAAATAAAGACAGGTGACGAAATATAGTAATGGTGGTAATAACTTTTAAATAGTAGACTTACCAGAAGAAAAAGAAACTATAGCTATATTTAAATGATAACTTTACTTTTAAATCTGTATTTTAAATTTAATTCCCAAAATACTTAATTGTAAAAAAAAAAAAAAACATATTAACTTATAAGTTTATAATAATTTAATATAAATTACTAATAACACGATTTTGAAATTATCCAGATTACTTCAGATTGTTATTTTATGGTATTTTTTTTAAGCTCACGTGAAACCAGAAAACTATATCATATGATCTTCTTCTTCTTCTTCTTCTTCTTCTTCTTCTTCTTCTTCTTCTTCTACTTCTTCTTTTGCCTCGCCTTCCTCCCAACTATTTGGGGTCGGTCACCCTTGTCCTACACCTCCACTTTACTCGGTCAATCACATCTCCTCTGCACACACCGACAGCCCTCATGCCATTCTCCAAAGTCTCCAACCATCTCTTTTTTGGTCTTCCTCTTCCTCTTTTCCCTTCAACGTCCATCTTCATAACCACTCTTACTGCATTCGTTTCCTCTCGCCTCATCACATGCCAAACCATCTCAGCCTATTTTCTCTCATTTTGTCCACAATTGGCGCTACACCAACACTACCTCTCACGTATTCATTCCTTATTCTATCTTCTCTTGTCACTCCACTCAATCATCTAAGCATTCTCATTTCCGCGACACTCATACTATGTTCTATTCTCCTGTTAACCGCCCAACACTCTGAACCATACAGCATAGTTGGTCTCACTACACTTTTATAAAATTTACCTTTCAGCCTAATTGGAATTCTCTTATCGCATAACATGCCCGATGCTTCTCTCCATTTCATCCACCCGCACTTAATCCTATGTTTTACATCCATGTCAAAGCCCCCGTCCTTTTGAACAAAAGATCCTAAATATTTAAAGCTCTCAACTTCACCTATCACATCACCATCTATTATCGGTTGTCTCCTCATTCCTTTAACATCTTGGTCTCTTTGTCCAAAATCATACTCTATATACTCAGTTTTATTTCTACTAATTCTCAATCCCTTTTCTTCGAGGGCTAACCTCCACTCATTTACCCTATTATTGACAACTTCCAGGTTTTCTCCTACCAGAACTATATCATCCGCAAACATCATACACCATGGTATCTCACCCTGTATCTCCTTTGAAACCTCATTCATTACCACTGAGAACAGGTAGGGGCTTAGAGTTGACCCCCGGTGCACACTTCTCCTATACTGAAACCTTCTGATACTCCACACCGACTCTTGACACTAGTACTCGACCCTTCATACATATCCTGGATCAAATTAACATACATTTTTGGGACATTTTTCCTCATTAATGCCTACCATAAAACTTCCCTTGGCACCCTGTCATACGCCTTTTCTAAATCTATAAACACCATGCATAGTTTTTTATTCTTTTCTCTGTACTTCTTTACTAATTGCCTAACACAAAATAATGGCTCCATTGTCGATTTTCTTGGCATAAAACCAAACTGGTTTTCTGATATCGACGTCTCACTTCTTATCCTCTTCTCTATAATCTTTTCCCAGATTTTCATACTATGACTCATGAGCTTTATTCCTCTATAGTTCCCAGATTCTTGTATGTCTCCTTTTCCTTTAAATATTGGTACAATAAGACTGTTTCTCCAATCTTCTGGCATTTTTCCCTCTATCAGTACCTTATTAAAAAGATTTTTCAACCACCCAATGCTTACATCCCCTAACATTTTCCACACCTCTACAGGTACTCCATCTGGTCCTACCGCTTTTTTCTTTTTCATCGCTTTCACTGCATCTCTCACTTCCTCCTCACCCACAAGACCAATCAATCCTTCATTCCATAACATACTCTCTAAAGCTTCTTTTGGATACTCCTCGTTCAGTAATTTCTTAAAATATTCTTTCCATCTTTTTTTCACATCCTCATCTTTTGTTAAAACTCTCTTATCCTCATTTTTTATACACCACACATCTTGGAAATCCTTGGATCGCTTTTCTCTCACCTTCGCCAGTCTATAAATTTCTGTTTCTCCTTCCTGTGTTCCTAGCCGCTCATATAACTCATCATACCTATTAAGCTTCGCTTTGCTTACCGCACTTTTCACTATTTTACATACATTTTTATACTCTATCCAATCTTCCCTCTTCCTGCTTTTCTGCCATACCTTAAATTGCTTTTTCTTACTCGCTACTACTCTCTGAATCTCCTCATCCCACCACCATGTTTCTTTGTCTTCAGGTAAACTAATTTTGGTTTCACCAACAACCTCTTTTGCTATGTTCTTAACACAAGTGGCCATCCTTCTCCAAACCTCATTTACATCTCCCTCAACATTCCACACAGCTTTTTCTTTTAATTTCTTTATAAACTCCTTCTCTTTGTTTCCTATTAATTTCCACCACCTAATTCTGATCTCCTTCCCTGTCTTCCTTCTTTTGTTTATCTTTTTTTCCACTACACCATACTTCCATTATCATCAACCTTTGTTGTGTTATTACACTCTCTCCAGGAATTACTTTACAATTCTTTACTCTTTTTATATTGTCTCTCCTCCACATAAAATAATCAATCTGCGACCTATTTCTTCCACTCTTGTATGTTATATAATGCTCTTCTCTTTTACTAAAACTATATCATATGATATCTGATGAAATAATAACTAATAATGCAATTATAAACTTAGATTAAACTATCAATGATGTAGTTCTACAAAAAAGTTTTGAGTATACATAAATTTAATTAAAAAGGTTGAGTTGGGTTAATTGCTAACTCCACGCAACTCTTTTTTTGTCCGTGAGCGATAAGATTAGCTAACAAAGTAAAAATCCGAAATTAAAATCAATAAAATACAATTTGAGACTATACTAGTGATTTGCAGCAGAGTAACGAACGACTTTTTAAAATAGATTTCCTTGCAATAAAATATAATGTAATAGATAATTGTAATATAAATGTGTAAAATATAAAAATAATAACCGTTTTCAATAAACGTGATAACAAGAAAATATGTTTAGTATTTTTGATTTTTGAAGAAAAAGACAAAATTTGTAAATAATGTTTATAGCTAAAAAGTTTATAGTATATACCCGCATATTTCAAATTAAACTATAAATATACGTATCAACCAAAAAATAAGTCATTTTACGTCACATACCCGTGTATACGCTCCACTAATTCATTATAAGCTGTAAGTTATAATTAAATTATTATTTTACAGCAAATTTGTATGAATTAATAAGGGCTCATTATTTATAGCTCAAAAAAAGGTGGTTATAAACGCTATAATATATTCTTAAAAATATTCATATAAGTGCTTGAATATGCACGAAATATATTAAAATATGCGAAAAAAAAATGTATTCAGTAAAAAAAATATATTTCCCTTTTATCATTAAAAAAACTTAATATGGTCGCTTATCGATCATGCTGTTATATAATACAAATACATAATTAACTTAAAGTTAAATAATACATTTTAAATAAATAAATAAATAAACATTAAACTTAAGAAAAAAAATGTGTTAATTAACATGAATTAATTACAAATATTAATAACTAATACTACTATAATTACTTGTTATTATCAAGAAAAATTTTTTAAGGATTACGGAGATGAAAAATATACTTAAAAAAGTAAAATATCAAATAGCAAATTTCTATATACGTAAAAATTTTCGGCAAAATAGAAAAAATCAAAATATCCTCTATAATTCGAAGTATGCAAAAATATGAAACAAAAAATGTCGTATTTAGTTACTTAGTTATCTGAAACAAATTTTTAGCCCACAAAGGTGTCTTTAAAATATTTAAAAAAAAATATACAAAAGCTAGAAGTTATAAACTCTGGAAATTAATTAATATATAACAGAATATAAGGATTTAAATGTAATTAGTTAATAATATTGAAAAACAACTTCATATATATAATTTTGTATCTAAATAATTTAATAATTAATACATTTTATTATTAATATCTTTTGATTATTTAGATATTTAATCCAAATATCTAAGCATGTGGAAGTGCTGTGTTTTATTTAATAATTCATTTTAGATTCTGAACGGAGTGAAGAATGTATTGATTTTACAATGATGTGTGTTTTTTTTTTTTTTTTTTTTTGTGTCTGTCGACACGATTTGGGGCAGTAAAAATGCTTCGATTGCCTTATGTAGCAACTTTTCTGAAAGAAAAGTGAATCTGTTTGGTACTTCGGGGGGTTAGTATTTTGACTTTTATTAAGCTATTTATAGACAATTGAAATTTTCAATTTTTTTAAGTATTTTTTTTTTAAATAACGATAAAATTTTTTTGGCTGCCCAGAAAATCTTGAAAATTTAATACAAGGTTTCTTATAAGTTGTTCCTTAACTGATAAAAAAAAATCTAAAATCGTAAGTCACAATTTTTTTTTATAAGTGCTCAAAGTTCCAATTTATACGAAATATGTAAAAATCACGATAATTTGCAAGTTATTTTGTAGATAAAAATTCATAAAATTTTTTCTGTTCATACTTAAGGTTCAAAATTTTAACACTAAGTTATTTATAAGCTACTCTTCAATAATCTTTAAAAAAATTTCTATCGGAATTAGAGGAAAAAATTTTATGACTGTTTGAAATTTAAATATTTACGAAATTGCATAAAATAGCGATTTATTCTCAAACGGTTTTAAATATTTTTTATAATTCAAAAAGTATAAGTCGCAGATTTTTGAAATTTCTACCAGCTGTTGAGATTGGTATTTCCTTTATGTCATATTTTTTTCAAAATATTATATTGATTTTTAAGCCACTTATAGGCATTTAAAATATTCGATTTTTTTACATTTTTTTTTTATAATCGGTGATAAAAAAAATTTGGCTCGTACAAAATACTTGAAAATTTAATAGAAGATTCCACAGAAGTAGTTCTTAAAGTCATTCAAAAATTATTAAAATCCATAGGCACAATTTTTTTTTATAAGCGTTTGAACAGCGAATATTGACATAAAATTACATGTAAAATATAATATAATGTATAATATTCTAGACTGACAAAAATATCGATTTTTTTTAAAATGCTCTAACTCAAAAATGAAAAACCGCAACAACTTGAAATTTTCACCAAATCTTTATATTGACGTTCTCTATACATGGTTATGATTTCAAAGTATTTTGACATATTTTGACTTATTTATAGACAATTTAAATTTTCGATTTTTGTAAAATTTTTGTTTTTAAACATCTATAAAATTTAATTGGTTGAGCGAAAACTCTTGAAAATTGTATACTAGGTTTATAATAAGTTAAACTTATCGTAAATAAAAAATATCGGTGATCGGTTAACTCAATTTTTTTTTATAAGCCCTTAATGCTCAAATTTGTATAAAATGTGTAAAAATCACGATAATTTGCAAGTTATTTTGTAGATAAAAATTCATAAAATTTTTTCTGTTCATACTTAATGTTCAAAATTTTAACACTAGGTTATCTATAAGCTACTCTTCAAAAATCTTTAAAAAAATTTCTACCGGACTAAAAGGAAAAAATTGTATGACTGTTTGAAATTTAAATATTTACGAAATTGCATAAAATAGCGATTTATTCTCAGACGATTTTAAATATTTGTTATAATTCAAAAAGTATAAGTCGTAGATTTTTGAAATTTCTACCAGCTGTTAAGATTGGTATTTATTTTATGCAATATTTTTTTCAAAATATTATATTGATTTTTAAGCCACTTATAGGCATTTAAAATATTCGATTTTTTTACATTTTATTTTTATAATCGGTGATAAAAAAAATTTGGCTACTACAAAATACTTGAAAATTTAATCGAAGATTCCATAGAAGTAGTTCTTAATGTCATTCAAAAATTATTAAAATCCATAGGCACAATTTTTTTTTATAAGCGTTTGAACAGCGAATATTGACATAAAATTACAAGTAAAATATAATATAATGTAGAATGTCCTAGACTGACAAACTATATCGCTGTATGCATCTGCCAACCCATCCTAATTGAAAAATATATTTATCGTTTCAAAATAAAATATACTTTTTACAATGTTTATAAATAACAATGTATTATATCCTAGACAAACATATGAACTCCGTTCAGAATCGTTATTCGTATACAATGATATCTATCATTGCATTCAAATTTAACAAATCCATTATAATAATGACCTATCCTATAAGCGAGGTGCACTCCACCCCTAACTGTACAGCAGAGCGAGGCCCATCCGGTTCTTTTTTTTTTGCCTTTTAAATATTCTAGTATAAAATTATATTTATATATAATTACATTAAATTATTGTAATTTATTTGTTGATAAATAAATTTTAAATATTTAAAACACAAACAATGGAGATTAATATAATTAAGAATCACTAATGAAAACGA
Source organism: Sipha maydis (assembly GCA_034509805.1). Taxonomy (NCBI): domain Eukaryota; kingdom Metazoa; phylum Arthropoda; class Insecta; order Hemiptera; family Aphididae; genus Sipha; species Sipha maydis. The sequence continues at coordinate 46,538 of JASXSY010000373.1, read as the reverse complement.
CTACACATTTTTAAATTTTAAAAAATGAGTAGTTAGTTTGTATTATAACTAATACCTATATCATAGTAATATACTTGCACTTACATCATTCTAATTATTTTATTTACTTTGACCTATATTTCTATTTAAACATTTTAAAAGTTTTAATCAGTAATGTGAACTGAAAATCATAACTAGAAAATTATGATTTGCGGTAACTAAAATGGACGAGGAAAATGTGAAGAAGAACAAAAATTACTACTACAAAATCTTAAATACTGTCGTTCGTTTATTGTCAGTTTGACATTATTTAAATTATTTAATTTCGTATTTTGACTATAACGGACAAACATGTTGAATTCACTTATGTTCTACTTAGTTTATTTTAGAAAAATGATATTATGAATTGTAATAATATTATACTAAAAATGGTATCTGACAAGTGATCATTATAATAACGTAGCAAATTATTTGATTACTCAGTACTCTCGCGTTTCACAATAAATTGCCTTTAAAATGGAAAATTATAATGTACGTGAACTCGGGCGAACGATCAAGATAAATAGTATTTAGATAAATGGTATTGGATTAGTCGTATAAATTACTTGGTAATTTTTATAATGGGAAAATTAATAGCACGAAGATTATGTTAATATCATATTGGGTGTGGGGAAAGTAGCGGCAGGCTCCTGCGGCGGCTATCCATAGCTTTTATTTATACACATTATTAAGTTGACACTCCTTTAATATTCTATGACCGGTTACTTGTTAAATGTGATCGCGTGCACATATTACACATAATTGTACATACAATAAGATTATAACGTGCCAAACATAATCCATAAATCTTATTTATCTAAAATCGAAAATATTTTAACAATAAATGTTATCTATGAAACAATAACAACTTAATTTATCTATATGAATATATTGAATGTACAAAGAAAAAAAAATTACAATTGAAGTATTTTTTAAGGTATAATTTATACACTATGCATTATACTTTTAATTATTTATAACTATTAGTTTGAAGCGAGCAAACAAATTAAATAAAAACTTTTTATACTAACTAGTAGTTCCATAAGCGTTAAGAATGCATAAAGTTATTAGCAGAAATTAGATTTTATAGCACTAAAAAATACAGTGAAATATGTGCTAAAATATTCCCTAGAATATTTTCTTTCCTATCTGATTTTATAGCTTTATATATAAATCAAAATTTAATTCTTAGTTCAAATACCTTCAATCTTTATTAGCGTCTCATTATATAATTCCGGCAAAAAATCGATATTGGGATAATGTCACCGCTCATGTAACCTTTATATTTGTCCGAAAGGACAGAAGCTTGAGATGGAAAACATATCGTTTATTATATGGCGAATAATTAGAGAATTTGATGAGGAGATGAACTCAATGCTGCGTCTGCAAATGTCATATCCCAATGGTTGTCATCTTCCAGCAAATGTAATTCGCGACACGCATCATGATGTGTCGTACAAAATCGTAAGTATTGAAAGGACATCGGTCCAGGAACAATAACCAACAATAAACGCAAAAAGAAACATTTTCGTTGATTTGAATGAACTTAAATTAATTAATAAATGAATGAATGAATGCATACACAAAAATTCATTCAAGTCCATCCAGCCGTTTAGTTGCAGTATAGATAAATAACCTAGTTACCACTGCAGCGCTAGTCAATATAAAAATAAAACATAAAATATAACATAAAAAGAATCATTATTCTTTTTATGTTATATTTTTTATTTTTTGATACACACCTTAAACACAATTTTCTTTTCTCTAAACTTAACTTTGTTCTTAATTTAATTGATTCAAAGTAATTTGTGAATCTAAACCATCCAGGGCGTCACCCAAACGCATACAAAAAAATTCATTCAATTCGGTCCAACCGTTTAGGAGGAGTTCAATTACACACACACGTACAGTAGAATTATATATTTAAAGATATATACATAAAACACAATAAAATCCATGCCTAGTTGTTACCAGTCCCTAAAATAACCAAATGTTCGTACTACACACAGTCTCAAATCAGTCAAATCTAAATAAAAAGTTAAACTATTACCGATGCTTATAGTCTTCTTCAACCAATAATACATAGGTAATATAAATTAAATAAAAATATGTATAATTAATATATGAATTCATTACTGTGAACAAAATTAAAATTTTTGTTAGTTTTTCTTTCCCAAAAGTGTTAGTTTTCGAAACTTTGTCCATATTATGCGCTCTAAAAAAAATCTGCACCAGAGGAGTATGCAAGCGCATGGTTGCTTATGAACAAACGGAAATTAAAGCTGCAAATTCTATTTTAGGGGTGTTAAAATTTACTTGATTTAAATTGAGAAACATATGATAATTAATGTTTCACAACTCAAAGAGTGTCAATGAGTGACAATCAAATGGTAGTACCATAATGTATAATAAACTCAAAAACGTTAACAGAAATAACGTTCCTTTGGAAAAAAAGAAGGGAAAAAGTTCTTGAAAATACATTTAAGGATAATGGTATTACATTAATAAAATTAGTTTATGAATCATATTGGGATAAATGAGCTTGAATATGACTGCATATATTATCAATATTTGGAATAAGAATAAATTCAATCTATTTCGATATTAAGACATGGTTGCAGCATCCGAACAGCGTTCGAATCCCAGAATCATTTTTTGCACATTTATTATTTTATTTATTATTTTTTTTATTTATATTTATTTTATTTATATTTTCTATTAATCTATTTCCTTTTTTACCATGATTAAAAAATAAATAAATATGCTTCGTGTACCAAAATTCCAAGCTAGGTCACACGCTCGCTACGCTTAATCTTAAACGAAAATATCCCCCGATTTGCTATTCAAAACCACCCAAAGTAGGTCACAGAATGAAAAATAAAGGATTTTGAGTGCAACTCGAGACCGGGCGGGGTCACTCGCTCGGATAGTTAAAAACGAAAATATCCCCCGATTTGCTATGCAACACCATCTCAAGTGGATCACACGTTTAAAAAAATTGCATTTCGGGTATACCAAAATTCGAAGTTGGATCACTCTACGTAGATACTAGTGAAAATCTGACAACGTTGTACACAATTTTTTTTTTATCGTGCTCAATCGGGTCGTCTAAAAGGTCAGCCGATAACGACCGTGCTCAATTGGGTATCACCGTTTCAATCATATCAAATCCAACCGTATAATTACTGCAGTTGTATACAGTTAATTTTAAATTTTATTTATCACTTGAAAATATGAGAAATATTTTCGATCAAATTTGGTACAAATCTGAATAGTATTTCAGTACAATACAGAAATGCCATTAAGATCAAAAAAACTAAGAATAACTGAAGTTTCTGAAGACAAAAAAACCAATTACCGATGACTATTTTTTGGAATCATTGATGTATTAGCTGCTAGGGTTGCCAGATTTTAAAATCACCAAACCGGGACATCATATTATTAAATAACCTTTTTTTTTTAAAAAACCAATACATTTTTATTATTGATGGATCGAAGCCTGATTTTTTAAATCGAACCGAACTTGAACCGAACTTTAAATTATTTTTTCGAACTCAAACTGAACCGAACCTTAAGGTTAGGTTATGAATTCTTATTTTCTATCGAACAGAACCGAACCGAACCTATTATGATTTTAAGTCGAACTCGAACTCGAACTCATTACTTATTACGACCCATCACTAATTTTTATACATAAACTACATTTCATTTACATTTATAAGTTATAAGCTAATTTTGATATTTTTCTGTAGAATGGATTTTTTTCAATAAAGCTTTATTAATCTTATTTTTTTCATATTTTAGTTTCAAGTTTAAAGTTTCTGAAGCTTTTAAAAAATTATCCTATTTAATTATTTAATCATATAATGCTGTAATGATAATTTATACAATATTATTCCATATTGAATAATACAATATTAAAGTTATTTTCGCTCGGCTTCCATTAACCGGGACAAAATTAATCACCGGCCGGGACATCGGGATATGCTGTTAGGACTGTCTCGGTCAAACCGGGACGAATTTCGGCAAGCCAATATTGACAACAAAAATGAAATGTCTAAATCACAATTTTTTTCATTATTGAATTTTTCAAAATTTGAGCAGTTTGTTAATCAGTTACCAAAAAGTTCTATGGACTCACTGAAAAATTCTTATGGTGAATATATTGATTTATCTACACTAAAAAGTGAGTTAACTATTGTGTATTCATCAACCGAATTTCATAAAAGAAATATTATCGAACTTTGGTTATATCTTTAATCAATTGAACTTTCTGAAGGTCAACCTCAAGTTACAAAATTATCATCTTTAATTTTAACAATTCCAGCAACAAATGCAGGTGCTGAACTTTCATTTTCGACATTGAAAATGATAAATACATATTTAAGAAACTCTCAATAACAATATAGACTGTCAGCGTTGTCAATTTTACCTATTGAAAAACAATAACTAACCCAAATTCAAAAGGAAAACAGTTTTTATGATGACGTTATCGAAGACTACTCAAAAAAACCAAGACGAATAAATTTATGTCTTAAATTAAATTTTAAAAATGATCATTTATAATAATTAATAATAATGTTTTTAATTTATAATTTAATTTGATTTGTACAACTAGTATACTATCCTTAAATATATATATATATATATATATTTTTAAGAATATTAAAAATATTAAAAGGATAAAATTTGTTTATATATAATTTATAACTAGGTATTTAGGTATAGTACCTATTATAATCACTTTTGAAAAAAAATATATCACTGTTTACATCCTTTTAATACCCACGCCACGCCACTGTCGAAGAATCTCATAAACGTCACGAAATTATTCAATATTCTAACTGTCATGTTTATGGTCACTTAAAAAGTGATTGTGTAATCCTACTATATAGGTTAGGTTATATAGATGTGTATGTTCGTTGCGCCGATTTCCATCCCACTTCACAGTGTACTCAATCAAAAGATATACCTCTAACTTATGCCTTGCGCAGAGACAACCACACATCCAACTACAAGGGATGTTCAGTTCACAAAAGGCTTACAACATTCAAATTCCAAATCAAATCAACTTATAATAAACATGTAAATAATACTTCTAATAAACAGTAACAGCATTCCAGTGATATGACTTCCTTCACCTCTACCCAGGGCCGGTTTAAGAATAAATAACGCCTTAAGCCAAAATGACAACTGGCGCCTTTTTCACATAACAACCTATAAGATATAATAATACACGGGAAAAATATTTTTTTACTGACAGAAATCTAGAAAAATTTTATATAATCAACTTGTAAACTATTTGTCAATAACGTATTAATTTATTATGACAAAATATAATATAATAAATTTATATTAATATCAATAAATTATTAACCATTATACACCATTAAAAAATGAATCCAAAAATATAAAAACAACCTTTTCACTACGAAATTCTAATTACTAATTACTCATAATGGATTATTATGGAAAACTAATAAAAACATCCTTAAATTAAAAGAATTTTCTTATCCTATTAAAGAATTAGATGGAAGCTTGTCTAATCTGATCTCAATACAGTCAATCATTTTGGGGAACATCTCTCAAGTAATTTCACACCATACCCTGAAATTAGTCCTAATATCACAATAGTATCACACAGACATTGTTCATGATACCTCTGCAAATTGTTAGGCAAGAAGTTGTTAACATCTAATCTTTGCTTACGGTTATGATATAATTTTCCTTCGTCCCGTTCGATGACTTTTTTATTACAAAATATACAACATATTGTTATATAACTCCACTAATAGATTATGCGAGTTCATAATATCATTCATCAGAAAGACTCTACACGCTAGTATCTTACAAGCAACAAATACAAATTGATGAACTACAGTACACGTGGGTCTTCTAATATATATATTTTTTTTTTTATCCAAGACAAAGAAAATTAAATATTATATTTGTTAATTAGTTTTTAATAATTTTAAGTGACATAGTTATTTTTATAAACTTATAATTTTTCTTACTTAATCATATAAAATATTACTGTCAAAAGAAAAAAATTATATACAACACACATTTTACAAGTACATTCATTAAACAAAAAATTATTTTTTAGTTGTAAATAATATTTACAGATATAGAATGTTATCTATGCATGATAATACATTAATAACTAAAAATATATACATAATAGTATTCACATTTAGTTAAAAAGTTTGACATTAGGCTTAATATTAAATAATAAGATCAAGTACAGTTTAGATTTACTGCATCCTTGTAAGAGATCTATTAAGGCCCAATGAAGGTGATCTATTGCTTTGATCACTTGAATAACTTCTGTTATAAAAACCCACATTTGTTGGGGATGGTGGATTTGGAGTATCTAAACATATTGAAACAAACATAGATTATAATGTCATACAAAATATACAATTATAGATTGAACCAAAGATAACTCAAACAATCAATACATATGAGAATATATGGTGATTGTTTTTTTACTGTGAATTGAAATATTCAAATTAAAATTTAATAAACTTACATAATAATTGTTAAAAATGAAATAAAATTGAAAAAATAATTTATAATTGAACTATCATAAATTGTTTTTAAATGTCATAGTATAACAAGCATACATTGTTTTAGACCATGTTTTAATAGGTAATGCGTTTTGAACATTTCTGAAATACAATTCTAAAATAAAGTTGGGAGTTGTATTTAATTTTATTTATTTTTTAATAAAAAGTTATTCATTTATTAGAGTTAATTTTTTGAATTTCTTAAACTTTATGATATTAATTTTAAAAGCTCAATCTTTTAATGTAATACATCTAAAGTTAAAATTTTTATACAGCTTAATGTCAGAATAAAATAATATTTGAACTTACTTTTAAAAAGAGGTATATATTTACTGTTAAATGAAAATCCATAACAATAAACTGCAAATAAAAAATAAAATACATAATTATACCTTTTTTTTTTCTTAATAAACTTTATTTTAAAAACATATTGATACTTACCAACTAAAGAAGTAATAATTATGACAACAAAACTAAGAATGTATGGATTAGAGAATATACTATTTGAAAACCCAGAAAACAGACTTGTTATTGTTGATTTTTGATTTTTTTTAGAATCTTGTTTATTAGTATTAAACAATTGTGCTTTTGAAAAATGATATTCATTCAATGAACGAGAAGTCACAACTGGTATCTGTGGTAAAGAAAAAAATATATTAATGAAAACAATTATGCAAATAACAAGCCAGTGTCACTAACTTTTATATTTTGATAAGTTAAATTTGAAGATACACGAATATAAAGATCAAGAAGTTTTTCATTCCAAAAGTCATCATTTACAACAAATGAATAAACTTTTTCATTTTCACTTTCACTAAATAGTTCAGGGAACACCAATGAATAATTACTAGATGTCACCTAATACATATCAAAAGTTACAATGCTGTTTTAATGTTAATAAATTAACTAGAATAAATAATTACTTCAATTTGAGATAATACTTGGGGTAAACCAATAATAATAAGTTTATCTGTGCCACTAAACTGGCCTAAAAACAGTTCTTTCATGTTGATATAGACAGATGGTATAAATGTAATATCTTTATGCTCATTGAATACATTAACAGCAGACACCTGAATAACAACTTTAGCTTGAAACAGACTCAATTCCTGGTCAACGATTGGACGGGGTGTTAGTTGACAACTGTAAAGACCTAATGCAGGGAAATAATTACTAAAAATTAAAAACTCATGAAATCAAAATGAACAAATACACAAACCTGTCTTAGAATTAAAATTGGGATTGACATCAAACACACGATTTATTGATGGAATTTTCATTTGATTAGATAAAATAGACTCAAAATGAACATCACAAGCAAATGGAAAACGTTTAATTGTGTTTTCTCGATTTGAACAATCATCATCACGCCATTCCCACATGTTTCCTTTTTTATTTTTAACTAATGAAACGGACTCTTGTTCATTAAGTAAAATTAAATGGATATCAACAATAGCACTGTTACTCAATGCCTTTTTCTCAAAGGGCAAAATTATTATCTAAAAAAAAAATATTAAATTAATAAAAAATAGTTATAATAACAAAGGATACTTACAGTTTTGATTGGTAAAATGTTAATGCTTGTAGATGTTTTAAATTTGTTATTAGAGTATGTCACAAAAACTTCTGAAGGTGCCATAGCTACACTAAATCCAGAAGAACTATCAATTGTTAATGTTTTTGAGTTATCAGACAGCCATTCACTAGTATCTTCTTCACTAAATTTGACAGGCATCAAAAAACAAATAACATCTCCAACAGTAACAGTAGCCTGCAAATAATTAATAGTATAATAATGGTACACAATACTTACAATTAAATTACAATAATTTATTTTTAAAATTAACAAAATTTATTTTCAAATTATATTCATGCATGTACAATACAGTGGCTTAAACTTAAATTTACAAGTTTACATACTTTATTTGGATAAATAAGATGCTCAACATGAAACTTAATATAATCTTCTTTAAAATGATACACTCTATCATCCCATATTTTTAATATTACTTCTCCTGATTCAAATAAAGAAACTTCCATAATATGTTTTTGATCACCAGGTGTCATTGAAATCTTTATAAAATTGTAAAATTACTTAAACATTAAATATTACACAATTAATTTAAATAATATTATTATTCTACTATACCTTATTTTGATGACTTGTTAGATATTTTAAATCAGAATTTATAGCTTTAAATTGAACTCCTTTTTCATCATGGTACGAGGTAATTAGTTTTAAATTCATTCCACTTGGAAGAACTGACATTAGTGTAGATTCTTTTGAATTTATATCAGTTTTAATATTTATCATCACATAATTTACTCGTTTTACCTATAATGATGTAAATATTAAATTAGATAAAAAACATCAATAATTTAAATACTAATCAAATTATAAGTTATTTACTTCAATAGGTACATCTAAAGACTGCACAATATTTAAATCTTCGGTAGACGTAATAAATACATGAGCACGACCAAGTTCATTGGTTGTTTTAACAATTCCAGAATTTTCATCTACAGATATATCAAGAGTATCACTGTAATTATCAAATTTACAGCTATTTACTAATCGGAAAGATTGTTTGGCTACCTTGAAATAAAAAAGAATATAGAAAACTATTTAATGTACAAATATTAAAACAAATATAGCAAATACCAATGTAATATTAATTAAATTTACTTTATTTTTATTAGTTATTAATGAGAATTCAGTACTTGGAGTTACTATTAAACTATTTAATAACAAATTATGTGATATCAAATGCAGTTCTTCAAAGACAGTTACATCAATAAAGTTAGTAAAAATAACTTTAGTAGATGGATCCGATACAGAAACACTAACTCTTGTATTTCCAGTTTTTACAGCACGAATACGAACTGATATTCTATCTTGTTCGCGTATCTAATATATAACAAATACAAAATTATATTTTACTTAAATATTTATGTTTTATTTTATAAATAATCACCAATATTCCTGTATTCTCTAAAATATCATAAATTTGAACAATACCAGTAGAAGAAGTGGTCCAATGGAATACTAGTGATGGTTGAATAGTGCCAATTATAATAGGACTTAGAGCATCAGGTACACCACGAACCCATGCTGGCATCACTTCTCCAACTTTTAACTTGAATAGCGGTGCTTCAATTTTTATATTATTTAATTTAATAACTCTAATTGAAATTGTATCTTTTGAGTAAACAACTTTCATTCCACTTATTACATCAACACCAACAGCCATACCAGTAATTGTAACAGTTCCTATTTTTAAACCTTTTACAATTCCTTCATTTGATACTTTGATAACTCGATCATCATCGGACATAAATTCAAATATACATTCTAAATGTGGTCCTCCAGAAACTATTAATTGATAACTTGAACCAAGAGCTAAAGTCAAATTTTTAGGAGATAATTGAAGTTGAGAATACACATGAATAGAAGAAGTTGATGTACGAATTTCTTTTGTAGGAAATATATGAGTACTAAAAAATAAACTGGTTTTCCCCAACAAAGATCCTGTAATAGAAAACTCTGCTTCATATATTTGATCAGGTTTGCTTGGTTCTGGTTTAATCGACAGTAAAGAATTTATTTCAACTGTAGGTAAAATATTGACTACTTCTGATTGAACAGGAAGAGGATGACCTTCAGAATCGTACATTTTTACAATAGCTCTTATGGTTTGTCCAATTTCAACAAAAGTATTTGTTAATAATTCCATACGATAAATATCACGCACTTTAAATTTAGCTTCTACTGGCTTGGACTTGACACATAAATCTTTAATGCTTATTACTAAATCACCTGAAGATAATGGACTTATGTCTATTTGTCGTCCTCCAGTATGTGTAACTTTAGCCACTTTTTGTGTACTCAAATGTATTTTAAAATATCCACTTCCTTGATGGCCATAAATTGATTTTGTAATTTTTGGACTATGAATAACTAGCATATCTTCATGTGTTAAGCGAGGGTCATCAAATAACAGGAGTGACACAGAATATTTAATTGTTGGAATAATTTCTAAAACTTCTTCATTAGATGTTAAAAAAGAACCGAATGGTGAGTTATTTGGAACAAGAAATTGTTTTTTGTACCCCATTAACTGAAAAACAGCTTCCGTATTACCCTCTTTACTTAATGGTTGTAAAATACTATAATGATAATTAGGAAATGAAAAACCATACTCAGTAATTTCATTCAAATCAAGTGATTTAATAACCCTTACAAGTTCAGAATCTACAATAACCCAACTTGCATTTATCATTGTAGCATTATCAAAAATATTGCCATCTTCATCCATCACATTAACTTGAACAAACAATTTTTCATGTATATAAGTAACAATATTATGAGGTATTTTAGAAAGTGGACAATTATCTTCAGTATCAACAGCAAATACTTTGACAAACTTTGGTGAAGCGCATAACACTTCAACTGATGTCTCTGATATTATTTCTGATTTAAATCTATTAACAACTGGAATCATTGTAATCGTTAGATTAGCTTTAGATGATCCAAAATTTTCACATGTAATTCTGTAAGCATAAGTCTTATGTCCATCAACATCACGACTCACAGTAAGTTCATTGAATGTTACAAAATTTTCATCAACTTTAAAATCTACTTTATAACCAGCACTATGACCCAACCAAGGCTGCGGACCACCATAGAACAACAAAGTAGTTGAGCAACCTGGTGCTAAGACTATACGTTTAGATTCTGGACGCAGTGGAACTAATTTTTTGTACATACTCACAATAACTGATGCTATTAAAACTGAATTAGTTGTATGAAAAGAAACTGTAACTTTTGTAGATGCAACCGACTGCGAGCTTAAAGCAAATGCAGCACATGAGTCATTTAACTGAAAATTAGAGTCTAAATATTTAAGTGTAAATTGAGGATCTTCTATTTCAATTTTAAATTGATTATGATTGCATGCTGTACAAACAATTCTTTCTTCAACATCAGGTATTTTCACAAATAATTGCATGTGTAAAATAATTGGTTTGTCTACTTCTTGTTCTACCGACTGAGTTATTATTTTTAAGTCTTCTGGTTCAAGTACATAAATTTTAGCACCATCTTTATTTAATGAATCTCTAGTCATGGTAGCTGAAACATATGTTTTTCCTAATCCTCGAGCAGTGATAAGTCCAGTTGATGACACAGTACTTACAGTTGCATCTTTAGTATCCCAACTGTATTTTTTATCTCCACCAGAAGCTTTCAATGGAAATGTTAAACTGAAATTTGAGAAATAGATGTATCAATTATAAATTTAATTAGACATATAAATAATTTGTGATTATTTTGAATAATAATTCACTTATATAATAATAAACCTATTATATATTTAAATAAAGCATCATAATATGGTATATTATACTTAAACTCATTATGCTTAATCAACAAATATTTTCATATAAGTCTAGAATAGTTATAATCAAGTCACATTATCTGAACCATTTTAGAAAATCAATGAGAATAATAAATTGTTAATATTTTGATAAAATATTTAATTATAGAATAAATATAAAATAAATGTAAACAAATATTTTTATCTATATATAATATATATATGGTTAATAAATTTAAGGTAAATATAAACAATAAATTAAAATATAAAATAAATTTATTTAAAAAAAAATGAATTACCCATTATTTTGATTTGTGTGCCATGGAAAAGCAAAGATATGTGGAGTAACTTTTACTTTTGAATAAATAGTTATAGTAGTACTAACTGAAGATCTGGTATCATAATACGGTTTTATTAATGATGCTTCTATCTTTGGTGTTCCTAATTTAACTGGTTGGACAACAACATATGATCCGTTATTGACAGTACTTAAAACATTGAAATATTCTTCAGGTAAATTCATCACAATTTTCACATTGGGTCCAATGTTAATTGACTGATTATGACTAAAAAAAAAAAAAAATTAAAAAATTAAAATGCATTTCATTAATTTTAAATATACTATACTTGTTAAATAGATGAACTTCCAGTTCATATAAATTATCAATAATTAGATTATGGCGGTTGTAAGGTTTAACAACAATTGATAAATAATCTGCTTTGGAAATACTAACAAAACTGCTGATAGATTTAGGAATAGAATCATTTTTAGATTCAGCATGGTTATCTATTAAATTTAGCCTGACTTGACCACTTTTAATACCTCGAAAGAGACCAGAATCATTTTCAATTTTCAGTAGACCAGAGTTTGTAGATGGATCAGTTTCAATATAATACTGATTAGATGGTAGTTGAACCTTAACTAATTTTTCATTCTGTATCTAATTAAAATAATATAAATAATAACATTTTTAACAAAATATTTATAACCACAAGTATAAAGAAATTAAAAATCAATTACTTGATAGATATCTATTTGGATAAGATCACCAGGTAAGATAACAACATGTGAAGGTTCAAGTCTTAAATTTGCAATGACTGACAGTTCAACTTCTGTAGAGGGTTCTTCAGATGCAGATAGTTTTACAGAAACCTTAAATAATAATTGGTTAAAAATGGGATGTTAATTTTTTTTAAATTAATATAAATAGACACACTAATGCTGAACCAGTTTTAACTCCTTCAACAAGAACCATATGACCTTGTCTATTTTTTTGATCTAATTCATATAGGTCTGGAGGAGTGCGGTACGAAGAATCTTTAAATGATATAAATCTTAAGACTTTATTTATTGGATTTCTTAGAACTTTTAATGACCATTGAAATTCTACACCATCCAATGTTGTAAACTGATTTCCTAAAAGAGAAAAAATATAATTGAAATAATGCAAAATTAATTTATTAACTGTTATCAACAAATGGTTTTTAAATAGTTCTATATTTTCACATATATATTAAATAATAATTAAAGTTAATCAATCATTAGTTGACAAATTAAGATAACCTAAGAAAAAATTATTGAAATTTAATATAGAGAAATATGTCAATAAATATATTCTAATATAATAACTATCTTGTTTAAAAAATCATGTAAAAGATAAATTTAGGTGCTAAAAATATTGTATCCTGGAGTACCTTGGTCGTCAAATGCAGATACTTCAAACAGCTCAGGTGCATCTCCAACAAATAGCTCTCTGGTTTTAGTGACAATGTGGAGAGATGCAATAGTATCAACAATAACGTCACACCGTATTGTTTCACCGGAGTTGGCATCCTCAGCAAAGATGATTGCTATTTGACGCACCTTCTCGTTGGATACAGAGGACACAGACGCTTTGCCTGAACATCCTAGCGTTGGATTTACGTCCAACGGAACGAGTTTGATGATGTTGTCCCCGCGGAATATCGACCTAGAAAAACATAACACTACTGAAGTTTACACACAAAAAACATACAGGTTGACACGAACCATTTGTAGCAACCATCGTCCGTTGCTTCTATGTTAAAATTCACCGTGAACGTGTCGAACACGGGCAACAGCACGCGGGGAACATTAAGTTTTGAACCAGACGCACAACTTGCATAAAGTACGCCCAGAACGAGCGTCAACGATTTGAAGGAGAACATTATACCGAATAGCGTGGACGATTTATTCGAAAACCGGCAGACTAGAACATGGCAAAATGTACCAGGAAAGGGCGATTGGCTGTGATGCGCGGTCAAATATTTGGCGAATCACGGCAACACACCAAGCTCAATAGGGACCAGAAAACATGATACGCAGGCCTTTACGTTAATTTAGCGAACTGACGAATTGGCCGTTACACTAGTAAATCATAATATGTCGAACAAAAACTAACCTCAAAACTTATTATCACCGTCGTTACCGAGGCCGCGGGTAAACCATAGAGTAATAAGAATTCTTATTACTCTATAGGTAAACGATGGCTCTTATCACGTCACCCATAGACATGAGATATACCACAGATTTAATATGTACCGATAGTTAACGGTCACGGCCGCACGGAAAACAATTAAAATATTGAAAAACGTAATGTTAGCGACGGTTGATACGCTATCACAGACAATAGACTATTAACCCGTTGGTAACGACTAACGACGTACGTAATACTTGTTGCCGTTTCGATTTTAAGCAGTCCGATGTCTTAGGTGCAATTTTACACGCCGAGCGAGCATTTTTCAATCTGTAATCCGTTTCGATGTAATTGAACCGTAACAGTGGACATCCCTACAAAACTACAACTTGTCAAACACCGATTTGATTTTTTCCGTTTGGCCTTTCGGACGGCTCGCCACCAGATTCGTGAAATAAATCCTCTGTGAGTGTGTGAACGAAAATTCGAAATGAAGAAAAAGGTATTGTTGATGGGCAAAAGCGGCTCTGGCAAGACTAGCATGCGATCAATCATCTTCGCTAACTATATAGCAAAGGACACCAGGCGGTTGGGAGCTACTATTGATGTTGAACACTCTCACGTTCGGTTTCTAGGCAACCTAGTGCTCAACTTATGGGACTGTGGAGGACAAGAAGCTTTCATGGAGAACTATTTTGTCAGTCAACGAGAGAATATATTTCGTAACGTAGAAGTGCTCATTTATGTATTTGATGTTGAAAGCCGAGATGAAGAACTCAAAAGGGATTTAAGATATTACCAGACATGTCTCAGTGCAATTTATGAAAACTCTCCGTCCGCCAAGGTATTTTGTTTGATACATAAAATGGATTTGGTGCAAGAAGACCAAAGGGATAAAATATTTTCTGAACGTGAAAATGAAATCATTAATATGTCTAAACCAGTGAAGTGTACTTGTTTCAAGACATCTATTTGGGATGAAACATTGTATAGAGCTTGGTCTTCAATTGTATATAAATTAATACCAAATGTCAAAGAACTTGAACAAAGCTTAAAACTGTTTGCTGAACTCATGGATGGTGATGAAGTTTTATTGTTTGAACGCGCCACATTTCTTGTTATATCTCATTGCCAACGTAATCTACACCGTGATATTCATAGATTTGAAAAAGTATCCAATATCATAAAACAATTTAAGCTCAGTTGTAGTAAAGTAGCTGCTCAATTTCAAAGTATGGAAGTTAGAAACTCCAATTTTGCAGCATTTATTGATTTATTTACCACCAACACTTATATAATGGTTATTATATCTGATCCACGAATTCCATCAGCAGCAACTTTGTTAAACATAAAAAATGCTCGTAAACGTTTTGAAAGATTGGAACGTACAACTCAATCCCATCAGAACAATAGATAAGAAATAATACTGAATGCCCAAGTATAAAATTCTTGAAATTGTTCTATAAATTTGTCAATTTTTATGGGTTCATTATAAAAATATTTTCTTTTAGACAGTTAACCATTTTTTTTTTTTTTTATTATTTCTTTTTGTTATATTATTGTTTATTATTATGATTAATATTACTACTTATTTGGTTACTTAGAACTTTCAAGTTTTTTAACTTGACAAGTTATACAATATTTCTATTTCCTTGTTAATTATCATAAATATAAATATAATATATATTATTTAAGAGTATATATTTTTATTTTACAATTTTTGTGGATTATTAAATACTATAATTTCATAAAGAAATCAATAAATTTTAGGTTAACACCAATTTTAAATTGTATTTTATAATATTATGAACTATAGAGCATAGTAAAATATAATTTTTGGTAAATCTATTACCATAAGAGCCTGAACATTAGCTAAAGATAAGAGTTTACCTTTAGATATATTTTTCTCTTCATTCTTGTTAAAAACAGATTATTATAATTTTATTTGGGTTTTTTATCAAAAGTTTATAAATTCTAGGATACAAATATTGTTTAAGTATAAGCTGGATAAATCATGTCAAAAAATTAAAATAAATATTATTTTAAATTTAATCATTTGTTATTAAATAAAAAAAATTTTTATGTTATCAATACATAACTGGAAACTAAAATATTAATATTTTAAATTTAATTATGGGTTAGTTGAAAACATATATATAATTATATATTATTTATACAAATAACTGATTAAATGGCAAAATCCCTACTTTTGAGCAACATTTTTTTTTTCATATTTTTTATGAATTTTAGTGGTTCGACCAACTTAATATATCCAAAATTGATTGAATTACAGCGATTTAATGAAAAAAGTTAGATATTTTAAAATATCCAATAAAGACCGATAACAAAATTATTAAAAGTAGGTAATGTGAAATTTGTATGATAATAAAATGAAATGTTACTGATATACAATATTTATCAAGTTACCTTAGTAATAATAGGTACTAGCATTGTTATAGTAGTTAAAGGATATAGGATAAAATTCGGAAATAGTTGCTTCATCCTGAGGACGGAATTTGGTATCAGCCATCAAAAGTAATCTCAAAAGCTCCCCTTAATTTAAGACAATAATCGAACTTTGTCCAGGAAATTATAGGTAATTCAACTGGTATATAAATGACTATCATTATAGGCAAGGTGAATATATATAATGGTTATTATTGAATACATGTGAATTATTATATTCACATGAAATATATATATTATTCAAGTTTCTAGAGATATGATCACTATGATTGTATACTCAATTGATCCTAATTCATGAAAAATTAGGTGTAAGAATTTAGCTGATATAATCATAATATCGACTGTCCATTATTTTTTTTCAAATTTGGTTATAAAATCCAGTACATTTTAATAGATCATTATTATTATTATTTTATACCTGAATGTAGAACTTACAATCTTAACACTTTAGCAGATATACTTGATAAGTGTCAATTTCGCGGAGCGAAAATTTTTTCAATTCCCAAGACAGAAGATCCAACTCTGATTTGGAAATGGCGGTTTGTTAAATAAGATTTAAGCAGTAAGTATAAAGAAGGGGAAAGAAATTTTTTTAATTTGAACAGAAGGCTTTCATACCAAACTCTATCAAACGCTTGGCTTATATCGAGAAATGCACAGGTGCAGTAATATTTTTTTTCTAGGGAAAATTAAATTGCATCAACCAACCTGTGCATTTAATGTATTGTGCTATGCTCCGAGCGAAAGCCAAATTGAGAATTTGGTAGGATCTTATTCGTGTCGATGTAGGGTAAAAGCCTTTTGAGTATTAGTCTTTCGCTATACTTTTGCTAGAAATGGTAATAGGCTTATTGGCCTGTACGATGAAGGTAAGTCTAGTGGTTTTTCAGGTTTGGGAACTAAAATTATATTGGAGAATTTCCATAGGAGTGGAAAGTATGAGAGACGTAAGATTGAGTTAAATAAATGGGTTAGAAATAGAATAGCTTTTTTTGGTAGGCACCTAGCGACTTTGGCGGTAATTAAGTCGAAGCCGGGTGATTTTTTAAGGATATACTTTTGTATTGTAGATTTAATTTCGTTTGATGTATAGCTTTTTTCAGGAAGATAAAGAGGCAAGGGAGAGTCAAGATACTGAGTTATTTCTGCGCTGAGAGTCTGATTAAATATATCAGGATGCGGCTTAAATATTTCAGAAAGGTGTTGACGGAAAACTTCGGCTTTATCTTCATCAGTTACAGCAAGGGTAGTATCATTTTTTGTTAAGGGTGGTAAGCTAGCCTTATACCGTAGTAGTTTATTTGTTTCTTTCCAAAAGCTGCCGTCTAAAGAGGATATATTTGATAATTTTTGTTGTAGGATATCTATATTTATATTTTGAAAGGTATTTTTTAAGTGAGTTGGCCAGATTATTGTATATTATTTTATGAGAAGGTAGGCGAGAGGTTTGATACCGTGCTCTGGCTTTCCTTTTTTCAGCAATTAGCGAGCGAATGTGTTGTGGGAGAAAGGGGTTTTTGGGAGTCTGATTTATCTGTTCTGTGGTCTGAGGACTATTTGAACTTGACTGTGACTCCCAGGCCACTGTTTGGATGATATAAGTGAATTTATCCACTGCATTGTCAATATCATCATATGTTTTTAATTTGAAATTTAGATTTATCTCTTGTTCTACTAAGCTGTGAAATTTGATACGGTCTGTTAGTGAAGAAAAAAGTTTAGGATGTGTCATTTTAACTGTTGGGGAAGCACTGACTGTTAAGAGAACTGATGAGTGGTCGGAATTTAGATCTAAGATATTTTCCGGGGTACAATATAAGTTACTTGGCACTTTACTCATAAATATATCTAGAATGTCAGGTTTTTTACGTATAGAAGATGGCTAGTATGTGGGACCCAGTGGAGCCAATACTAAGTATTTTTTAGCATTGGTAAAATTATAAGGCACATAACCACGTGGGTTGGCTGCGCGAAATTATTATTATTAGAATGATTTAAATTAACATTATCATGAAGAAATTTACTTTTGTTGTTGGGCTTGTTTCGTCGTTGAAGTTCCTTAAAGACATTGCATCCTCGGTAGTTGGCAGGATGGCTGCCGGAGCACATGGCAAATTTGGCTTTTTATTATTTTTAATTTCCCAGTCGTTATCTGGGTCATTTATTGAACTTGAATTGGCCGCTAATGAGTTTTTACCTTTCTTGTTGATAAGATGGATAGGATCAACGGTTTTATTTTGGACATCGTTATTGTTGGACATTTAGATAGTTAGAAAGCCTAGATATTAAGGCTCTCTATAGATAGTCATTGAAATTATCGATATCGGTAATTACCTATAGACTTGGCCTTCTGATAAGAACGATTTGCAATTGCCGGCGTCGGCGTTGTAATATTTATTTAAATAAAAATTATGCGTTCACTTTTTTTAGTACAACTAAAACAAGTGGAAATTATTTAATATTTTAACTAAGACATTGTTGTGTGGAGAACAACGCGAAGAAAGAAGATAGAAAAAAAAAAGAAGAGGAATATATAACTATAACGGGTAGAATAGCGATAAAAGTACGGACAAGCGCTCCACTCTTGCTACCAATGTAGTCTTATACTTAAGGACATTTCCTTCATTGTCTCTTTTAATTTTGAAAACCCATTTGCTATCTATAGATTTTCGTCCTGCAGGTAGTGGTACTATTTGCCATGTATTATTTTTATTTAATGACTGAAATTCTTCATCAATTGCCTTTAACCTTAGTTTTTCATCATGTCGACCTATAATCGAATTATAGTCATACGGTAAGTCTTCAATTAAGGTATCTGCATTCAGTGCCAAAGCACTAAAATCATAGTCTTCATGCCATATTGGTGTTTTTCTTAATCTTAAAGTTCTGGATGGTTTTTCTTCATTTATAGTTGTTTTCTCTATTACAATTATCTCAATTACATTATTTGGTTCTGGACATTTTATTTCATCAATAATGTTTGTATCTTCAATATTTGTTTGTTTTGGAAATTTATTTTCATTAAATATTACATCTCTTGATACAATTATTTTGTTTTCTTCTTCATTCCAAAGTCTATAGCCATTTATGTTGTAACCAACCATAATACATTTCTTGGTCTTTGAATCTAACTTTGTTCTCTTTTCTTCAGGAATGTGAACAAAAGCTTCACAACCAAAAACTTTTAATTTAGAAAGATTTACACTTTTACATGTCCATAATTCAGCTGGAGTTTTGTTCCATTGTAATGAACGACAAGGATTTCTGTTTGATACATAGGTAGATGATAAAATTGTCTCACCCCATAAATTTTTATTAACACCAGAATGCAGTATAATGCAACGGGCTTTTTCTAACAAGGTTCTGTTCACGCGTTCAGCTACTCGATTTAGCTGTGGTGAATACACTGTGGTATATTGAATTTGTATACCTTTAGTTATACAAAATTCTTTAAAACTTTAAGAAGTATACTCACCACCATTATCACATCTTATATGTGATATTTTATAATTATGTTTTGACGTTACATAAGCTTCATATTGCATAACATATGCTAAAACCTCACTTCTGTTTGATAAAAGATACACCATTGTAAAATGAGTGTAGTCATCGATTAATGTTAAAATATACCGTTTACCATCCCATGTTGCAGGTATATTGGTCCACAAACATCTTTATGTATAAGTTCCAATGGACGACTTGACCGTTGAAGTAATCTTTCCTTGAATGGACGTCTTGTTTGTTTACCTCCTACACATGATTCACATATAACATTAAATTCATCTATACCATTAGTAGAAATATCAATTCCATCAACCATTTTTTCTTTGATTAACCTAGACAGTTTTAATTTACATATATGACCAGTGGCGTAGCCAGGGGGGGTTTTAGGGGTTAAACCTCCCCCCTTGACCTTAAAAAAAAAAAATGTTATTATTGTATGATTTTAATACTTTTATTTTTATTATTATTAATATTATTTTAGTATTTTCTATGTACGGCTGTGGGATGCTATTCGGTGATCGGCGCGGGTTTATCGCACCGACGACTGAGCGATCCCATATCTACTCTGAATTATATAATATAAACATATGTATATGTCTATGGCATGTATGTATGAGGCGACCCGACGACGGCGACGGGTAATATTGTTCTATTTATACTTTTATCAATTATTCTTTTATACCATATAGGTACGATAGTGTATTAGACCTGGCGCACATTGAGACGCAGACGACGCAGCACAGTTTTCTGTAATCTATTAGAATGTATTAGCGCATATTGAGAGGCAGGGTAGGTCAGAGCAGTGCTGTGCCTGTGTTGGCCTGCGTCACGCAGTGTTCGTGACACAGATTACTGCTCACGTGCCACGAGCTTTGGAAATTACGAGTTTACATAATTTTAAACTTAACTTATTAAACTTGTTAATTAAGTTAAGATTTTTTAAAATTACGATGGAAGAGACTTTAATCGAAGCCATCAGACATTACAATGTCATTACACCCAAATTAATAAATAGTATCTCGTGTTAAATGAAGAACTTCATTGAATTAATTTCTGTCTAGGCGAAAGTAGTTCAAAAATTGTTTGTCAGAAAATTCCGATGACAAATTGAATTCACCGTGACTTTTTATTTTTTTCATAAAACTACTTTTCCACGATATTTTTTGTTTAATTAACGAATATAACGAAATAAGTTCATCAAATTCGTCATCAGAATCTTATTCAGAACTTAAATTTATTAAATTTTCGGCTATCATATTATCGCTCATGTTTGTGACTGACAATGGATTGTGAAACGTCAGACCTGCGTGGTAATATGCGCTCACTTAGGTAACGCAGTTTTTCCTGCGCATAAATATTTTTACTTGTTTAAAATAATAAGTCAATAAGTGTGTACTGCGTGTTTAATATTAACATAAATAAATATTTATTATAAATAATTATTCAGCTTCAGTTAATCAAAAAAAAATGTATTATTGTATAAGCGTATAACTCGGTACATTTTAGCGCATTTAGTTTTACCACTCCTGAACAATATATTTTAGAGGTGAACAAAAAAAAAGTCATTAACCCCCCCCCCCCAGGTAATTCCTTGCTACTCCACTGTATATGCCTAAGCCTTTGATGCCATAAGTTTGCATTTCCCTCAATGACTACATTAGCTGAATCATTAGTAAACATATTAAATTTAATCTGATACATTTTGTCATTTCTTTCGCCCATGGCAACTACATTATCATCCTGTTGTATTAAAACCTTAGCATTATAAAATGTTATTTTTATTCTCTTCTCTTCAATTCTTCTTACAGAAAATAAACTATGCAACAACTCTGGTACAAAAAGTACATTTTCAAAAATAACCTTTTTAAATACATTTTTAACATATGAGAATACATGAATTGTACCTGAATATCTGGCATACAGAATTTCTTTTTGTTTGGCCATAGCAATTTTTATAGGTTGTTTTAATTCATGAATTTCTGTAAAATATTCCTTACTGTTTACCATGTGATCCGATGCGCCAAAGTCTAAATATCAACATATTGTACTTGAACTTGAAAAATTTTCATTTGTAATGGTTGCAAGTTGAGTATAAAAAGCAATGTATTCTCTTTCATTTTTAATTTCCTCGGTATGATTCGCCTTACTTGTTCTGTGTTGTGTCTTCAACCGATAGTCCGGACGTTTATGATCTAATCGCCAACAGTTATAATTTTTGAATTGAAACATGTTTTTCTTATTTAGATATTTATTTGCATTTCCAGAAAAAGCTGCTCCAGATGTTTCCTTAACACTTGTTATTATCTGAGCGCTGAAGTTCAATATCCAATAATTTACTTTTAACAAAATTTAAAGTTTGTTTATCATCACTCACAGTTTCCAATGCAATGATAATAAGTATAGTAAGTAATAATAAGTATGTGAAGAAAGAACACTTACTATAACCTGTTACTTACAACTATAATTACTTAATGACGACACAACTTATTCATGGTTATCACAACGTTACGCACGGAGATTTATTTAAATAATAATTAAATAATTAAACTTAAAACAATGGTTTATATTTTAAATTTAGTTAATAGTTATAATATTCACAATAAGTGGAATAAAATACCTAAAAGGCTTATCGGCAATGCTAGGGTTCTTGTTCGGGGAAACAAGAAGCATAAAATTAATTTTAAAAAACATTTAATTTCTAAAAATAGCTTTATTTAAATTTATTTAAAGATTTGGACGTGCAGTAACTTTTTGAGGCTTAGTAGGGAAATTGTAGGGGTTAGTGATATGATGTACTCGTATACTAAAGTTAGGCTACTTTACATTATATTTTTAAGCTTTTAAAATATAATCACTATCATTACCTTTGTACAACTAGTAAGATATGGTCCTATAAAAAAATACTGTGTATATAGAGTTCAGACTCTTAGATGACCAATTATAGACTGTATACCGTGCCTCAAGAATTTTAGTTACGGCACTGGTATTCAGATTAATTTTACCCTAACTTCGAGTCCCGAAGCATAACAATATAAGTAGGACGGCGCTTTGTGTATGCAATTCAAGTACATTGGTGTCGTTCTTGCTTCTGTATAATTTTATCGAATCGGATGAATAGTATTTTTTTCAAAATATTTTGAAAGAGAAAGTTTTTATATATCAAAGCAATCGTAAAGTTTTATTTTCATGTGAATTAGTTCTGTTACACAGAAACACATTTTGCGGCATCTCAAGGTTTTTCTGTTGTGTTATGTGACTAACATTTCCTATTTTATAATTGTGTTTATTTGATTATTGTGATTGTGCCTTAATCATTGGCATATTTAAATTGCCAAATTAGAAAATATTAAAGTTAGATCGTAAATCGAATAGAATTGTGGTTTAGATGTATTCGAAAATACTGTAGTTGTGCTTTCCATGTTACAGGGAATCCAAGCTACAAATGTAAATACTTAAGTTACTTCTTAAAAATTGGAAAATAAAAAAAAAACATTATTTTCAAATAATCATCTCATATTTTTGTTGATAAATATAAATAATATACATTATTGAACTTATGTATAGTATTTTTAAACATCAATATAAATAAATAATTCAATTACACAAATTAAAAAAAAAAAAAAAAAGATAAAATTAACCAATCAATTATTTTAAATAATTTCAACAAATGATTGAAGTTTATATATATTATATATATTCAACATATTAAAATTAAATTTCCGTTCGCTAATATATATAAACAATTAATTGCTAAATAATTAAATATGATTTCTTAGGACATACTTTTTATGGCTATATAGTCATCATCTATGAAATATGTATCATAATTTAATTCAAGATACCTAAAAAACAAAAGTGTAATTAATGTTTGTTTAAAAATATTGTACAGGATAAATTTTGTTTAATAAATGTTGTACAAATAAATAAATCACAATGCTAAAAATTAAGTTTTTATAATTTACATTTACGTATAGTTTTAATATATACAAACGGGTACAATAGGTCATTTTGATGACAAGAACTCTTTAACAAGAAAAACATTGTAGTTAACATTCAATAGTTCCATTTGATAAAATATTTTTAAGTGAGTTAAAGAAGGCTGTTAGGTCTGATCTGCTTAAATCTTTAGTGAAAGATTATTAGTAAGTACCTAGTAAGAGAGACAATTAATTAATGAGTTATGGAAGCGATGAACTCTGAATGAAAATAAAGATAATAATGAGATTTTATTTACTTTGATATTGGTATTTTTTCTTTTTAAAGGTTACTATAAAAACTACTAAAGGATGCCATTAAAATTTGGCAGACATATTAACCAAAAACCTGGTTTAATATTGAATTGGATTATTTGATGAATCCTCATAATTCAATACATTAGAATACAGATATAATTACTGTTTTAAAAATAAATGACTGGTTAATTTTGAAAAGAAATAAACTAAGAAAATTAAGTTAAACCTTATGGTTTAAAGTAATAATAATAAATTTATATAATTAACAACATTTAATTTTGTACTTCAAACTAAATTTAAATTATTTTTACTGAACTAAAAGCTTCCAATAGTCATCTTGGTCACAAAAAAATATATACAATACTTAATAGTAGTTTTATTTATTTTCATATATAAATTTTAAATTGAAAAATCCAAAATTAAATTAGTTTTAATAAATACTTACTTTAAAAAATATATATATATAATATATACTTACTTTAAAAAATCTTCCAAATGGTTTATAATGAAAGCTAATTGTTTATCAGTATAAAAGTAAGTTGTCAAAAGTTGAGGCAGTTTAACTGAAAAACAAATATTTATAAAAGTTCAAACAATGATAAAATAATTTAATTTTTAACCATTTCTTAATAAAATAGTGTTTTTATAATTCTGTTTTAGCTTAAGATTTATATATACTATATACTAGAAATAAACACAAATACCAATCCTTAATTTGATTTAATAAAAATAAATCAGTTTACTAATAATCAAAAGGTATGAATTTTTAATAGTATTTAACCTAATTTAATAAAATAAATCATTTTTGTGAAATATACACTATTAAATTTTATATATACACTCAATTTTTTTAAAGTAAAAAGTGAACTATCAATTTAATTATATTTGTATTAATTAAGTTATAACCACATTTATAAAGAATCTCAGAAAATTTCTTATGTAGTTTTCTACATTTACTATAACTTAGATTTAAAACAATATAATTAATCAAGTGTTCTAAAAATGAATAGAGCATAATGAATAAAACACGAAAAAGACGTTTAAAATGAAATATACTTTTGTTTTGATACTAACCAAACATCCGCAGTAGATGAGTAGGTCCATATACGCAATCCCAAAATCTTTTAGGAAACAAGTGTGTTTGGTATTCGAATAATTTCATTTCATTAGAAATTATTATATTGTGCAGATATTTTTTGGCCTGTAATAAATATAATAGTTAATAAAACACTACTGATATTGATATTAATAAAAGGCTGACTTTGTAATCATAATTTATCTTTAAAAACAAAATAATTTTAGAGTATTAATGAATAACATAGATATTAAAAATAAATACGATTCAATATTTTATTTTAGATTTTGAGAGAACAGGTGACATTATTGATTTTTGATCAATATTTTATCTTTTTTTTAATAATGTGTATTGAAACTATAAGATGCTAAAACTGTATTATATGTATAATTTAGTGGACATTTTATAAAATAGTATTTTAACTATGAAATATGAATAGTTTTTTAAATGTAAGAAAAACTAAAAAAAAAAAAGTTGCTATAATTTAAGTTATATTTACAATAAGTTCAATAATTCTTTGGTTATACTCAAAAAACAATATATCAACCCTATCTTGCAATTTTTTATCCTCCTTAGGGCACGTAAAGAGGGTTGGTAATCATGACCATATTTAATTTAAATTACTTTCTTATAATAATAAACAAAAGGCGAGATATCAAAAATATTATAGTTTGTTTTTTTTAAACTCTAACTAAGAACCACCCTAATATATATATAATAACCTAACCTATATATATAACCGAGTTTAAATAATTTAACAATGAAATTTTGCATGCAAACACATATTTTCATATTTTGAGGTTTACGGTCGATTTCAAGTTTCAATATCTTTTAAATTGATATCCATAGGCGGTTCTACGGATGCAGCCACTGCAGCCTTGGCTGCACCTGACATTTCAGCCGCCTCAAAAATTTTACCATGGGGTTATATGATAGTGAACAAATGGAAATTAAATATAACATTGAACATACAAGTTACAATTTTCATCGAAAATTCTGCCAATGCCAAATTTGAAAAATTATCAATGTTAACTTTTAAGTGATATTGGCGGTAGGTACTCTCACAGTCAATAAATATATAAGACTTCCCCCGCCCTTTAAATGTTCACATATGGCTGCACTTGAGATTCTATCTTGGAGCCGCTTATATTGATACATAATATGAAAAATTATTGATAAATGTAAATATTGTTAAATTTAATGTAGACTTATACAAATATACAATGAATATTTCTTATTGTATTTAATAGACAATAGACTATCAAATGTCTAATTGTAAACATTATTAATAACCGATAATATTATTCGAATGCATTACGATTAACATTGTGTGAACTGGTTAATGGCTATATAAATAATCAAATAATAATCTATATTCTTATAATTAATAATGTAAAATACTGAAATTCCTTTTTAATACAACAAACTACATTATTATTTAATATTGCTTCAGTTCTGAATTTTGTTTATATAGTTTATATAATTTAGAATTAATCACATAATAATTTTTAGATAATATTGTACAATAAAACAAAGAACAAAGTATACATTGATAAATATATTAATATCTACTGTTTAGTACTATAAATAATTTAGAACATTTTAAAATAATTAATTTAAGAGGATGCCACACCTCCATGTGTTGTCTCCATCAGATATGCTAATAAAATAGCAAATTTGAATTCAGTAGTTCAAATGTAGTGATGTTAACTTTAATATTAGAGTAAATATACCTATAATCAAACTTTAACCTTCAGTAGGTCGCGTGGATTCAGAGTTCCTATTCCGTCGCACGGGGTAAAAATTTTCCTTCATTAAATTCAATTAATTTTTCTTTACATTTATTTATTTAAAAACTTTAATTTTATTGTATTTAATAAAAATACAAAATGTAATTAATACTTTTAATTTTGTCGTATTTTCTTTTTTTTAAAACTTTTAATATAAGTACACATAAATAATATTTTTAACTTATTTTAAAGTTATATCTCATATTTTTAATTATGCTTTACATTGCAAATTATTTTTTAAATTATTACATATTACTAAAAAATTCTGGACATACTTCTACAAAATGGTCTTTGCATATAAATTTTGCACAATTAGTGCATACCTTTGTTGTTTTTCTATCACATTGGCGATTGATTTGTTATATTCCTAATACAAAAGGAAACACCTGCTGTTTCCGTAACATAATTTTTTGTAAGCGTTCAAACTCATTTATGAATATTCATGATTGAGTTAATTTTTACAATAGAACATTTAAGACATTATTATAACCATTATTATTACATATTTATTTATTTTTTAGAATTTAAGTTTAGGCAATAGTAATTATAGTAATTATTTTATTTTATTATTATTTAACAAACAATAATTTGTGAAACACTATTTAGTTTATTTCCTTAAAATAAAAGCCTAACCATTTATTTCACAAATTATATAATTTTCTTTTATTTTTTCAAATTACCTTTTTCCTCATTCGATATTCCTTTTCTTCCTGGTACAACAAATTTTTATGTATTAGAATATTGAAGTATTGTATCAAAGATAGACCAATATTATATGATCTTTCCCTAAAAAAAAAAAAATATTTTATATTTAAAAAAAATATTGATAATTCATTAAATAATTACCAATGAAATTTTTCATTTAACTTGGCCTTTTTGTTAATATAATTATGAATCAATTTTTGAATAGTATTTTCTTTTGAAAATTTTAAAACCTAAACATAAAATATTAAATTATAAAATTATTTAATTTATATAGCTTTCTTCACTCATACTTTATTTTGTCCTTTAATAATAACATAATCAAAAACAAGTCTTGTTTTCAACACATGTGGTATGTTTATTGCTGATATTGTTTTTGCAACTGGAACTGGAGCAGGAACCATAAATAAATCATCTACAACTGGGTCAGCTTCACTTTCATCAATTATCTCAGATTCACTTCCTTCCATTACTTCATCGCGTTCTGATTCTGTACCAATTTCAACTACTTCAGTTTCATCAAATTCTTCAGATTCATCAACTGATTCAGCTTTATTTTCTTCAGTTTCTTCAATCTTATCAATTTTGTCAATAATATGAATTTCTTTATCATTATTGCTTTCATCAATTAATTCAATTGCCTCGTCAACTATATTAGTTTCTTGAATTTCTGTAGCTGCTTCAATTTCTGAAGTGTTTTCAGTTGCTTCAGTTTTTTTAACTACTGTAGTTTCTTTAGGTGCTTCAATTCCTTCATCTGCTTCAGTTTTTTCAATAACTGTAATTTCTTCAGATGTTGAAATAACTTCAGTTGCTATAGTTTCTTCAGTTACTGTAGTTCCTTCAAGAGCTATACTTTCTTCAATTGCTGTACATTCTTCGACTGCTTTACTACCATCAACTTCTGCAGTTTCTTCAACTGCAGTATTCTCATCAATTGGTGAAGTATCTTCATTTGCTGTAGTTTTTTCTGCTGCTGAAGTTTCTTTGTCTGCTGAAGTTTCTTTATCTGCTGAAGTTTCTCTGTCTGCTGAAGTTTCTTTTACAGTCTCTTTAACTGTTATAGTTTCTTTGGCTACAACAGTTTCTTTAGCTGCTACAGTTTCTTTGGCTGTTGAAATTTCTTTGTCCACTGTAATTTCTTTGACTGTTGTAGTTTCTTCATCTATCCTAGTTGATTCAGCTTCTGTAGTTGATTTGACTACCATAGTTGATTCAACTGCCATGGCTATTTCATTTGGTTTGGGTATTTCAATTGCTTGATTTTTATTTTCTGACTCAATATCAGTTATTTTAGATACTTTAATTTCTTCAGATACTTCAGTTGTTTTAGACAATACAGTTGCTTTAGATACTTTTATTTCTTCAGATACTTCAGTTGTTTTAGACAATTCAGTTGCATTAGATGCTTTAATTTCTTCAGATACTTCAGTTGTTTTAGACAATTCAGTTGCTTTAGATACTTTAATTTCTTCAGATACTTCAGTTGTTTTAGACAATTCAGTTGACTTAGATATTTTAATTTCATCAGATATTTCAGTTATTTTAGACAATCCAGTTGCTTTAGATACTTTAATTTCTTCAGATACTTCAGTTGTTTTAGACAATCCAGTTGATTTAGATACTTTAATTTCTTCAGGTACTTCAGTTGTTTTAGACAATCCAGTTGCTTTAGATACTTTAATTTCTTCAGATACTTCAGTTGTTTTAGATAATCCAGTTGCTTTAGATACTTTAATTTCTTCAGATACTTCAACTGTTGTAGACAATCCATTTGCTTTAGAACCATTAATTTCTTCAGATACTTCAGTTGTTTTAGACATTCTAGTTGCTTTAGACATTCCCAATGCTTTAGACACTCCAACTGATTTAGATACTCCTGTTGCTTTAGCTCCAATTGCTTTAGACACTAAATGTGCTTTAGATCCTCCAGCTGCTTTAGATACTTCAGCAACTTTAAATGCTGCAGCTGCTTTAGATACTTCAGTTCCTCTAGATGTTCCAGCTGCCTTAGATACTTCAGTTCCTCTAGATACTCCAGTTGCTTTAGATAATTCATTTTTTTTGGATACTTCCGTTGTTTGATCCGCTTCGATTTTAGGAGTTGAAATTTTTGGAGGTCGACCTACACAAATAAAAGCTTTTTAATAATAAATAATAAATAAAAAATAATGAATAGTTAAAGTTTATTGCCTCGTTTTTTTGGTTTAGGCTCAGATGGAGATGGGACATTTACTGTTTGATTTAATTCAATAGATAATTCTGAATGTTTACGCTTTCTTCCTTTTACAGGAGGAGTTGTATTGCGAACAGTTTCTTCTTTAACTACAGTTATTGAGCGTTTGGATGCACCTTTTTTTGAATTGGTACTGTAAATAAAACATTTTTATTTTTTTACAGACTATTGTTATTTGTGATTAATAATTATTTACTTACTGAATTTCTTTTAATAATGCCATTTTGTTCATATTGGTATTATTTACAGTCAAAACACGATCATCATCAACCCATTCTTCCCATTTACTGTTCCAGCCTTTATAGTGAACAAAGTATTGTGCTTTGCCATCAGTTGACTTCCGGCGTTTCAAACATTTCGCTTCATATAACATTGGACCATGAAAACATAATAAGCTATCACCTGAATAAAAAAAATTATTTTTTTTTTTTAAAATGCAATATAAATTGATTTTTAGAGAAAAAAAATCATAAATATTGATTCAATAATTAAAAATTAGTAACTAGATTAAACAACTATGTAACTTCAAATTTAACAAAACATTTTAGAATTTCAGTTTTAATTAAAAACCAGGAGTTTTAATGAATTAATAAAATTTGATACTAATACTTCATAACGATCTAGTGTACTTTATAGCGGTATAGTCGTTATAAAACAATATAAAATAAATATTTGACCATATACAAACATTACTGATAAAATTGTATCTGATATAAACAAATTCCATTTGCATTGAATTTATTTTTATGAAATAAAATAATAAAATACAAAATACAATACTTAATATACAGTAAAACCTCGATTAACCATCACTTGCTCTTAAATTTGTTAACCTTATTATAAATCACAAGGTTACTGAATATTATCATACATTAATAAAATACTACAAATTAGAATAACAATAATTACAATACTATGAAAAAGAGGATGATCCACCATCACTCATAAATCATCAAATTGCGCATGATACATCGATATGTACACCATCCATAAAAAAAAAAAAAAATGAAACTGATGTACCAAGTAAAATATTGTAAAAAAAAAAAAAAATGTATCTATAATAATGTGAACATTTCTTTTAAATAATTAAAAATAACTACTTATTCTAATAGTTTAATAATTGTTCATATACAGAAAATAAATTTTTTTCTTTTATCCAATACACTCTTAATCCAATTTTAGATAATTCACCAATTTTCAACTATAGAAATAATAAACGGGTCTATGGAAGACATATAATAAAATTATTAAATACTATTGAGTTAGTACACTATACACTTGTGTCTATAGTTAAACAATCAAAAAACAATAGTACGTGTATTTGCTGTTAAATGGTATTGGTTTTTTTTTAATTTATTATAATAAATTTCACTATCATAGTAATTTAAATACAGTAAGCAGTTTTATTGTAGGCAATTAAAATTTCCATTTTCAAATACTTACTCTCTGCGAATCGATAGTTATCCGGAGCCATCGTTTATGATCTGCTGGAAATTCACAAATATCAAAAACTATACGATTTAAAAATAAAGAAAATTAAAAGTTTAGAATTCGAATCATCAGGAACAAGTTAATAGAAAAAATATAAATTAGTTTTTACAAAAACAGACGTAAGTCTAAACGTCTACTGTCCAGGACAGACGCATTACTCGTATCATAATTTTTTAATGTTCAGTTATCAATCGTTGTTTTCAATTATGGTGCTCGTATCACACAAGCGGATCACAACTTTTTGTTCTACAAAATAGTTATTCTAAACTCAATTTGTTCCACAAAATATTTGTTTCAATTACTAACTGTTCTACAAACCACTATGTCGCGATAGCTTAGGATTCCAATATTTTTTTATTTAAAGGTTCATTATTCCTAAGTATATTTAGACCAATGTTAGTTTATTCTAAATCTAATTCGTTCCAATGGATTTTTATTACAAAACATATTTTTCAAATTTGGAACAAATGTTTAATGGAACAACTATTATATCATATAAAAATTTCTTAGAAAAATATTAGTTAGATGAATAAATACTTAAAGACCTATATTAAACGCCCCATACACGGAACGAACTGTCGTCAAACTTGTCGTCAAACAGCGTTTGACAAACCAAATCGTCACGTGTTTGTCAGTTTGCCGTCGAATCGTCAAACCAACTTGACTATTTGAGCGATTCGTGCGTGTGAGGGACTATCTGACAAACTGAACTACACATCATTGTTATCAGAACTGATTATTATTGATTATCATAGTATAATTTTATTTTATTCTGAATTTCTTTTTCGTGTATCACTTATATTTATAAATTTTTTTTTTTTAAGATGGATCAAGGAAAAACATTTTTAACAGACTTTATTGAAGTCTACAGGCGTCATCCCGCTTTGTGAATCTAAAAACAAACATCTTAGGACCAAATGTATTAAGGAGTTGATAAAGGTGTGTCAAGATAAATGCAATGGGGCTGATGAGGCATTTGTAAAACGCAAAATAAACAATCTATCAAGTCTATCAAATAGTACAGATATGACGACGAGTTTGATAACAGATCGTTCCGTGTATGGGGTGTGTTAGGTTGATAAATGTAATTTTGTATTATTATTCTACTTACTGAAACACAACTTTTGTTCTCTTCATTCGAACATTTTTTTGCCGCTACATTCGAATAAATGTAATTAATCCCTTACATTTTTATAACTTATAGAAAGACAATAAACTATTAAACCACAAGATATACTTTTGCCATATTGCATATAAATAGCACGATGCAGATTAAATAACCATGGGCTGAATGTCTATACTCCATATTATATGTATTTCAAAACATATATTTTTCATAACGTTATTTACTAAATTTTACTTAAAATAGATTAAACACAACGTACACTGTTATCTTCAACAGATAAATAGTTCATTCAAATTTTATATTTCATAACATTTTTTTTCAAATGAACTATTCAATTGCATTTTTTTTATTATTTTAGAAGCATATACCAATAAAATAATATTTTATATTAGGTATACGCTGAATATCTACTGACTGATGGGTAGTAGTGGTAGATCATTACTGCTGTATTCGGTACAATATAACGATTACATAGGTGGAACGAATAAGAACGAGTACACTGATCGTTCCATCGGTATAAAGTTTCTAACCACAAAATGGTCACTATCAGAAGAGTATTGAGCACCGATTACCAACAGTAGGGAATAATAGGGATACGAAATATACCATATGACATCATTAGGTCTGAGAGGGTCAAATATTTGAATTGTCCTTGATTGCGGACTGCGATGATAATTACACCCATTATTTTTTTTAATCTAAATTCCACCTCACACCAATACAATTTTCACTATGTTGCCTGGGCGTCAGAAAAAAACCCTTGACCACGCCACTAACAACTACTACAATCCATACATATCTATAAAATAAATATTATATTACTAATATTATGATTATATTATGATTGGTAACTAATTTTGTATAAACTTTTCTAACATATTCAAGAATTCCTTTTTATTTCCTGACATTTCCATTGCTGAATTAAATGCTTTAAAAAACATTTAATATTATTTAATTTTCACTAATTTCTTAATTTTACATTAGTTAATTTTTATTTTCAAATTCATCTATTTGTTTTATCTCCCACATCCATAATTTCCAGAATCTACCACTGGTACAATTGCTTAATTTTTTATGAGTAGACTAAATACAAATTAATTGTCAAGCATATTTACCCAATAATTAAAAAAAAACTTAGTAATCTTCAGAATCTTAAAATTAAATTAATAATTACAAAAGAAAATAAGTACACAATCACGAAATAAGTTTGCAAAAAATGATGAATATTTATTAACTCTTTTATTAATATTAGGTAAATAATTACTAAAGTTGGTCAGTTTGATCTATTATAAATATACATTTAAATACTTTCATGATTAAAACTACATACAATATAAAAATGTATAACTTATATTTTTTTAATAATTCCAAAAGAAAAAAGAAAAATAAAAATTAATAGAATATGTGGTGAAATGTGAACTGTTGTACAAAATTATTTTCATTTACATCTCTAATCAAAACAATTATTTCATTACATTTATTTATAAATCCTATTCAATAGAATCTTATTAAATTATTGCTGTCCATTTAAATAAATATTCAAAGTTAATCCACAAGAAGCTGGATTAGTTAAAATTGTTGTTAAAAAATCCGATACAATCTTTGTTGACTCATTAGATATGGTTGTTGAATTTTCATTTTCGGTTTCAGCCATTGTTAGGTCAATTACTTCTATATTTTTGTGAATAGTAGAATTCAATCCATGATCAATTTCTAACAAATTCAAAATCATGTAATATAATAAACAATGTTAATTTAAAAGAAATGATTGTTAAATGTTATTTATTTACAACTGGTAAACTCTATGGCAGTGGTGATCAACTACAAATTAAATAATTTATTAATCTACTTGTTACTGAATACTAAATAATAATTAAAAACATAATATAAATATTTAGCATACTATATAAATAAGTTTTTCTTATTTTTCTATCATTAGGAAAGCTAATACAAATTTACATTATTAATCACACATGAACATGTAAATAATTAAAGAAACATTTTAGTTTGTCATAAGCTTATCAAAAAAATTTGTATAGCCTTCAGTAAAAAAAGGTTAGTCGTCACTGTCATATGTTTTCACAGTTGTTTTAATATTTTTTTAAATCCTTTTTGAATAATAAAAATATTGGAGGATTAAAACATTAACTCAAACGTAGTAGTGAAAACAAATTTTGTAAAAATTAATGAATAAACTAAGATAAAATAAATATTTAATCAAAAATAAATAACCTTGCTGTTTAGAAGTGACACCACTTAATTGATCTGATGAAAATGGCTGTTGGTTTCTAGTTGATCTTTTCCTTTTTGAATAAAAACAAAATAATTACAATTATAACTATTTTTTTTTATTATTTTTAAATAAAAGTATTTTGCTAAGCATTTAATAAAACCAAAAGTTGGAAGAGTCTTACAACTCCATGTTCAATGTGAATACTCGGGTCACGATTGTAGCTAAGTTTGAAACTTAACTCCAAAACACAGTCAACAGCGCGAGAAAAAACATTACTATTAACGAAGTATGGGAGTATTAGAGAATAGCGGGCAGTGGCGTCATTGGGGGGGGGACAAGGTGGGCATTTGCCTCTGTCTGATTTTAAAAGCAGTTCGATAGGCTGGTTTCAGGTTATTGAAATGTAATTATTATTATATTTTATTAACGCAAAAACATGCCTATTTTTATAATATTTTGAGAAAATATTATACCGTATATTTTACTGAGAAATTGTTTTCATATATCCTTTAATAAACTAATAATATTTGTGTTAATCAATAACAATTTTCATAACAGTTTACAGAGTTTTAATTGGTATAGGTATACAATTGTTTTTAAAAAATATCTACTTCCTGATATTTGCAAATTATGTTGTTACCTAATAAAAAAAGTTTTAAGAGGATTAGAAGCGACGATTTTCTATCTTTGTCTAACATACGCGTAACAGGACTATAGACGTTTTTTTACTTCCAACTTATTTATTGATATAATGAAGCGATATAAATTATAAAAACAGATATGAATATGTCGTCAAATCTACTTTAGATCGGCTTTTTCTCATTATTTATAATATCCTTTCAAAATCCTAAAAACTATATATTAAAAAAGTGACATATTTTAATTTTTGGAGAAGTTTAAATCAAAAAATCAAAAATTTGGAAAAATCGATCTCAAGAAGACTTGACGATAAATTCATATCTGTTTTCATAATTCTTATCGCTTCACTAGATTAATCGATACATTGGAAATAAAATACGTCTATAGCCCCATGTTACGCTTGTGTTAGACAAAAACAGAAAATCGTCGCTTCCGATCCCTTAACAATAAAAAAAAAATATTTAAATCATAAAACAAGTGTAGTGGGTATGGTATTTTGATAAAATGTAAGTGAATATTTTCGTAAGAGCGAAGCGATGGGTTTTTTTTACTCATTTGGGCCGGTCAAAACCTTTGCCCCCCTCTATTTAAAACTGAAATGACGCCACTGAGAGCGGATCTATTGAAAGTCATAATTTTGCATTTAGGGAAGTTAAGTGTTAAGCCCAAAGTATTTAAGTAATAAGAAAAACAATTCAAATTAGATTGAAGTTTAGTTCAATTGTCAAGTATACATATGCGTAAATAATGTTTGATGCTATCGATAGAGCAAAGAAAGCGATAGTGATGTAAAGCACGATGAAAATTGTTTATAAACAGTAAGAACAATATTGTCGATAGAGGATACCCTTGGATACCTGAAGAAGCCAAAATCAGGTTAGATTAAACATAAAAAACTTTTACCATTTTTCATTGGTTCCTATCACTAAGAAAATATCTGAACCAATATAAAGAAGGTTCACTAATACCAGATTCTTTGAGAATATGTACGAGTGCCGTATAAATTGACTGAGTCAAATATCTTTTTAAAATCGATATAGACTACATCTACTTGCACTCAACATTGGAAGGAATTATAAACATAATGTTTGAATATAAAATGACATGTGGTATTAGACCACCTCAGACGAAATCCGTGCTACTT
The DNA here is from genome assembly GCA_034509805.1 of Sipha maydis. Lineage (NCBI taxonomy): Eukaryota > Metazoa > Arthropoda > Insecta > Hemiptera > Aphididae > Sipha > Sipha maydis. The sequence goes on along the minus strand of JASXSY010000373.1, from coordinate 9,503 downwards.
GTCGGCGAGAATAGAATTTATAGTTGGTTGAATGTCGTGTCGTCATTTCAGTTTTCAATAAAGGGGGCAAAGGTTATGACCAGCCCAAATAAGTAAAAAAAAAAACCCCTCGCTTCGCTCGTAAGAAAATTTTTACTTACATTTTATCAAATTTCAAATTTCCATGCCCATTTCACTTTTTTTATGATTTAAATATTTTTCCAATCTCCTTAAAACCTTTTTTAATTGGTAACAACATCAATTGCAAATATAAGGAAGTAGATATTTTATAAAAACAATTGTATACCTATACCAATTAACTCTGTAAATTGTTATGACAATTGTTAATTGATTAACACAAATATTATTAGTTTATTAAAGGATATGTGACAAGAATTTCTTAATAGGTATACGGTATATTTTCTAAAAATATTATAAAAATAGGCATGTTTTTGCGTTAATAAATATAATAATAATTAAATTTCAACAACCTGGAACCAGCCTATCGGACTGCTTTTAAAATCAGACAGGGATGCCCTTTCCCCCCATCCAAATGACGCCACTGGTTGAGTTCCAGATTTAGAAATAGGTGTAATTTAACTAAATTTGAATATAGAAGGAAAGATACATAAAAGTGATTTTCTAAAAAGAATCCATAGCGAATGGGCGAATAATTTATCTCAATTCAAATGAAAAATGTTCAGAAAGGCCATCTGAACCAATCAACATTAATAAGCTGCGAAATACAACATATACATTGTTGAGTACCAATCAAATGATGATATAAAGGAACGGATTTTCTCATAATTACCTTTAAGGAAATTATAAAATGTCTGATTCCGATTACAAGAAAATGTAAAGAATCGTTCCCCTAGATTTTTTTGAAATAATTTATAAAACTAATGGGCATTTCATGAAAAAAAAAAATTAAAAAATTTTTTTTTTATCGTTGATAACAAACAGGTAAATATTTAAATATATTTTCTACCTAAAAAAAAAATAAATATAATTTTTAATAATTTTATAATTTTTTTTTGTCATAGCAGTTAACTTATTACTCTATATAGACGTATAGGCACAATATAAAACTCATTATGTTCTGGTAAGTTTATATGAGTGCTTGGGTTAACTCTATTTAAAATCCCTCCCTTCCTAGATGAACTATCAAATACGCTACTGGAATATACAATGCCATTGTTGTCATTATCCAAAATTACTTCAAATCAGAAATATTATAATCCCTACAAATAATAAAGGTATCATTAGGATACTAATTAATTAGATACTTAAAAGAGAAAATGTGAGATTCATAATTTAGTAAAGAAGAGCAAAGAAGAGAAGAGTAGATATTAATTAATCAATTAATTCAAATTAAATAATTCAAAATATACAGTAAAATCAAAATATTTTTTTTAACAAAAATTATTGAGATAATACAATTTAAACAATTAAGGGCAAATGAATGCAGGGACAATTGAACATAAAAAAAAAAAATTAAAATAAATATTATTATTATTATAAATCATTATTATAATATAAAATAAAAATTAAAAAAAATTAAAAATTAATATTTCTGATTTTTTTTATAAGAGTTTATAAATTATAAAACCTTTGATATTATATGTTCATAATATAATTAAAGGTATTGTATCATATCAAATTATTGATTATTTTGTATTACTTACCTAAAACTTTTATAATATTGATATTAAAAATTTCTTAGAAATGTTATTTAAATTTTTGGCATATTACCAAATATAAATAAAAAAAAAAATAGTAAAAATAACTATTTTCTTTTTTTGTGACGTCCAATTGTCCCCACTTCCAAATCGCTTAATCGATTAGTCATAGATCAAGATTTAAACAAAGTAACAAAACTACTACTTATAAAACATATGCACAAACTGTTTTTACTAATAAAAATGAATAAAAACAATAAGATAACCCTTTCAAGTTAAACTCAAAATCTTATCGATGTGATAAAAAAAAAAAATAATAATAATCATCATAAAATATTAAATATAATTGCTATTATGGTAATTTACTTATGCAGCATTAAAATATAACTTTTGATTGAATTTCTAAATTATTATTTTATTATAAATTTCTTACCGTGGTACTTCTAATACATTGCTTCTTGTAGAGCTTGTAGTATTCAGAGTTAATATTTTATTAGTTTCTTGATTTTCTAACTTAATATTTAAATTATTGCCAAAAAAATCATTATTTTCTTTTTTTATAATTGGTTTACTACTAATATCTAATGAGCTTGGAGTTATTTCAGTAACTAATACTTTTTTGGACGTTTCATCCATTTTAGAAATTACAAATTTAGGCTGAGAATCAACTAAAAATAATATTTTATTAACAAATAATAATAATAATTTAATAATTAACTAAATTAATTACTTTGTGTTTTTGTTTTTGAAGTAAGTTGTTGTGAAGATGAAACATTTGATTTACTAGATTTTTTTGAAGCCTTATTAGAACGCTTATAGTTGTTTTTTCTTTTATTACAAACTTTTACTTTATTGGCAGCCATACTATGTTTTGATGCTTTATTATTTGATCTCAAACTATAAATAAAATATTAAAACCTCTTTTAATTAACTATTTAAGAGTTAATTATGAATTTTTTTACTTTTTTTTTCTTAAGGACATCATTCTTTGCAAGTTAATAATGTTTACATCTAATAAAATTTCTTCGTATACCCATTCATCATATGTAGATTTCCAGCCTTTATAATGAATATAATATATAGGGTAGCCATCAGTATTTATGATTCTTTTCAAACACTTAGCTTCGTATATCAATGAGTTATAATAAACAAGTACTGCATCGCCTGGAAAAAATTTAAATTTAGAGATAAATTTGGAGAAATATTATAATTATTAGTGGACATGAGATATAATCAATTACATTCTAAATCTTTATGTCTAGTAGGGAAAACAGTTAACATAATTATTATTTATAAGTGTACTTACATTTAAATGTATACAAAGTATATTAAGTATATATAAAGATGCAATTAATTTAGAAAAAGAAAATGTTGATTATTTTTTAATTCTATCTGGTCAAAAGGTTTCTATAGAAATTTTGACCACACTCTACAAGCTTTCAAGAATCTAGTAGCACCATCAATTAGCAGTAGGTATTATGAATGAAGTATTCTCTCTTGTGAAGTAATTACATGGAAAAATATTAAGTACTTACATTAGACTCGCTTATATTTCAAATTCTTATTATTATAAAGCATGTAGTCAAAACAGGTTACAATCCGGTTTTGAAACCCAGGGTAACCTGAAAATTTTTAAAACTGGATACAAACCGGAAATCGAAACCCAAGAAATATATGAATTAGGTTTTAACCCGAAACCAAAATCCGCAAAAAAATTAAAACTCAAAAACCCAGGTTCAAATTAACATTGATAGGCAATTTAAATTGTAAAATCATCTGATACAAACAAATAAAACAATAAAGTATTTATTTTTATTTTATTTTCAAGGAGCGAAAATTGGAAATAAAATTTGTAATTTATTTTTTATCCATTAATGTTAACGATAATTCTTAAAAAAGATCAATTATCCGATAATATGTAGTCGGTTATTTTCATGTTATTTTTAAAAACTAATTATATATAATATAATATATAAATATATATAATAATTAATTTATAATGTACAGTATTTTCGTTTATACATTTAATATTGTTATTTGTTAATATTTTCATTTGTGAATTCATTATTGATCATTCGTGTTCAGTTCTTTCTCAATTGCCTTGACTTTGCAGTTAAGTACATAAGATTTACAAGTATTATAAGTAAGTAACTTTTTAATTTCTATTATACTACCTTCTATATTAAATACTGTGCTGTAGTGTTATTTGTTAACGTTTTAAATTTTTAGCATCCTACTAAATTTTAAGATATCTATCATATCAACTAGAGATGGGAATTTCAACTAATTTTAGTGAATTGAATCTTTCAACTCTTCCAACTCTTATTTGACTCTGACTAAAATCTCGAATGTCAATTCACTTAGGCAAGTCCAAGACTTGTAAGTCCATAGCCCGTATTTCATTGTTCACTTATATCGTTTTCGACCTAACGCAATCTTATATTATATTATGAAACTAACTACGATTATCCATTGTCATAGATTTTTACTAGGAAATCATATTTGAAATGTACAATATAATTTATTACATTATACCACACGAGCATAGGCGGAAACTGGGGTGCGAGAGGGCGCAACTGCCCGCCCTCAAAAAATTGAACGGGCAATTCTCCCCTTGATATTCTGTTAATTTATTTGAAAGATATTACCAAAAAGTATCTTTAAGTATACGGTATATCGACATAAAATAAAGTTTGCCTCCCTCAAAATTGCGCAAGTTACGCCCATGCATACAAGTACCTAATAATATAGTATGTATATATTTCCAAATTATAATAGATATTATACGATTACGTACTAATCTTGTATCAACAGTTATATAAACATATATTAATATATCTGACGCTATTAACAACACTCGTGATTCGATGAGTAGGTAACTCGTTGTTAAGTCGTGTACCAGTTCAGTTAGTGAGGTTAGTGATAGATTTGTGAATTTAATTTGGTTAGTTGGTTGAAGGTGAGTCCACTGAGTCGCCGATTTTTGAAAAACTGATTTAACTCCCTCAGTTAATTTTAGAGACGACTAGATCATGAACTATACTCCCTAATATCAATCATAAATCAATATGAATTTATTTATGTTTATTAATAATACTTCCTAGTGGTATTTCATAAAATATTTATTAACAAAATTACCACTTAAATAAGTAGTCGTTAAATATTTTATTAAGCTGAATAAAAGTATTGTATATTTCATGTTTGCTACTGCGCTCAATTTAAGATATTGATGTTTTCACTGTTAACTAAGACGAAAAACTATAATATTTAAATAAGGTTTAATTTTATTGTTTTTTTAATCAGCTTCAAAATTATTTCTTTTATGACGGATAACATTTTTTTTTTTAGGGATTTTTTGTAGTGAAAAATGTTGATGGCTGTAAGTGCCTATTTACAATTTGGACTACAGTCTACAATTACAATACATAAACAATTGATATAATCAAAGGTATCTATTAAACTTTGTGAAATTTTTAAGCCTAGTGTCTCTGTATGTATTTTAACGTAAATAAACTTATACAGTGTACTTAATTAAGGCATAAGGCTTAAGCCATTAGATTAGTACCTATGTTATTATTACCAGTCTTACCATAACTGATGTTTTAATTTCGATGTTATTACTCCGAAAACTTCCTGAAAAACCCCATTTGTTATTCATACCCAAGATCTGAAAATATATATTGTAGTCGGTTGTCACCCGTAAACCTAAACCGAAAAAAATCAAACCAGCTATTAACCAAGAAAATAAAACCAGCTAACCGGAACCCATGAAAAGTCAACCCATTTTGAAACCCTGCTATAAAGTAACCAAACTACTCCAAATTTAAATCAGAAAATATGTATTTTATACAATTATAACGAATGAAGAATGAATCTATTACACAACACAAAATTGGCATTTCATACTCGTATAGACAATTACAATTTATATTTAAATTTTTTTAACTGATTTTATTATAAAACGTTCCATCCAGACAAATAATAATATTATAATGAATCACTGACAAAATACTTAGACATGCAAACATTTAAAACGTTGGTCAACCTACCCACGGCGTAACGGAATTCTGCCATTGTCTCGAACAGTTAAAAAATGTTACTATTCGTCACTTGAGTATAGAAATAATTAAATTAAAAAGTATGGGAACAACGTATTGACAGTTCACGCCAACAAACGAAACACGCGTCTAACGATCGATAACATACAACTGTAACAGGTTATAGGACAAATCGACAACGATGACAAATTATGATATTTTATCTATGGATAAATACTACTATTGAGCATTGATAAAAGTAATAATTGCTTCTTCTGACATTGGTCACAAATAATAAGTAATAATAGATAAGTCAAACAATAAAATTCTAAGTTCCAATTATAAAACGGCACCAAGGGGTAATATCGTTTAAGTATTCAACGGACGAACAGTCAAGTGAATCTTAACACCATCATACATAGTGCCAACTGTGCGAGAGTAAACGGGTATGATCTCGTTGAAAAAACAACACGTAGAGATTCGAGGTTGTTTAAAACTGTAAATCGATGCTACGACCTCTGTGAATGGCGAAATAAAAAATACGCATGAAATTTAATCATACTCAAAGCGGGTTTACACGGGCGATCGTGGTCAAACGACTTCGCCGTGTAACAATGCGTCGAAACTGTTTGATATTTACACGTTCAACTGTTTCTTGACTACATTTTAGTTAAATTGTTTATTATTATTTTGAGTACAGTTTGATCGCCTAGTTGTTTGCATGATCGATTTTAGCCATACGACGATGATCGAATTGTTCAAATCAACCAAAAGTAGACTGTTTTTTGACTTTAATCGAATCGATTCATCTAGCCGTGCGACTAAGCCGAAAACGAGTTTACACGTTCAATTTGTTTTCGATTTTGCCGTACGGCTACGGTCGTTCGACCGCAATTGATCCGTGTAAAACTGCTTATAAGCAATTCGTATTTATAATCCCACGTATCGTGCGTTATATTTGGCTGATTTCGACCTATAACGTAGATAATAATGTTCCATATGTTAGTACGTTTTCTTGTTAGATCCCATACGGGACGTATTAATTTTATCAGAGTGATAAGAAATGAGTAATATGAATATGACAAAAACAGAAAATGATACAAACTGTTCGGTATTCGGCATTCCGACAAAACTACTATATGTAGTTTTATCATCTATGCTATGCAAATTATTACCTCTAATAGAGATTTTAAAACTGAGGGTCGTCAATATATAAAATAATTGGTAAGGAGTTTTTGTAAATATGATAAGTCATTTTTGAGAATATATATGATAAATCATTTTTGAGAATTACATGTGATAAAAGTATAGGGTTGCCAATAAAAAACATTTTATTAATCACAAATATTGTGAATTGATTTAACACAAGTTCTTAATGTTATAATAAAAGAGTTGCTCAAAATGTCTGTGACATTACAAAGGGTTAAAGCATTGGAAAGAGATTAAATAGAAAGGCAATTACCGTGAAATGTTAAGATACTAAGGGCCGTTATTACATTGTCTTGCTAAACATTCCGTTAACGTAGCGGACACATTTAGCTCCTATTTTTTAATATTTCATTATTTCAATGTTCCGTTACGTAAAATGTCATTGCTAAATACGATTTAGCGGGCACTTTATTTAGCGGCAGGTTTTGGTGCCTGTTAAAGTAATTAGCGTGAAGAATCCATATATAATATAATATAATATAATATACGTTTTTGTATCAGTACTTGCTAATGATTAATACTGCAGAATATTCTGTGATAATACTGACTACTTTGTACTGTGCATTTATTTAACTTTTCAATGTTCATTTGTTTTATATTTACCTACTCATTTATATAATTTCTAAAATGAATAATTGCAATCATTTAATTGACTTTATGGATGAGGTAAATTATATTGGTGAAAGAAGACCACAAGTGTTCCATGATAGGCCTAATTACTACGACATATTAACAGAAGATGAATTTATATATAGATTTCGTCTTTTTAAAAAATGTGTAGTTTATTTATTAAAATTACTCATAGAAAAACTGGAAACAGCAACTGACATTTAAATATTACTCATACCAATAACATATTACAATGTATTTATGCATCGTTTTTCACATATCTGTGCCTATACCTACGAAATTTTTTTTTTTAGGAATATGGCATTAACTACAATGACTCAGGTTCTACTTACACTGAGATTTTATGCTTTGGGCACTATGCTTATATCGGTCGCAGATATGTTTGGTGTTAGCATATCTTCTGCAAGCAGAACAATTAAAAATGTTTCCTATGCTATTGCGGGATTGAGTGGATCATTTTTAAACATTCCTGTACATAATATTGTTGAAACAAAAATGAAAATGTTTAAGATTGCTCGATTTCCATTAGTCTTCGGTGCATATTTAAAAAAAATCGAAATTTAAATTAATAAAACAAAAACTGACACAACCTCGTGTAGTCGTGTTCAACACGGTAAACGATTATCACTTAAAAACAAAATTATGTATATAAAGTTTTCCTTATCACATAACAGCTGATTACATTATTAACCAATGAAAAAAATTGTACTGTTTAAAATAATATAACTGATGGTTAGTACAAGCGGTAACATTGTAATAATGGTCTGTATTAAACTCGCCGCTAAAGTACCCGCTACGCTAAACTACACGCTAGCTTAACTGACAGCTAGATAAGATTTAGCGAGACATTGTAATAACGGCCCTAAGTTTAGTTTTAGCACTCTCAACAGTTGTAATTACTACACAATCGATATTATTAAAGGACCCATACGCGCTCAGTTATGAAAGTCAGTTTTTATGATTGTCACCCGTGTTTAACCGCGTATGTTGATAAATGTCAATCTTTTTTCGTGACTAATGAATTTCAAACTTTTTTGAATTTTTATTGTCAATCAGTCATTGACAATCATTTGGTAAGGATTTATAGGGCGGACTTGGGTCAGTTCTCCTCATTGATAAGAAATAAAAATGATAAGAGAACATTTTATAATAATATACCAACTGTTCGGAATCAAAATTTTTACTGCAAGGAATTTGATACCAAAGAATTTAGCAACCCTGTGTTTATGTATTTTATATATTTAACACGGTTTTACTGATTACTTTTTAAAATTTTAAATCATTATCTCTTTGGTTATTGTTTGAGACTATCACTTGCAATTATTATAATACTTAATTAAATATTTATAATTAATTATTTATATTTAATTAATTATATTTAATATCTAATACGACTAATATAATATACATTTCCAGCGATTATATTTAATATTCATCTAAACAAAATAACCGATATGCTATCGCAATCGATATAGAATATCTGAAGATTAATTTTTATTAAAACTCAGAAACCCAGAAATAAATCATTAGTGAGCTTTGCATATATCAAAATTGCTGATATACGTGAAATATGTTCATTATATGCCGATACTACAAAAATATTCTCAAATAGTCCCTAACGTGTTAAATATTCTTTAACCCCTAAAATATGCTTTTTTATGCAAAATAAATTTTTTCTTGTGAATTCTGTGTTTCATGAATCGTAAAGATTTCTCACTCCCATTTAATTGCATAGAATAGAATCAAATATGTAAAATCATTAAAATCCGAACTCTAACTATAAATATAAATTTAAAACTTAAAAGTAATACAAATGAATTCATTAGATTAGGGATGGTTTGTCAAGAGCAGAACGAATGAACACGACCAGGATAATCTGTGAATATGTGCAGCAGCTGAATTAGATCGAGACCTTTTGATGTTTTAGAGAAGCGCTGATGAATATGTCCAAGATGAAATATGGACAATA
>JASXSY010000372.1:0-94501 GCA_034509805.1 Sipha maydis | reverse complement strand
ATTGTGTTTGTTAATACAAGTAAATGTACGATTTAAAATTGTTATCCTCTAACAGCCTATATAAAAATAATTTTAAAAACTAGAACGTATTTATATTGCTAAAGAATATTTATAGTTATTTATATCATAATTATACATAATATTTACCTAAATAAGGTATTCTTTAGTTTACCTAGTTTAATATTTGTTGTCATTATGAAACATTTTTTTAGGATAAACGTTTAAAATTATCTTAATTTATATGATTCTATATTAATTATTTACATTATAATAATATTAAATTTTGACTGATAACATTAGTTTATAAGGTTATTTTAAATTTTAAATTTAATACACTAGGTACTAGCTTCTAATACATTTATGTCAATCAAGTCACAAATCAATTTTGGGCTACTTTTTAATTAAAAATTTTCTACAAAACCTTTAAATCAGAAATTAAATATTTTTTACCGTAAAAATGTTTCATTATAAGCTCAATTATAAGTTTAATGGTCCTGACTAATAATTGTATGGAACAATTGACTTTTCTATAATAGTGGTTTCCAAACTTTTATAATCACTGAACCTTAGGAAAATGTTTGTAGAACCCCAATGTCTCTACTTCAACTTCATCTCGATTCTTCAATTATTTACTCAAAAGCCTATCTAGATAATGTCTTAAAGATAGTTCATGATTTTCGTTTTATAATGATTACTACTCTAAATATTCACACACGTTATCGAACCTTTGAGATTTTCTTACAGAACCTTTAGGTTCCACGGAACATACTTTAGATTTTGCTGCTTTATAAAATTATCTTAGGTAAAAAATATTTAATTGTTCTGTTGAACAATATTTTTGTGTGATAAGCGTGAATAGAAGACAATTAATTAAAGTAAAATTTCAACTTTTTTATGTACTAATGCATATACTAATGAATATTAGTTTGAGTTATTAGTGTTATATGTAACCTTCTTAACATAATCATAATTTTTTTGTCTTTATAAATTATCATTAACTTAAACTTAAGAATTTAACTCTTTTGTTTATAATATATAGCAGTTGGATATTTTGGTTGGTAGGTATAAAAATTATGGGGCGGTTGTCGTTGGGCGAAGGTAATAATTTTGACCAAAAAAAATAATAGGTAGTCCGTTTGGTGCGACTATCATACGTACCGTTTGAGCGAGTGAAATTATTTTTACCCTGTGCGAGGTAAAAACCTGATGACAGATACAGATGATATTATTGGTAATCATTATTAATCTTGAATTAATTAATTAGAATACATAAAATGTCTAGGTTTAATATATCAGTCCAATAGATTGCTTTAAAAACTACTATAATTATATTATCTGTAATTTTTATTATTTTAATTTTTTGACTGTAGATTATTTCCTATTTATAAATAATAATATTATTAATATCCATATCGATATTTTTTTTTAAACAGAACTTATTATTAATTATTTATATTTTATATGATTTTGTTCAATTAATTATTGAATGTATATTATGAGCATTTTCATACAAAGCCAATAGATTATTTTAAAATATACTAGGTAATTATATTATATGTAATTGTATTTATAATTTTTTGACTGTAGATTACTAACTACTTATATAGTTTTATAATGTATATAATAATATTATCAATATTCATATTAATATATTTTTTAAATATAACTTATTGTTAATTATTTATATTTTATATAATTTTGTTTAATTAATTGTTGAATATAAATTTTTATACCACCCAAACGGTATTTTTAGTTAAATAATCCTCGCCCAAACGGTATATATTTATTCGCCCAAATAGACTATATTTTGGGTCAATTCGCCCAAACGGTGTACGCCCAAAATTATATTGTGCTAATAACTATATTACTGTAAGATGTATAATTTCTAGTTTCTATTTTTATTGGATCTCTATTGGGTGGCTGCTTTTATTCATGTGTATCAAGTTATCAACTATATTCCACATTCACTTATTGTAATAATTAATTAAAGATTGTATACTTTTAATAAAAGTTAAAAAAGAAAAAAATTTCTTTGGAGAGTAATTGAATAGTTTTATAATTTTATACGTATAAGTAAAATGTATTTAAAAATAGAAAATGTATTCCAAAATTATAGGAATATAATGAAATAATTTAAAAACTAATGAGTAATAATTAAGGTTGTACAATGAAAATTCAATAATTAAATTATATGCTTAATTTTTTCATATGTTATCAATTTATCATATTTATTAAATCATACATGGACCAATTGAGCCTAAAACAAAGTTTTTGTTTAGAATCAGTGTTCAAATTGCGCTCTTTATATTTTACAGTTAATACAAGTACTAATTACGTTTGTATTCAAATTCGCCTAATTTTAGATATAAAAATATTATTGTTAGATCTAATTTAATCAACTTTAAAATTAACACAGACTAATACATAGATTGCAATAAATAGTACAGAACAAGAAAAATATATTTAAAATAGATCATATTTAAAAAAAAAAAACAGTTATATTATTGAAAATTACAAATCTGGCGGAAATCACCAGAAAATAATTGTTAAAATCAGTGTGTTCATATTATTGTAATAAAACATTATTTTATATTTATTAGCAAACATTTATAAAGCAGATTGTGTCCCCATTCAATTTGCAGCCCGAGGCTATAGTCCCCCTATCTCCAGCCTCTCTCGATCCAGTCGTGATCAAACTGATATGATAAAAATTATTTTTTAAGTTATGTTATCTTATATAAATGTCAAAGTAAACTATAAATAATATTTATTAAAAGGCAAAAAAAAATTATATGATGGTTGTAGAACATAGTTGTACTACTATTAATATAGGTAATAACCAAGTGTTATTAATTTATTAAAAATTGTTAAAAATGTCTAATTATATAAATATAAATAAAATACGAAGTATAAAGAATTCAAGTTCTTGCCCGGAATATTATTATATATGTACAAATATTTACAACTATCAATTGAATAAATTGTTGACATTTTTATACTGCTATTTAAATTTTACTGGTATTCTTTTAGTGAGTATTATTTATATTATTTGAGTGTGATATACTATATATTTTGATTTAATAATATTAACGTATTTTTAACCCGTGACAGAATGGTATAGTTCATTATTTGTCGGTTGTTAGTTGATGTAACATTCATACTGCAGTAGGTAAATTAACCTCAATTCTATTTAATTGATTAATAATTGACAAAGATTATAAAATAATGACTTGCCAACCTGTTTCTTAGCTATGTCGAATTTAATTTTACAACTATCATTGGATTTGTCACAGAGAAAGAAGGTATAAAAATAATTTATGCATTTAATGAATAGATACCATTAATAATTATAATTTCATATAAAATTCATACATTTAATTTGAGATATCTGCATAGGCGTCAGTAGGAATTTAGTATGGGGTGTGCCACGAAGAAAATAGGCCTAATATTGACCCTCACAAAAAAAAATCGAAGTAAAATATCAATTTATATAAAAACATATTAGAAACTATTTATGTTTCACAAACAAAATTTTATGTTTTGCAACAAATAGATGATTAAAAATTATAATTATAATTATTATAAAAACCTACGAAAAGTGGAGTGTGCCACGAGCCATCTGGCACACCCTATGTGCACGCTCGTAGAGATCTGTGCTTCATAAAAATTATTTTTCAAGTGTTCTTATATTTTTAAATATACTTTATCCTTTTATACTTTATAATGATCACTCCATATAATTTAAGTACAACTCAGAAAATTGAATATAAAAATATATTTGATTGAACTAAAAAATTAAAGTACAGATAATAAATTCTAGTTAATATTGAAATTCAACAGAAAATGTTTCCGTTGATTAGTTATTTGTTTTCGAGGTAATAATTAATAATATACTATAGAATTAGGCATCCATTTTTGAATCAGTAACCATGAAAATTGGAACACCTTAACTCCTACACCTATAATACTTAAATTACATAATGAATAGGTATCTATAAACTAGTTATTCTTTTCAGTATTTCATTCTTCGTTGTAGATAAGAAAATATCATTTTTTATATTCAACTATTACACTTCTATTGCGTTATTAAATATATCTGATTACAATAGGCCAGATTTTCGTCCAACAATAAATCCTTTTTACTGTATAGACATGGATATTAAAGATCTTACATCTCTCTAACATCAGTTGCTTACGGACGTGACATGGCTAGGTTAGGATTGTTCGTTTAGTGTGCGATGACCTCTAATTTGTATAGCAATTAATTGAAAATATTGTTGCCAACGAAACCTTGTGCTTCTATTTGATGCCTTGTTTTTACATAACATAAATAGTAATTATGAATAAATATAAAAATTAAATTATGTCGATTAAGTGAGGCTTCCGCATATTATATGAAAAATTTAAATTTACAAAACGAATACAGTGTAGTTTATATTAAATGTGTTTTAATTTTTTTTAGAAATTACACTATACTATAATTGTTGTATGTTATAAACATAATTTGTGATTAATATTTAACTGTTAATTATATTTATGGTATGCATAATTATTATAATTTCGGTACTTAGGATAAATTATATTCTTTAACAAAAATATTTATCGATCTAACTTATGAGTGATACAACAGTGTAATATTATCTTACTACTTACATTACTTTGATTTGATAAAAATTATTTTTAAATACTTACTATAATATTCGTTTTAATAAGTTTTTCTGGTATAAAGTTAATTAATTTTTTTCATAAGAACTGATACTTCATTAGGAAGTAGTTTAAATTGTACATTGCATTTTATAATTATGTAAGTCTATATTTTATTAACTGTGGTAGTTATAGGTTAGGTTAGGAAAAATTTTATTGAGTTTAGATCAATTTTTTTATATTTAGAACTTTAATTTTTGTATTATATAGTATATACATAAAAACACATAGCCCTCAAAAATGTCTTTGGGGGGGAGGGGGCAAACATTTTAGAACCTTGTATAATTTTCCATATTTTGTTTTCTAGGAGAAACTTGTAAAGCTTATAGAGGGCACTGTTTTAAATTAGTACTTATTTAACATATGTCTACTTTGAAATATTTAACTTTTAAGATAACGTTTTCTACGAATATAACATTCTAACATTCAATATAATAATAGTAAATCCAGTGGCGGCTATCAAACAAAAAAAAGGTGCATCAAAATTTGAATTTAGTTACCCACCCACCAACCCTGATACCTATACAATTTAGTGCCTAACCAATAATTTACATTATTCTACCCACCTATTAATAGAAGAAAAAATAGTTTAAGATTTATTTTCATTTAATTTAGCAATTTGTACATTATTAATTTATTTAAAAATATTTTTGTCTTTATCTTTATCTAGATAAACGTAAAAATTATAATCTTAAAAATTATTTGATTATATTTTTGTTTACAAAAATAGATTTTTATTGAAAATTCCGCAGGCTATTATATCAATTATCAGCAAGCCACTGTCAGACAAGTGACGTCGTCGTGTACCTATTTATACTTATCTATAGAGTCGCCAAGACTATAGAATAGATTTTATAATATAATAATAATAATATGTTTGTATGCTGTGGTCGTATACTTGTATAGTTGTATCTATACTATTGTTCTGTGATAATACGTATACCAAGCCGATATAATTTCACTATACTTAAATTGTTTAATGTTGGGCACTTATTACTTAGGTACCTACTGCCTTAATAGTTAATACTTACATTATTAATACAGCATATTAAGGTAGCCATAGGTTGGTTTATTAAATTATTAATATCTTTTTCTTATTCAGTTAGGAATACCCGCCATGGCCTATGACCACCCACCCAATTATAAGGTGTATCGACGGATACACCTTGTGCATAGGATAGCCGCCACTGAGTAGATCTATGTATAAGATATATATTAATCGAAATCTTAATAAATTGTATTATTGAAAATTTATCATAATAGATTTATTAAATGTGCATAAATCATGAGTATAGCATGTTATTGATACTTAGTAAAAAAAATGTTATATGAATTTGAGTTAGCCCGCCCTGGACCAGAGTAAATTTATGGGGAGCCCGGCCCCTCCTTGGATATTTTTCTATATATATATTAAGAAGAGAAAATGATAACGAAGTATAAATTTTTTATTTGTAAATATTTACAAAATCATTTACTTTCATTTAATTATTTATGTATAGTTACGATAATCAGACAACTCATAGTTCATTAAATCGTTTATTGTATTAATATATAATTGGTGTCAATGACAACATATTGGACCACTCATGCGCCTTGAGTTGTTTTAACAGTTAGTCGATACATAATTGGGTAGATATATCTACCTAGTTCATTCATTAATAATTAATAATTTTTTTCTACACAATTTATCTCTATATTATTATATTTATATCTGTTTCTAATTTGTTTTGACAACGTTTGAACTTAGTGCTACTTAGTACTTCACACTCAATACAATTATAAATAATTAGTTTTAAAATTATATGATAAATTTAAATTAGTACAACTATAAAATATTAACTATTTTAAAATGTATTTTACAGAATGTTTAATATTTTTAATAACAATATTATTTAAAAAATAATTTCTTGATATTCTTTTTAGTATAAAATTTATGATTTCTATTATTTATCGTTGATAATGTCTTTCTAAAATTATTTTTTTTTTATCTCCTTGTTAGAATAGTGTCAAAATTACGTCCCTATACTATTGTGTTTCGGATTTTCCAATACCAATTGTAAGTTAACGGTATATTTTTTTATTGATTTGAGAAATATTGTTCAAATTTTTAAATTCTTAACCGTACAATAGTAATGAAGGTATACATTAAGTGCTAATTGTCGTTGATTTATAACTAAATGCATTAATAATAAATATTTATGATCTATCAACTTGTAAATTATATCTTAATAACTGCCAGTTGAATCTTAAAACCTAATAAATTATAAGCTGGATTAAAAAGTAATATAGGTTTATTTACTAACTGTATAGCAGAAACGTATTTTCTTAAGATAACTACATTTACTATACATAAATACTACAGTATATTTAGTTATCAATCATTATTGTTTTTTTCGATCTAAGATTACGACATAATTGCCCTTGGTATATATCATTATCCCACTAACTCGTCTTACATGACTTTACATGTTTTTTCTTTCAAATTCAACCCCGCGTTGTCTATCATATTTATGTATATACTGCGATCGATCAATAAAATAACAGCTATATCATTTAAAAAGCGATACAGGGTCATTTTTGAAAAATCCAAGATGCATATTTTAACAAACTTCCTATGTTTTGATTCAATTATGCTTTTATATTCCATAAGTATTAAATGTTCCATTCATTAATAATTTATTACCATAACGCCATTAATAAATATTGCAGTTAATTAATAATATATTATGTTGAATGCATACATTAATGGTAATTACAAAAAATAAGAAACTTACATAAAGATACAGAACATTTGTATGCTAAACAATAGCTACCTTTATATATTTATAATGTATAATTTTTTGAGTGCTATTCTTCTATCAATTGATTTAAATTTAGATTTTGTAAATTAACAATATTTTAAATTAAATCTACATATTGTCAAATTGTATTAAATTATATTAATTCACGAACAATAATTATATTTTTTTATAATGTATCTTATCAACTGAATTAATTTTTTTACTAACTTTTAGTAATAAATTATAATGATAATGATAAGACACTGAATGGAATTTGAAGATTGTTTATTAAAATATTAAATGTAGCTCATTTATGATGCATAATAAAGGTATTATAATGAGTACGTAATTGTATTAACTGTACTAAATACAATTTATAACTTTTGAAATTTAATTGTAAGATTAAATTAAATATATGAATAATGCTTTAATTTTATAATACTTATATTGTAGATAATTAATACTCCATTTTTTGTCGCTCTTTATAGGATAAACTGAAAATTAATTCATTTACCAAAGTGTCTTTTTGGACTTGTACATTATAGTCGATAATTTTTTAACTCTATACTTAACTCTTTCTCATCCTCTTGATTCTTATAATTGATCATAAGTTAAGATTCATAACTCTTTTAAAATATTGTAACTCCGAATCTGAGCTATCTTTATGCCTTAAAGTGAAACATCAGTAATACAATTAATTAAATAAGATTTTTGGTTTTAGGGTTCTACCATTAAGTAGTTTTATATTATTATTTACTTCTTCTTCTTTCTTTTTTTGGCCATTTTACTCTCTAAGAGTTTTAACCGTCACTACTATATCCCGCCACTTTTCTCTGTCTTGAGCGATTACACGCCAGTCTTCTATGCCCATTTCCTTCAGGTCTTCCGCTACTCCATCAATCCACCTCTTCCTGGGACGTCCCCTTGGTCGTTTTCCCTTAGGTTTCCACTCGAAAGCAACGCGTACAGGGTCGTTTTCTTCCCTTCTTAGGATATGTCCTAGCCATTGGATCCTTTGACCTTTGATGAAGCTAGTAACTGGAGCCAGATTCATAATTTCTTGTAGTTCTCTATTGAATCTTCTTCGCCAATATCCCACATTCGTGTCAAACACAGGGCCACATATTTTTCGCCATATCCTGTTTTCGAAAGTTCTTAACCTCCTTTCCGTCGTCACCGTTATAGT
Organism: Sipha maydis; assembly: GCA_034509805.1. Taxonomy (NCBI): domain Eukaryota; kingdom Metazoa; phylum Arthropoda; class Insecta; order Hemiptera; family Aphididae; genus Sipha; species Sipha maydis. The sequence goes on along the minus strand of JASXSY010000372.1, from coordinate 85,831 downwards.
CCAGGCTTCACATCCGTAAGTCAGTGTGGGTCTTATAATAGACACATACAATCTCGTTTTAGATCTTCTCGAGAGCGTTTTTGAGTTAAGAAATTTCAGTAATGCGTAGAAGGTTTTTTCCGCTTTGTTTATACGTATATTTATTTCTTTAGACCAGTCGTTCTTTATGCTCAGAGTTGCCCCTAGATATTTGAATTCTTCCACTTTTTCAAAACTTAGTCCTTCCCTTTGTTGGGGGTCTATATCATTATCTATTAATTTCATAAGTTTTGTCTTGTTTGTGTTTATTGTTAGACCAACTTTTTCCGCGGCTTTTTCCAGTTCCCTTGATGCATTTGCTATCTCTGTAAGCGAGTTTCCTATAATATCTAGGTCATCTGCAAAACCGAGTATACGCAGTCCATTTTCGTTGTTTGTTACTTGGCTGCCTCTTAGGCACTGTAGTTCACTTACAACTTTTTCTAGCACCAAGTTGAATAGGATTGGGGACAAAGCATCCCCTTGTTTCAAGCCTGTGTCTACAGTAAAGAGGGTGGACATTGTGTTGTCTACTCTCACTGTGTACTGTGTGTTCTCCATACAGAGTTTAACTAGTTTAATCAGTTTTCTCGGAAAACCAAATTCATGCATAATGTTATATAAACTTTGTCTATATATGCTGTCATACGCCTTTTAATTATTATTTACTATATGTATAATATTATTATACAATTATTCAAATGCACTTTTTATATTCATATGTATAACTTGTATATTTTATAAAAAATATAAATTTAAACTAATAATAGCCATTTTTATTACAGGTTTAGTATACGGATCTCCGAGCCAATCAGGAGATGAACAGTCTTTTGGTTACGATTCTGGAGAACTTGGTAAATATTTATAATACTAAAAATAAATCATTTTTTGTTAGTTAAAATACAAATTTTAAGCATCTCTAGTTATTATTAAGCATTTTGATGATGACCTACTGATTCGAAAAATAAAAATCATATCAATTAGTGAAATTCAAATGATTACCATGTTTATCTATTATTTTATTAAAAATAAGAAAATACATAATCATATAAGTATAAAGTTCAGTTTATAAACAGAAGAGAAGTCATAAACTTACTTAATATTAATGAAGTCACATATAAATGTCAGCTTGCAACAATATAGTGTGTACATTTTCTTGCACAATTTATTTAAATAATAAATATCACATTTATTTACTGTTCTTCATAAATGAACCCTAGCTTAATTTAACTTTAAATCATAAATTGAAAGCTATTTTGGTTACAGTTTGAAATTTTAATAATGTCACATGATATTCTTAAGCTTATTAAATATAACTAAATTCGTTTTATGCTTTCTTAATTTTATTGAATTGATTACAGTAAAACTCGCTTAAGATGTTCTTTTAGGAACCACCTCACTAAAGAATCTTAGACGGGAAATCATTTTATACGAAAATTTAAAAAAATTAAAGTGATTGAAATATTGAGTTTATTTTTTTAGATTCTGAACGGAGTGATGGAATCTATTGGTTTTACAATGATGTGTGTTTTTTTTTTTTTTTTTTGTGTCTGACGACACCTTTTTTGGCAGTAAAAATGCTTCGATTTGCTTAAACAGCAACTTTTCTGAAAGGAAAGTGAATGCAGATGGTACTTTGGCTAGTCAAAAATCCAACTTTTCAATACTTTTTAAAAAAATCGAAAAAAATGATAAAAAATTTATCATCAGGAAATTTTACGCAAAATCACGTTTTTACAAATTACATTTTTTTAAAATGCTCTAACTCAAAAACCAAAAATCACAACAACTTGAAATTTTCACCAAATCTTTATATTGACGTTTTCTATACATGGTTAAGTTTTCAAAGTATTTTGACTTATTTAGAGACAATTTAAATTTTCGTTTTTTGTAAAATTTTTGTTTTTAAACATCTAAAAAATTTAATGGCAGACCGTAAACTCTTCAAAATATAATACAAGATTTATAATAAGTTAAACTTATCGTAACTAAAAAATATCGGTGATCGGTTTACTCAAATTTTTTTTATAACCCCTTAATGCTAAAATTTGTATAAAATGTGTAAAAATCACGATAATTTGTAAGTTATTTTGTAGATAAAAATTCATAAAAATTTTTCTGTTCATACTTAAGGTTCATTATTTTAACACTATGTTGTCCCTAAGATAATCTTCAAAAATATTTAATACAAATTCTACCAAACTTAAAAGAAAAAATTTTATGACTGTTTTATGACTGTTTGAAATTCAAATTTTTACGACATTGCATACTATTGCATTATATTTCAATTTTTTTTTTTATAAATCACGGCTATAGAAACTATATCTATATCTATAGCCGTGTTATCAATACACCTATGGTGTATATACATATACATTGTACATATCTGTGTTGTTAACAGTGTTTCAAAAAACAAACATAATCTAAAAAAATTTTATATATACTATATGTTATTATAAGGTATCATTATAATAACTACATGCATTATTTTTAAATAATTTAACTATGTCGCTGTATGCAACTGCCAACCCATCCTAATTGAAAAATATATTTATCGTTTCAAAATAAAATATACTTTTTACAATATTTATAAATAACAATGTATTATATCCTAGACAAACATATCATCTCCGTTCAGAATCGTTTTTCGTATTCAATGATACCTATCATTGAATTCAAATTTAACAAATCCATTGTAATAATGACCTATCCTATAAACGAGGTGCACTCCACCCCTAACTGTACAGCAGAGCGAGGCCCATCCGGTTCTTTTTTATTATAAAAGTAATTTAACAGGTGAGACATTTCTTCTTCTTCTTCTTCTGTCTCGCCTTCCTCCCAACTATTTGCGGTCGGCCACCCTTGTCCTACACCTCCACTTCACTCGGTCAATCACATCTCCTCTGTACACACCGACAGCCCTCATATCATTCTTCATAGTCTCCAACCATCTCTTTTTTGGTCTTCCTCTTCCTCTTTTCCCTTCAACATCCATCTTCATAACCACTCTTACTGCATTCGTTTCCTCTCACCTCATCACATGCCCAAACCATCTCAACCTATTTCTCTCATCTTGTCCACAATTGGCGCTACACCAACACTACCTCTCACGTATTCGTTCCTTATTCTATTTTCTCTTGTCACTCCACTCAACCATCTAAGCATTCAAAGGTGAGACATTTATAAATTATAATTATATATATTTTTTACTATTAAATTTAATTTAAAAAGAAATCCATACATTTATCAATACATATGCGTTTTTATTATATTTTTTTCTATTTTATTACATATTAAAAAAATTATCTTTTTTTGTTTAGTTATGATTCTGACATTGCCTTTCAGCAAGTTTTCAGTTTTGTTGTTATATCCCAAAATTTCTTTGATATTTTCTACAGAGTGCAATACTTTTCAAATTTTTGATAGGTGTTATAAATCAACAGTAATTGTAAAATTCGATATTGGATTGTGTGGATCTTCTTCTTCTTCTTGATTATTTTGAACTTAATAATATGATAAAATACGTACCTACTCGTTCAGATAAAATCAAACGAAAAATACGATAAGTACACTATTATTTTTATTTTCCTACAATTATTCCACTATATCGTAATATGCTGAACAAAAAAAACGTCTTATCCAATTAGATAGAGAAAAACCGAGCGTCTAACTAGTAGTTTTTACATATCTAGTGTAGGAAATGTATAGGGACTGAAAGCGTCTTAGGCGAAAAACAGTCTTAAGCGAGGCCGTATTGAAGCGAATTTTACTATATTTAAATTAAAACGAATGAAATGTATTCATTATTGTTTGTATGTACTCAATGTATATTATGGTGTGTTAAGTTTATTATAGTTATTCGGCCATACAATATTACTTAAAATATGTATCTACAAATAACTTAAAATTAAACTCTGTACAAAACACTAATTGTACTAAATAAAAAATTTTAATTTTTATTTTTGAAAATCATTTGATCAACTATGATATTTCTGTAGTTTAATAACATTTCTAACTTTTAATTATTTATGAATTTGTTAAAAAAAATGTTATTGTGTATCATTTTTATAACAATTTTAATTACTTTAACATATTTTTTTAAAATGCTATGAAGAGTTTGATTAAACTATGATTATCTAACTTTAGTAACACTTATCTCTTTCCACACTTTGTAGTGTAAAGTTTATAATGTAACCACAAACCAACCAAGTAATTTAATATGCTCGAATAAGCAAAATAATAATAATTTAGTTTTCAAGTTGACCCTGGTAAGAGAAAATAACATTTGTATTATGAAATCCGAGTAAATTCTATTAAATAGATATATTATTATATATAATAAATTGCTTATAAAATATGAATGAGCTATTCAGTTTTAATATTGTTGATAATAAATTAGATTATAATTTGATAATACAATTTATTTTTAATTATAAACCAACGACAAAAAAAAAATGATTTTCAAATAACTTATTACTATATAATCTAAATTTTAGATCCCCCGCATTGGGCTACTGAATATAAAACTTGTTCAGGAAAGTATCAATCACCAATTGACATCGAGGAGGAACTTGTGACGAAGGTAAACTTACCACTTTTACGTTTTCACAATATTGACACACTTCCAACAACAACATCCATAACGAATAATGGACATACAGGTAATATATATTCTAATCTATTTTTATTAATTTATAAGGCGTCATATTAATGTATTCATAAGTATTCAAATTATAAAAAAGAAAAGTTTAATATATGATTGACAAATAAGGACAATGCAATTTGAATATTATGCCAAGTCACTTTAGTTTATTCAACACTTAATACAGGTATTAAATTGTATAAGTATAATACTATTTTTAATCTTTTAAGTGGAGTCATCACCAAGTAGTGTTTAAAAATTATTTTTGTTGACATAAATTTTATTGATATTAAATATTGAAAAATATTACTTTGATATTTGTTTATTTTTTTAAATAATAATTAAACTATTTTCAAGTATCATAAAAGTAAATTAATATTAATAATAATAATTTTATGATTTTTTTATCAAAGATTTCGTCCGAGTCGTTCTAATTTTTTTGTGTACTTTTTTCTCGTTTTCAAACTGTTATCAAAATTATATAGGTTTTTTTTTCCAAACACAAAAGCGTTTTGCGTGATTAAAATTAATACAAGTTCCCAATTATTTTATTAAAATTTTAAAATGACCATCATTCATCCTCATGTAATTCATGAAAACTGATTAACCTTCTATTCTAAGCTATGTTAATATTATATTTGATAATATTATAAAATATTTCGCCAAGTGACCTAATCTTGGACCTTTATTTTTATTTTTTATTTTGCAATTAGAAAAAGTTTGGTTTGCATACGCTTGAGTTAAAAATACATCTACCAATTCTAGTTCCATTTTGGCTACTAATAAAAAGACAGATAGACATTTTTTAGTGTAGACACTGTCATCAGTGCTCGAATCAAAATTATATTGATTTGTGATTCTTGAACATTTTTACTTGGCTATTTTAATAAGTGTAAATTGGCTTTTACAAATATTAAGGCATTTCATTGTGAGCTTAATATTAGTGTATCCCAATTGAGAGAGAATACGATTCCGTATAAGAAAGACTTGAAAATCTATAACCCAACGGAAATTTCTGGTATCTTTAGTTTTTCTTTTGTCTATAATTTATGTGTCGCATGATTGTATCCAACCAGACTTGCTTACCTTTTGCGTCAGCTAATGACATTAGACATTTTAAATTAAATTGTATTTATACAAATTATAAACTGGTTTAATAGATGCCATAATTCTTTCGTAATGCAAAGTATAAATAATTATCAGTTTGTTTATTAAAATATTTTAATAACTAAACATAAAAATCGATAAGTAAAATATGACATTTATTGATGTATGACACTCTTAAGAAAGTAAATACTAAAAGTGTACTTTTTAACTACGAAGTTCTCGTATCTTAAGTTATTACCTTATAAATAATGAATTACTTGAATTAGAATTCAAAAAATGATTACAATTAGGTAATACTTTAAAATGACAAACTAATGACAAACTATAATTATTGTGTTATTTAAATGTTAAGTTATTCAGTTTAATTTTTTATGTTTATTTTTTTTTTAAATAAAATACATAGTTTAATATTTTATGAAACTTACAGTAAATACATAAATACTGTATACTTACAGTTATAAGTAAATACATTTATTTTATTTTTATTTAAATTAATAGTTTTTTTGGTTTAATTGTATCGTACGTTATGTACCTATTTTTGTAATGTATTATTTTGTTCAATTTTGTTATTATTTTTGTCACGTTATTATGTTAGTTTATAGTTACTGTTATAAGTCATTAATTGTCAAAACTAATGGTTACACTAAGTTTACTAAATTAAAAAAAATTGTATCATACAATTTCAATATGGTAGGTATTTCATCGTTTAAAATGAATATGGTGATTTTAACTACCTATTATACTCGTAAGAATGGTTGCAGCGACAAGTCGAAGCTTTTAGATAAAAAAAAAAAAAAAAAATTATACTCGTATAATATTATAAATTTATATGTACCTCTAAAACTTAAAAAGCCAAATATTAAATAATAATAATAAATCAATAAATCTACTGTGGCTTTATCAAACTTAATAATTTTATAAAGTTCATTGTAATATATTTTTTATTTATTTATTTCAGTCGTAGTATAGCTTTTATATTATAATATAATTATTATAGTTAAGTAAGGTAAGAGATAAGACCATTTTAACACACTAGGGTACTCTGAATGTTAATAAATTTTACTGTAGTAAATACTTAATTGTACATATTCTTTTTTCAGAGTGAAATATCGTCGCTTATTATAGTTATTAATATCTAAAAGCTGTTATTTTAAAACCCTATTATTTGAATTCCTTTATTACTTATACATATAATAACTGTAATCAAAATCAACTAAACCCGTATAAAATGACTGATGAGTTATGTACACCCTTTACTGATTATCCGAAATTTTAATGATACATTTTCATTTTTAACGTTTTTTCATGAATTTAGTTAATAAAATAATGAACGTCTGACATTTTCTGTTTCTCTCTAAAAATATGAAATATTGATATCCTCCCTTCTTGTAAAGTTATTGTTGTCTCATACGGACATATGACCTATCTATGAATTCATTTTGAACTCATAACTCATAACATAATTCATAACTTGAACAGCGCATTAATACAAAACAAATTTATCAGATAACAACTATTTTAAGAAGTAAACTTATTATGCGTTATATCTACTTATTAACTGCGGACTCTGATAGAAAATATATGCTATATCAGGCATAATATATCGTTTCCTTGACTACGTAAGTACTGATAAAATAACATTCAGAACAAACACATTTTAATTATATAATACTGTAGAATTATGTACGTATATCGTGCAAAAATTAATTAAAACCTATACATATCAATATATAACTTATGACTATATTTAATAAAAAAAAAACAAATATTAGAGTGAGAAAACATTTATAAAATGTTTTTTTGTTTTATAAAATCAAATTGAAATATTACATTCAATATATAAATTATTAGTTTTATAGAAAACGTTGCAGCTTATAATTCTTTATAAAAAAAAATGGGATGAAATAATATTCTAAATAAGATAAATATCTAAATATGTAATAACCAGGGCTCGGGACTTATAACACTTAAAATCATTAAAATAAGCGCTTTAAAAAGCACCTTAAAACATCATTATAAGTACTCAAATAAACATTTAAAAAACTTAAATTTAAACAATAATATTTAATTAAAAAAAAAGATCTAAAATAGGAAAAACAAGCAAACATTTCTGAATTTTCTTTTTCCATGAACACGATAAATTAAGTACTAGATATATTTTTAAAATGTATTGAATATAATATTAAATATTACAAAATATATTACAACAAAAAATGTAGTCCATATTATAATTTTTTAATTAAAAATCAAAGAAAAAAAAATAAGACTTTATATTATAAAAAAAGTTAAACTTTGACTTTCGAAACATTTTGCCTTATTGTTTATGAATTTTCCATGGCATTATATGAAAAATAAAATTTATAAATAGTTAAAAAAATTAGGAGGAGGTTAGTGATCTACGTCATCGTTTATTATTAAGCAGAGATATGCAAAAAAAGCAAAAAAAAATCAGAAAAACAGGAAATAAGTATTTTTTTATAAAATCATCGAAATAAGCAAAAAAAAAAAAAAATAGAAAAGCTCATTCAAATTACATAACTGAACGTGTTATAATAGGATATATACATCCATAATTCTCTGCTACATTTTATGTCAAACAATAAAAATAAGAAAATGCTATAAGTCCCGAGCCCTGGTAATAACCTAGTAAATTTTAAAATGCAAATAATTTAATTATAATTGTTATAAGCAATTTAGAGAAGAGAAAATTGAGGAAGTAGGAAATTATTCTTAATCAAATAAATTATTATTTTATATTTAATTGATTCTTAACATTCTATATGTTTAGTCCTAATATTAAAATAAAATTCATTAACTTATAACTGTTACAACGTAACACATACAATTTTTTTTTGTTTCTACAAATTTTCATAACTACTACTAAAAGATATTAATGTATGGAAAAATAAACTAACAATTATCTATTAAAAATATTACAAACTAACTTATAATTTATAATAAAACCAAGAATCTCATTAAGAATTTTAAACTTGATAAATATAAAGAAATATAAATTTATATTACCAGTGATAAGTCATTTATAATTTTTTTTTTCTCATTGATATAATACTTTTAGCTTTCATAGTCAAACAGAGCGCGTTATTCACGCGCGTGAAAGCGTTATTAACGTCGCGTTATAGACCGCCGCGTTGTATTCAATTACAAATTATATCTACCGTCAAACATAGCTCATCAGCGTGATTAACGCGGCGGTAGAACGCGACGATAGAACGCGACATTGTACAAAATTACAAAATCACGCGCGTTACGGCGTTATTTTTGACGAAAAGTTGGTAAAATAAGTTCGTGCAATTCTTCAAAACTATCTTGGGACATCCGAAAGTATAAATAAAAACGGTCTTTATGTGACTTCAGTTCACGACATAAACGGTGGTGTTCGCCATAATTTTCTCTTTTTTTATTTAATTCATGAACCCAAATTCGATTCCTTTTTTGTTGACTTTCAGCTATTGTATATAAAAGTAAAAGTTCTTCTTTATCTGAACTACTGAACATATTTTTAATATAAACTATACCGTCTATATCTTGCAAACGTACTAACAACACTGCTATAATATCAACTACTATCAACCTTTCAAACCTACGTATTTTAACGCGACGCTTTGGTTTCTGTGTGACGTATGTAACGTCAGCGGTAACGTTAATGACGCGACGTGATTAACGCGTTCTGTTTGACAGAGCCTTTAGTTATACTATTTTATAAATATTTTTTCGTTAAAAACAAAATTATTTTAGTTATTATAACTAATGAAATGAAAATTTTACAATAATTTACATAGGCATTATATTTGTAGTCTTTACACAGTTTTATGAGTTCAACTGATCTTTTAAATAAAATTCCTGTAACATAAATAAAGAACATTTTTAATTTTTGATACTTATATTAAAAATACATAATATTTGATTTTATATAGAATTAAGAATTTTCGTTATTAACTATTATTAAACATTATTCAACAATTTCTTGCGTTTTGTAAGGCTGAGCGCCCACCGTTTTATATATTTTTGGAATTTATAATTATTTTATTATAGATAAATATTAAATTTAACTCAAATCTAGAAAAGCTATAAAATATTTTTCTACCTGAAGATAATATAATTATTTTGTTAACATGATGGTTTGTTACAATTATTTGTAGTTGTTGTTGGTTAAATTTTAACAAATTAAATTAATTAACAAATCATTATTATAATTGTAACTTATTTATCTCAAGATGTTTACACCGAGGTTATTAAAAGGATACAATTTAGATCAATCAATAATAATAATTTTTATTTACATGTATAATATTATCACAATATTATAATGGACATACTGAATTTATGTTAAATTATAGTTATATAATAAATATCTTAATAAAAAATATACCTAATATTCTTAATATTTTTTTGTATCTTTAAAATTAAAATCAAAAATTTGAAATTGAAAAATAGTTTACCGGGGAAAAAATGTTGTAATATATAGAAAAATCAAAATTTATCAAATCTATTAGCACGATTAATCTCTATAACATATCAAAATAAAATATCAAAACGCTATGTTATTCGTAAATTCTACCTTTATATACCTTTGGTATTCTACCTCAATTACAATTTTTTAAACTATGGAAAAGTTAATTAATCAATTATATATCTAAGTATCAATTTGTATTGTGTTTATTATTCATAGATAATGTATGAAATATAAGATAAATTACAATTTTTGATTAGTTCTTACATTACTATAATTTATATTTAATACAAATTATACTGTTGAAAAACTAATTTTTTCATGATTGAAAATGTAATTATTTTATAAATATTATATGTTTACAGTGGTCTTACAATTAAATTACTCGACACCAGTAATGATTAGTGGAGGTCCTTTGACTCCTACCTACAAATTCACTCAATTACACTTTCATTGGGGTGTTAACGACTCATTAGGCAGTGAAGATCTCATCAACAACCATAGGTATGTTAAATATTTAAATACGTATATGAAGTCATATAGCTTTCTCTTTACATTTACTTTTATTTTATTTTATATTTGCTATTGTCCTACAATGTTATAGCAAAGCCGTTACGTATTTAGTTCAGATTTTATTACATTAAGATTAGATAAGGAAGCTTCCGGATGAAATTGATAAAATCATGCAATTGAACAGGAGTTGAGGAGGAGGATAACGTAAGGATAGAATAAGCAAAAAATGATAATTTGAAATATAATAAAGTGAGAGGGAAGAAAAAGGAGGATCAGATGAAAAGAATGTTACATTAGACTTCATAAGGGTAGGGAGTACAAAGAAAACTGAGAAAGAGTTGAAATAAGTGGAAGGAAGGATAAATTTGCACTCTAGTTAGTAAATCTTAGAAATTTACAAATTTAGTGACAGCCAATCTGTAGATGATAGGATACTATGATGCGATAGAGCAATTCGCCTATCAATACATGTCTTTGTACCATATCAAGTAAAACGACGTACATTGACATATACAATATCTATTTCACACACATGATGAAGCTAAACGGCTTTCAGAGCTCAGTGTTTAAAAGTGATTATACAACATGCAAATACATCTTTTAAACATTTTAAGATAGTTACTTAAATTACCAATAGCCCCGTGAAACATTTGTGAACCATCTTTTATTCTGTGTGAAAAGAGGAAGCTATTGGTTTTACCATAAAAAAAAAAAAAACACATAAATAAACGAATAAATGAAAATTCCATAAAAACATAAATTGAAAATTCTAATAAAGTGTCGCTATTGGTGGCTTCTTTTTTCACGCGTCTCATGTCGAAAATATATATATATATATACCAGCACACATGTTTATTGTAAAAAAAAATTGGTTTTACCATGATGTGTGTGTGTTTTTTTTTATACTTTTCTTTTTGTGTCTGTCAACAACTTTTCTCATAGAAAACATGCTCCAATCGAAAACTTCCTGGGAGGTTTTCGATCCAAAATCGTGTCCGATTTGTACATAAGGGAGGTAATTTTTTGAATTTGTCAACAGTTTTTCCAATAAATGCGAAAAACTAATGAAAAATTACAACAAAAAAAAAAAACGACAACATTTGCGATGTACCGATTTTTGACAAAACCTAATTTTTATTTTCCTTATATCTCAAAAAATATTGATCGCAAAGACTTGAAATTTTCTCACAATATTTATAAGGCAGTTAATATATATATATATATATATATATATATATATATATATATATATATATATATATATATATATATATTACATCAAATTTGTATGTATGCATTTGTATTATAAAGTATTATAAAGTTTTTTTTTACAATAAGCATACTTGATGATACATATACATATATTTTTTTTTTTTTTAACATGAATGTATTGATTCTAAGGAGTTACCCAGTAGTAACACTTATGACATGGGTTTTATTTTTTTATATTATCTTTTTTTTTTTAATTGTGAAAAATATATATGATTGCTGTATATTTAAAATAATTTCATCGTGCCCTAGTAAGAAATCTCTGCTATAATACAATGAATATAATTGCTTTTACTATTCATTTATATTTATTCAAAATAAAATGTTAAAAGTTAAAATCTATACTAATAAGAATGTATTGTATAGGTTCATAAATTAATTATACTTGCATAAAGAAACTGAACGTGGTAAAGTGGCTATGCAAACTTTAAGTGAATAGCCGCTGGTTGGCTTAACTTATTTAGTATATGCCTTAAACCAGTGGTTCTTAACCTGTGGTCCGCGGCCCCCTGGAGGTCCGCAATACTCATGTCGGGGGTCCGCGGCAGTCTTTACACCTAACATAAGTCAATATGTGAAATGAGTGCATTATTACAATATTTTTGGATTATTATTAATTTTTTTCATATAAAATTATAAAACATATCTTATATTGTTAGAGATAAACCTATATTATTTTTATTACACCGATGACAATATGGAATTCGATACAATTAAGTATCTAAATCTAATAATTTTATTATTAATATTTATATTAATAATAGATTTTTTATTATAAATATATAATATAAATATATTATATATTTATAATAAAAAAGTTATTATAATTTTGGTTATGATAAAATGAGATGTTTTGTAAAAAAAAAAGGTATTCGACAAAAAATTAGTAGGGGGTTCCCTAAAGGTACGGTTTCCTAGGCGCGACCGGTCGCCGCAACCCGTCTCCGGTGACGTAAAAAAAACCGTCAAATTCTGTATCTGTATTCAGTATCATTGTGATTTTCGTGCAGTGAGGGCTAGTGTTTCCGAGTTTTATACTTAGTATGATTTTACTAGTATACTTACTTAGATAGATAGATAGATTACTTAGTATTGATTTTATACTTAGTATGATCATGAATACAATTATTACGGTGTTAACAATATCCAACCAAATATAATCTTTATGTTCTGCATCTTTATATTTATTGTGAGACAGATCAAACAATTCAACATTTTTGCGAACCATTTCGATCAGTTGTTCTTCTTCTTCCACCGAAAAATTCAATTTAGCCATATTGATGCACGTGACAATCGAAATTCACTGCCCAAGAATTGTTTTGTGATTGAAATAAATCGACGGTCACGCGCGACAGTCGCAATGCACTGCTCTCGAACCAGTTGCCACGATAAAGTTCAGCCGCGCGTTGGAAACCAGTTAATAGGAATTACATATTAACAGTCATGGTACGGTTTCCTAGACGCGACTAGACGCGATCGGTCGCGGAGACCTGTCGCTGGTACGTGCTAGTTTCCTAGGCGCGACTGGTCGCCGCGACCCGTCTCCGGTGACTTAAAAAAAAACCGTCAAATTCTGTATCTGTATTCAGTATCATTGTGATTTTCGTGCAGTGAGGGCTAGTGTTTCCGAGTTTTATACTTAGTATGATTTTACTAGTATACTTACTTAGATAGATAGATAGATTACTTAGTATTGATTTTATACTTAGTATGATCATGAATACAACTATTACGGTGTTAGCAATATCCAACCAAGTATAATCTTTATGTTCTGCATCTTTATATTTATTGTGAGACAGATCAAACAATTCAACATTATTGCGAACAATTTCGATCAGTTGTTCTTCTTCCCCGAAAAATTCAATTTAGCCATATTGATACACGTGACAATCGAAATTCACTGCCCAAGAATTGTTTTGTGGTTGAAATAAATCGACGGTCGCGCGCGACAGTCGCAATGCTCTCGAACCAGTAGTGTCGCCGGTCGCCACGATAAAGTTCAGTCTCGCGACAATAGTCGCTCGTAGGAAACCAATTAATAGGAATTACATATTAACAGTCAGACGGCGACTGTCGCGGCGACCGGTTGCGCCTAGGAAACCGTACCTTAACTTCTAAAAATCTTTCATCGGGGGTCCGTGTTCTACAAAAGGTTAAGAACCACTGCCCTAAACACACAAAAAATCAACTACATGCATGCATACTTAATTCTAGTTCTCTTTATAAGACTTTTAAAAACACATATGATAAAAGTATTATCAGTAGTGTTTTAGAGGGTATACGCGGGTATACGACGGCCCGTGAATCATTTTGGTGATTTAGGCCGGGTTGAAATTGGCAAGCGATAAGCGACAGCGACGAGCGACGTGCGACGAGCGATACGCGATGAGTGACAAATGTGTTAATATTCATTAGCGATGTATAACATTAAAATACAAAAATATTTTACTATTTACTAAAATATCACCAACTAAAGTAGTTCAGCTAGCAATGCTATAAGAAAACCCAATGCTACATAGATATTATTTAAATAAAAAATAAAAAAAACATCAAGCAGTTCATAAGATGAACCAGTGTCGTCGTGTACTTATGGTGAATTCCATCATGTGTATAAAGATTTACGTCAACACACCCAGATCGTTGTTGACAACAATTGAGCAATTTGTTCAGATATTACCTATAGTTAATACTTCAAAGAAATTATTTTATTTTATAATAACTTATACTAAATTATATTAAATTGTATTGTAGTATGCACTCTATACGGAAATGTATTATGTATTCACCATTTATTAAAATAGTAAAAAATTATTAAAAAAATATCTGATGTATAATATATATTATAGTATGTACTATTAGATTTCATTAAAAAATCATGTGAAAATATAAATGATAATTATATATTAATATAAAAAATATTACACTAATATCGCTCAGGAATGATAAAATAATAAACATGTTTAATATCAATCATGTCACTCGGGTATCGCTCATCGCAATCGTGACCAATATAAACACCTCAATATTATATTGTGTTATTAATATTTTACTCATCACTCATCACCCGTCGCTGTCGCTTATCGCTTGCCAATGTGAACCCAGCCTTAACGTATACTTACTTTACTTATAAGTAACACCATTGATTATAAATACTAAATATTTATAATCAATGGTAACACCAATACGCACGTATACGCTCGTATATCTACTTCATAAATAGAAAAAAATCCATAGAACATACGTTTATTTTTTAGAAAATTTGTCATTGGTAGGATAATAATAACATTAATAATTGATAATTATTTATAGCTATCGATTATCGTCTAACTATATTCATTAGATATCACATTATAATCTTTATCAAGAAACAATATGGGATAAAATTAATACACTATTTTTTTTTTTTTTTATTTAAAAGTTAATACTTGTGAATATGAGATCCAGAAAAGACTTGAATACCCGCGAGCGTCTTTTTGAGTGGTAAAATGTGATAAGTTTTGATCCTAATAAATACACAATAGTCATTGTAATAAATCCTGTTGTCATAAAACGCGGCTGTAAACGTGTTGCGTCCCTATGTTTTTTTCGGGTTACACGAATTGTGTCCCTCAGTTTTGTTCGGGTTACACGAATTGAGTCCCTAAGTTTTATTTAAAACTTTAAAATTTTAATATAACAATAATTTATGTTGTTTCGTCTAATAAATAAAATATAAATAAAAAGCAAAAATAACTAGGTACATTAATAGTTTTTATAAAATTACATACTAGGCAAAAATTTAAATGATACCGTTTTTATAAATTCAAATCGTGAAATTTGTCCATTTTTATGTACATTTAATTTTTGACTTAGAAATAAATGTTTTTCACGAGTTGTCTTTTATAATTGAAATACAAACGAATATTTTACTTCACAATATCACGGCTACCACTGCGAATTATACGCGTTACGTTACGTATATGGTTACGTATTAGAATAATATTATTACGTACTATCATCATAGACCTTATACTTATGACCAGAGTTAGATGAATCAGTAAATCTAAATCCGTAGTATTACCCATAATTCATGAATTGATAAGTGGTTACACAAATTCATGAGTTTTAGTGAATCAGTGTGGTATCACTGAGTTATTGAGTCACTGAACTAAAGCAAACTGAGTTACCACATTGAGTCATTTAGTCGCCGAATCTTGAAACACTGAGTCAACTCGTGCAGTTCACTTAAAAGAGTCAACTCACTCACGAACTACCCTTCACTATATTTTATACAACATTGAAATGAAAAAATTTCTCGATTCGAATTCAAAAAACTTTTTTTTCTATTAACAAAATAACATATTTTATTTTTGTGTAAAATATCGATTTGAATTTATAAGCACACAACTGGTGTAAAACTTCATAAAACAGTTGGAATACAATTCGTGTATCCTATTTTTATCATTGGGACACAACTCGTGTACCCCATTTTTATGATTGGGACACAACTCGTGTACTAGAAATTTGGTTGGGATATAACTTGTTAACTGCGAAATACGCGTATACCCTCTTGTTTTTTTGCTAAAACACCACTGAGTATTATTAATTAAAAACAATTCTCGAGGGAAAAATATAAACACGATGCAGCGTTTCACTATAACTACATATAATATTAATACTAGGTAATTACTAGTATATCAATGATTTATAATAACAAGTATTATTCAAAATATCAAATAAATAAATATTGAAATTTTTTCTTAAATGTTTTGATTTTATAGCTACCCGATGGAATTACATATGGTATTTACAAATACAGACTACGATAGTGATTCAATAGCATTGACAAAAAATGATGGCTTAGTAGTCCTAGCTTCGTTCTTCGAAATAACCAAAGAAGATAATCCTGTATATTCTGAAATTGTTAATGCCCTGGATATAATACATATGCCTGATACTTCAACATATTTACAAAACGGGTTCACTATTAGATCCGTATTACCAGAATCAACTGATCACTATTTCACTTACAAGGGCTCATTAACCACACCACCTTGCTTAGAAGTTGTTACATGGATAGACTTCAAACATCCAATTCGACTTTCTCATAATCAGGTAGGTACTAATTAAGTATAAATTAAAATATAGCCATAAATTAAAAATATAATACTAAAATATACAACTGATATAAATAAAACAAGGTTTTTGGCTTAGTAAAATACATTCCTAAGTGAATTATATTAGATACTTCAAATTATATTGTTGTTATTTATATAAAAAATTTGAATTTTTTACGATAAACATTCAAAGTATTAAATAAAAAATACAATTTAAATGTTATCAAGTGATTTTTATTTCATAAAGCTATAGTAGCTATAGTATCTTATTCTTGATAAACGTACATTATACCATGGTGTATCACTAGTTCTGACGTATTTCAATGCCAAACTGGAAATTAGTGAAAAAATTAATTAAAATGATTGTAAAACGTAAAACAGTAAAAAATGAATGTATTACTATAAACAAAATTGTATTAATTTGCTTTGATTTAACTTTAAATTATTTTTTTACTTTCACAGATCCAAGCATTCCGAATGCTGCGTTCTAAACACGGACAACTTACGCACAACGCTAGACCTGTGCAAGAGTTATCGGGGCGACCTGTATGGTATAACGTGGGTGGGCTGACAAATCTGAACATTCCAAATACAAGCAGTGGATCTACATTCGATTTTTCCATGTTCAATATCGTCATGTTATTGTGTTATAAATTCGCTACCTTAACGCTATTATGATACTATTTACTAGAGTTTAAACTAAAAATACTATCAGCGTTTTGTTATTAATTATGATTCAATTATGATAATTTCACTATATTTATATATTTATATATACCTTTAAAATAATTTCAAATTTGATTATGTATATACATTAAACGATAAAACAAAGTGTGTATAATTATTTATATGTGATAGATCTCAACCATTTATTAGTCTTAAACGATATAATGTGTCTTTTAATTTCTATTTAACAAAATTATTTTTTATATTTTACTTTTATTTTCATAATACTTCATACATTAAGATATTATTTCCTAATAATAACATTACCAACTATTTTTATACCATTTATTTGAGAGATATTTAATTATGAGTACGTATTTGTATCACGCGGGTACTCCTGTAATTTTAATAAAATTCTATATTCATTCGTACCCAAATGATCGAGTATTTTATTTATTGTGTGACATTTAATTTTTCTACAGTAAAAATAGAAAACATAATTTGTTTTCTTTTATTGATACCATTTATAATGCTATAAACTACAGTATTTATAATTTGTGATTTTGAACTATTTAACTTTGTAGGTTTTAATTGTCGATCATTATTCAATGCATGATAGAGATTAAGTAATAAAGATATTCCATTACATCTTATTACATTTTAATATTTTTGCTTGTAGAAACTGCAACAAAAAAATAATCTTTTAGTATCAAGTAACATATATTACTACAAAATAATTAGTTATATACTAAAAATTGTATGTTAATCAATTTTAATTGTGTTATCCAGCCAATCAAGAAAGATGATTTTTTGTGAATTATTCTATTTGATTTATGCCTGCACATCCATTACACGGTTCTGTATTGAGAATAACATTTTTATTTAATTTAATTGTTATGTAAAATATTTTTAATATAAATTGAGTCACTTGTAGCATCATTGCAACTAAATATAGATATAATGAAATATTATAAATGTAGAATATTGCTTAGTAATTAAATATAATTCATGAATCAGTTGATATAGTTATTCAGTATGATAAATTGATTGTTACAAATTAATGTGTTTGCTTTTATAATATTTCACAAAAATATTTGTTTTTTAAGTAAAATTTTAAGGATATTTATTGGAAAAATGTAGATAAATTAAATTCTTTAATTATAATATTATTTTAATTTTAGTGACTTATGTATAAAAATTATTTATATTTATACAATAACATAACGCCATAATATAAAAAAATTGTACATTTAATAAGTATTAATATAATGTTCATAGTTATACTTGCAAACCAAATAAAAATGTATTATCGGTTATAAGTAGTTTCGTTGTTTGAAAATTATTCAATAAACTCGTTTGTAACTAAGTACTGTTATATTAAGTGTAAATAGCTATAACTTATATCATTCAAAAATTTTTGTAGAGTGAAATTGATTATTTATGTTTAACATAATTGTTATATTGTTAACAATTATTTTATTTGATAATGAGTGTAAGGAAATATGGATATATATGCAATAAAAGTATCCAATTTTTTGCTTGCTCTGAAAGAAATGTAACCAACAAAATTATATCACACTAATACATAAAAAATGTATAATTTTTTTTTTTAATAATACAATTACACGTATGAAATGTAAATTATCAATAATATACATTGTGACTACTTAAACTATATTATTTTTTATTCATCATAAAATCATTTATGCTTATCGGATGACCGACCATCTTTCGTCTTACAGATTTAATTATTATTTTTGCCACTATTTTTAAATAGGTATTGTCTATCAGGGACGGCCTGGGAGAACAATTCAGGCCAGGAAACTGTACACCAGGCCATATTTCAATGTTTACGGCATAGGTGTTAATATAAGGGGGATGAGGGGAGGGAAAAGTAATATGAGGTTTTACACCCCCCCCCCCCCCCACCCACTATTACAAATTAATTTTATATTATTATTTATTAACTTTTTAGACTTTAGCTTATAATATATGTAAGAGGACATACAAATAATAAATAGACCTTTAATCAGTATCAATATTTTAGTGACTGTTCATCTTAATTAAATTTATAAGCCTAAGGGTAGTTACACCTAGATGTATATATTCTCTTTAAACAATTGAAAAAAAAGTTCAATGAACTATTTAACCATTTATTAAACATAATTATAATATATAAATAAGCAATACTATGCTTGAATTTTCTTAAACAAATCATAATTTATAAATCAAAGAGTCTCGCTAGAGACTCCTTTCTGTGCGTAATAAACACGAAAATCGACCCGACTCGACCCGATAGCGAGACTATTAAACATTAAGTTTTGTCTTGGCACTCGGACCTCTCACTTATACATTTTACTCATTAGTAAAACCGTTGGCAGCATACGAGTATTCCGTTTACTGTTATACCAAAGCTTAAGAATTGCAATTTATTTTACTACACACCCTACGTTTTAAATAAATGTTTTTCAGCAGTGTGTAACCAATAGTGTACACCAATGACGAGGATGACGAGTTATCAATGCCGCAATAACCGGGTGTGTTGCCTGTGTCAAACACACGGATCCATATAATGGGGCTCAATTAGGGTAACCATGCGTACTCTTTTAAGAGTAAATGTACTCTTTTGAGGTCTTAAAATGTTTGTACTCTCACTTTTTTTATATTGACAAGATTGTACTCTATTTATTATTAAATCAACGACTTTGTTACCAAATATAAAGATGATATCAGTTCTGACTTCACTCGTCAACTTATTAAGAGCTATTTATCTTCCAAATTTCAAGCCAACCATTTAAAAAATATGTCAATTCGTGGTTTAGCTGATAGTATTATTAAGGAAGATATGACTTCTATACTTCTGAAAATTGATTTTTATTATAAAATGTACACAAATTGTATTATATATTATAGTTCGAGTAAATAATCGTTTTCGTGCTTCCATTAATTGCATTATTAATGGAATCACGAAAACGATTATTAGTCATTACTTAGAAGAAACAAGAATAAATTTCAACAGTGATTATAAACATGTGCAAGTAAATACATGAGTTATTATTTTTGAACGCTTGTCGATGACAATAATATATAATATTGGAGGAATAAAAAAAAAGTGACGTTATCACCATATTCAAATGCAGCACTTTAATATTTCAATGTCTGTAAACTTTAAGTTATAATTTAGTGGCATAGAAAATTGTCCTTCCAGGTGGTACGTAGTGTGCATTTGCAATTATGATAGTTTATCCGCATTAGAGTAGATAAGATTATTATAATACTAAGGCAAGTAGACTAATATTTTATAATCACTTTATCTAACGTACTATTAAATTTTTCCATTCATATTGCTTTGAAAGTATTGACCAAACATCCATTATGTGTATGGATACAAAAAAAATACTATACAAAAACAACTGAATAATTATTGTTTGATAGTAATTAAAATAAAATACATAAATGTATTGTATCAGTTTTTTATTATAATTAATACCTAATAATAAAGTCTTGGTTGAAGTTTTATCGTAACCAATAACTTGATAAACATTATAATCGTTTGAACCAAAAATTACGAACCTATGTCATGCGTGTCACAGAATGATACGCGCATATTATTTAAGTTAAACGTCAATTTAAATTAGGAACTGGAACCTTGATGAATTTTACGGTTCCGGTTATGATTCAGTTTCTAAAAAAAAAATCGGTTCAGATCTCGATGCAGGTTTTTAAAAAACTAAAATTTCGAGTTTAATTTCTGTTCGGTTTCAAGAAAAAAAAAATAAAACTTTAGGTTATAACAGTGTTCGTTGATTGAGTCGTTGTCAAGTTCTTTATCGATTTTTTGAATTATTAGAAGACATTTTTATTATTATTTCCATTTGAAAAATCTCAAGATTATCCAAAACTTATAGATTATAATTGGTTAAATGCTTTAATGTTTTTCACTGATTTTACAACGATATACGATTATTTAAATAAAAAACATCAATGACACGGTTATACAATCTTAAGAATGATTGAAAATATCAAAGTATTTGAAAAAAAAAAATTGAAGTTTTTTATAAAGATCTTCAAAATTAAGAAGTAAAATATTTTTCTCGATTAATCATATGAACAATAAGTGGCGGTTTGTGTTTTAGTGCACAGAAGTATGTGAACCACCCAAACAAATGATGTAAGAAATTATTAGATTTCTATAATAAATTATAATTGATTATTATGGACATAATCTGTAATTAACAAAAATATTTATTAAAAAAAAAAAAAGAGAAAATATTTGCATCTTTTCGTGTTGAGAATTGTGTCTTTAAGTAATTAAATAATTAGCTGAACACCCATTTGTTGTGCTCCAAGTGACCGTAAAAAATTAAACTATAATATACGTCAACACGTCAATTAGAAATACATGGTCGTTTGGAGCAATGGTTTTCAACCTGGAAGTCGCGACTTCCTTAGCCTCTGCGATCCCCAAAAATAATTAACAGTTTTTCATTTCAAAATGTCAGTGATCGGTTTACTCAAATTTTTTTTATAAGCCCTTAATGCTCAAATTTGTATAAAATGTGTAAAAATCACGAATTTGCAAGTTATTTTGTAGATAAAAATTCATAAAAATTTTTCTGTTCATTCTTAAGGTTCAAAATTTTAACACTAGGTTATCTATAAGCTACTCTTCAAAAATCTTTAAAAAAATTTCTACCGGACTTAGAGGAAAAAATTGTATGACTGTTTAAAATTATAATATTTACGAAATTGCATTAAATAGCAATTTATTCTCAAACGATTTTAAATATTTGTTATAATTCTAAAAGTTGCAGATTTTTGAAATTTTTACCAGCTGTTAGGATTGGTATTTCCTTTATGTCATATTTTTTTCAAAATATTATATTGATTTTTAAGCCACTTATAGGCATTTAAAATATTCGATTTTTTTACATTTTTTTTTTTTTTTTTATAATCGGTGATAAATAAAATTTGGCTCCTACAAAATACTTGAAAATTTAATAGAAGATTTCACAGAAGTAGTTCTTATTGTCATTCAAAAATTATTAAAATCCATAGGCACAATTTTTTTTTATAAGAGTTTGAACAGCGAATATTGACATAAAATTACATGTAAAATATAATTTAATGTATAATATTCTAGACTGACAAATGATATCGGTTTTTTTAAAATGCTCCAACTCAAAAACGAAAAACCGCAATAACTTGAAATTTTCACCAAATCTTTATATTGACGTTTTCTATACATGGTTAAGTTTTCAAAGTATTTTGACTTATTTATAAACAATTTAAATTAGATTTTTGTAAAATTGTTTTTTTAAACATCTATCAAATTTAATGGCAGACCGTAAACTCTTCAAAATATAATACAAGATTTATAATAAGTTAAACTTATCGTAACTAAAAAATATCGCTGATCGGTTTACTCAAATTATTTTTAGAAGCCCTTAATGCTCAAATTTGTATAATATGCATAAAAATCACGATAATTTGCAAGTTATTTTGTATATAAAAATTCATAAAATGTTTTCTGTTCATACTTAAGATTTAAAATTTTAACATTATGTTGTCCATAAGATAATCTTCAAAAATATTTAAAACAAATTCTACCACACTTAAAAGAAAAAATTTTATAACTGTTATATGACTGTTTGAAATTTAAATTTTTACGACATTGCATACTATTGCATTATATTTCAATTTTTTTTTTTTTATAAATCACGGCTATAGAAAATATATCTATATCTTTAGCCGTGTTATCAATACACCTATGGTGTATATATATATATATATATACATTGTATATATCTGTGTTGTTAACAGTGTTTCAAAAACCAAACATAATCTAAAAAAATGTTATATATACTATATGTTAATATAAGGTATTATTATAATAACTACATGCATTATTTTTAAATAATTTAACTATGTCGCTGTATGCAACTGCCAACCCACCCTAATTGAAAAATATATTTATCGTTTCAAAATAAAATATACTTTTTATAATATTTATAAATAACAATGTATTATATCATAGACAAACATATTAACTTCGTTCAGAATCGTTATTCGTATATAATGATATCTATCATTGCATTCAAATTTAACAAATCCATTGTAATAATGACCTATCCTATAAACGAGGTGCACTCCACCCCCTACTATACAGCAGAGCGAGGCCCATCCGGTTCTTTTTTATTATTATTATTTTTATTTATTTGAATATATGTAATAAAAAATCATTCATATTCTATAATTTATTAATTGTAAGGGTTGCATTAAAAAAAAAAAAATAAACAAATAAATAAAAAATAGTAAGTCACAATTCGTGGTTAAAAACCACTGGTTTGAAGCACAATCAATGTATGTACCCAACTTATTTTTATCGCGCGATCGTGTAAACAAGATTTTGTGTTTATGTTTCAAACATAATAAGTAATTTACTTCTATTTTATTTTTATTTAACCATGACGAAGAACTTAGAAAGCTTAAAAAATTAAGTGTAGGTAATTACTTATAAATAAGTTAATAGTGCCTATACCTAAAAAAAAATTTATAATTTTTTATCCTATAATATAAATATCTTACAAATTATTTAAGCACCATTTTATGTGAACGAGCCGCCTCTGTGAACAATTCATTGCGCTTTAAAGACGGTTAGTCAGACTTCAAATTAATAACTAAAAGATATGTTAATTTATAAGAAAATACTACTGAATTGGTTTCTAATAGATTTTCACAATTTCGACGTCTAGAATTAACCTTATTATTTTTAATTAATCCACATAAAATTACATTTGATGAACTTCATCCGCCTTATTTTGAGTGGTTAATTATCGAAAATTTAATATTGAAATTAAAAGAATTTTAAGAAAATGTAATTTGGAGAAATAAATGTAATGACTTAAATTGCGATTTGAAAAAAAAATTATTGTAACATTGATGGTAATATTAAAACCGAAAACCTAATTCTTAATGAGTGGAAAACAAGCCCGACTCAAGTGCTTAAACAAACACAGGGAAAATTTAATTTTGCCGCCCCTTACAAGTAAATATCGGCCGTAGCCATTTTCCTCCAAAAACGAGATACCGTTTTCCTTCACTGTCCATTTTCCTCCACATTATGTTTTGCTAAAATTATATCTATTATCCTTCAATATTTTGTTATAATTATTTTTTTTTTTTAGCCACCCTGCATGGTCGCTGCGTACGGTGTATTATTATATTAAAATTATACTTAAAATAATTAATTTGTTCTTTTATTTCTAATTTATCATTCGAGAATGATTGACGATTTTATTATTTTATTTATTGGAGGAAAATGGAAGGTGGAGGAAAATAGTCTCTCGTTTTTGGAGGAAAATGGACCCGCTCTAAATATCACATCAAATATTTTTTTTTTATACATAATAATTGCCCCAGAAAAATTTCGTCCTAGGCGTAGGCCTTTGTCACCTACCCTTTGAGCTGGTTCTGGTGATAAAATCAACCAAATTCATTTTTTTCAATGAAAACATTAATTCTTTCATTATTGACTATGTTTGGTACCAAAAATTTATGCGATCAGCCATTTTTCTCTACAAATAAAATTCAATCACCATTAAAGTCTGGACCACAATCTACGACCGATAGCAATCGTACACAATATACGTTTTATCGATCGCCGAAAAGTGAGCATCCAAATAAATTTATTTAAAAAGCGTGCAAATCTTTTTTTAATTAAAAATAGTAAAATTTTAATTAATTTAAACGAAACGCATCTAATCCAGTCATGAAAACTAAATCAACTAACATTCTCATAAGTATTTCAGTATTGGCTAATCCTTATTATACCTTTATATAGCTGTTAACGCTCTTCAAAAATACAACAAATCCATTTCTCCTTCTACTTTCAAACTTTTACAGATTTATGAACTTTCCCAGTTAGAAAATTGCTAGATGTAAACGATATTTTTCAAAATTAAAACGAAAAAAAGCATATTTTTGAAACGCCATGTGTGAAAGTGTACTGAATGGTTTGACAATAATGAATATAGGTACACAGTGGTATAATGTTACACCCTGTTGGTATACAAAATAAATTAGCTACCAAAACAAGAAAACTCCGATTTATGCAACATAGAAAGCAATTAAGTAATTGAAAATGTTTTAAATAATGTGTAATAAAATTACAAATATTGTATACCTAATTCCCTCCTTCCGTTGAAAAATCCTGGTTACGCAACTATCAGAAACTTATTGACGCCTCCAAACCGCAACACAATGCGTTTTGTTTTCGATCAATTTCAGATGATTCCGTGAATTGATGTAGTCTGGTTGTGATAATGCGTTTTGCATGTAATTGATATGTATTTTTATATGTTGCGTTTTGATTGCCGATCGCACGGGCCTTCTCACGGGGGCAGATATAAAAATTGCAGTGGGGGATCCATCCCCTTGGTAAAGGGGATGGATCTCCCACTGCAATTTTTTTTTTCATGGATTTTATAACCATGTTCAACTGATATTTAATGATAATCAAGAATTATAACTTCTAGCATTTGCAAATATTTTTTTAGAGGTCTTGGAGATATTTATGTGAGTTATAAATTTGTTTCAGAAAACTTGATGTTCAATATTTTTGTATATTTCGAAATTTGATTGCTATTTTTCTTTTTTTGTGTACCCTAAAGTTTTTAAGTTTAAGATTTAATCTTATTTTGAATATTACGAAACTACTGACATCAAGGTTAAATTTATTGATAATGTGTTGGTATACTCGAAGCAGATTATCCGAATTAGCTATACTTGGTATATTTTTAGTGCATATTTAAGCGCTTACATGTATGTTTATAAGAAAATATTATTACAATAATAATAAATTTTTTTAGAGGTACAACGTGAGCCTTGGTACTAATCAATTCAATAAATATAATAAATAAATATTTTGACTTGTTATTACTTTCCACGTGTTATATACACTTTTTAACACATTTTCATACTCCCTTCCCCCAATAAAAAAATTCTGAAGACGACTCTCGCAGATCGGCTACGTTGTATCTGGCTGCCGAAAAAACGATAGTCTAAACACATACATAGAATAGTATGGAACTGGTATCAGTGCAGCATGTATTCAATTGAAATCTATTGATTATAATCCTAAGATTGATTCATTAGCTGGAAAAATGGAGCAACAGATTTCTCAATAATTACTAATTTTTGTAATTATTAAATCATATTTTTTTAGAAACCATGTAATTTTAGTGTTTAAAATTATGCGTTTATATTATTGTGTGAAAATAATGTGAAGTTTAATAGAAAAACAAATAATATCCTGTTTATATATATTAAATAATTATTATTTAAGCAACAATAAAAAAGTTTAGTTAAGTTTCTGAAACGTGAGGCAAATAAAATAAAAATTTTAATTTGACACGTGGTTATCAAAAGGTTCGCCCCATGGTTTAAACAAAAAAAAACATTATTATTTATTTATTAAAACATTAGATACTTACATAGGTACATTATTATCTATTTGTATAATTATGGTATCAATTCTAATTATACATTTCTATACTAACAATATAGTTATAGAACTAAAGAAAATAACAATGTAATAGTAAAGTGACTATGATAATTATTGTGTAATAATGCACATGTTTTTATTTTTATATTATGAACCGACTGTATTGTGCTTATCTTTTTAATTGTTGTTTGTTAAATTCTTACAATTAATTATCAATTGTATAGGTTAATGCAATAATACAAATAATGTTCATAATTTTACATCTAAATCATTTGCATTGGGTATAATTTACAAATAGTAATTTTATTTACTAATAACTTAATAACACTCATACATTATACACATTTAATAATACATACAAAAATGTCAAAAATCGTTACAGTTGGTTCATGTAGCATTGATTTATTTTTGTAAGTACTTATTTATTTTCTCAATTACCCATACATGTTTATAAATCTTTAAATTACCATAACCAAATGTTGGTAGCTAATTATTAAACAAATTTTTATAAATTAATGTCTAATTAAATATTTTCTACATATATATATATATATATATATATATGTTAATACATCAATTTGTGAGTAAAAATTTATAATTATAGGTATTAAGATGATATTAATATTATAGAATCATTTCTGACAAAATATTTGTTTAATAAATACAAGGGGGAAAATAAATAAATAAAGTAATGTCTGTATAGAAAATAATAAATTTGTATGCTCATAAGTTTTATTATTTCAATTTTTATTATTACATTAAAACCTGATATTTTATATTTGATTATCTACTTGTTCTCACATTTATGTAAAAACCAGTAAATAATTCTCAATTCATTAAAATTGTTAAAAATATTTTGCGTTCAATTTCATTTATATTCTTCTTCTTCTTCTTCTTCTGCTGGCATTTAATACTCTTGGAGAGTTTTTGTCGCCATCACAATCTGCCTTCCCTGTTATGAACTAATGTCCTCCACTCTCGTACTCCTATTTTCTTGAGGTATTCTTCCACTGTATCCAACCATCTTTTCCTAGGCCGTCCGCAAGGTCTCTTTCCCGTAGGCCTCCATTCCAGCACCGTTCTAACCGTCTCTTCCTAATTTCTGCGCATTACGTGACCAAGCCATTGTATTCGCTGGCCACTTATGAAGTTAGTGACTGATACCAGTTCTAACTCATCTAATTTCATTTATATTGGTTATAAAATTTACAAAATTTAACTAACGTTTCTGGAATCAAAAAATAAATATAAATTTAATATTTTGATGCTAAGGATAAAGTTATAGATATTTATATATTACTTTATTTACAGTTATACATCAAAATTGCCTAGTCCTGGACAGACCATACACGGTACACAATTTTCTTTAGATTTTGGAGGTAAGGGAGCAAATCAATGTATCGCTGCACAGAAACTTGGAGCTAATACTGTATTTGTTGGTTGTGTAAGATATTTAGATATTATAATTATATATATTTAGTTATATAATACATTTTAAGAATTACATTTTTGTTTTTACTTTTTTTTTCTTCTAAGGTTGGGTCTGATGTTTTCGGTAAAGATATATTAAATAATTTTAATAAATGCGGTGTTAATACTCAATATATTTTAACAAAAAAATCAATTGAAACAGGTGTAGCTCAAATTAATGTAACTGATAATGGTGATAAATTTGATAATAATTATTTATTAATAAATATTTATGTACTAATATATATATTTGTTTTTTAGGAGAAAACTATATAATCATTGTGGCTGGAGCTAATGGAACATTAGGAATAGAAGATGTGGATAAAGCATTTAATTTATTACTTAATGAAACTAGTGTTGTTCTCTTTCAATTTGAAACCCCACTAGAAACAACTGAGTATTTGCTAAAAAAACTTTCAGTAGCAAACAGTAAATGTAAATAAAATTAATGTTATTTATTTTATATAAGTTTTGTCAAGTATGTTAGTCTGGCAGTATATGATTGATAATAGATTGAGTAATAAAAACACTAGACTATTGTATTTATTTTTAAATAGGAATATTTGATAATTTAAAAATGGTACCAAGGTAAATGTTATATTTTTTTATAAATAAAAATGTAATAAAGCATACACAAAATGGTATTTATAAACAATACATTGTAAATACTTAAATACAATCCAACTTAATTAATTCAAATTTTAATTACATTCAAAACTATAAGATTTATTAGAAATTATAATTTATTTGCATATAAATATATTCTAATACTTTCAATCACGTACAATTATAAACTCTAAAAAAGGATAAAATATTTAGGCTTTATTGATTTTTTTGTTTTTTTGCTATATTTATTTTAATAAATATGTTTTTAACACACATAATCTGTTATTTTGACACTAAATATGGTTGGCTATAAATAATAATCATCTACCTATTAATTCAATGTTAATTGATTTTTATTTTGTATGAAACATTATTTTTATATTTCATTATGTTATTCTAATTTTTGAAATAACTAAATACATTTTTTAGGTCTTAAAATTGTAAACGGTGCTCCAGCTATCTCAAGTTCTAATGAAAATATACTTTTATTGGCTGATATATTTTGTGTCAATGAATCTGAAGCCGAAGTTTATACTAATAACGTAATAAAAATTAATAGTATTGAAACAGCAAATCAAGTTTTATCATTAATTTTAAAACTAGGATGTAAACTTGTAATTATTACATTAGGACCTCTAGGTGTTATATTTGCATCTAAAGATGAACCAGAGCCTCAATGGGTTCAAGTATCAAAAATTGAGAATCCTGTTGATACTGCAGTAAATCAATTGTTTTATGTACAAATAAGTTAAGTTAACCTAATATATTTTCAATGTATTATTCCAGGGTGCTGGTGATGCCTTTTTAGGTGCGTTGGCTTATTTTATTGTTCATAAGCCAAATTTAACTTTATATGAACAAATTAGAAGATCATGTATTGTAGCTACAAAAACGGTACAGTCCAAAGGAACTCAAAAAAGTTTTCCTTTAAGAAATGATTTACCTCAAGAAATTTTTAATTGAACTATCTGTTAATTAAAATATAATAGTATAAAAAAAAAAACAAACTTTAACAAACTAACATGCATTTTTCATAAACCATGACTGGTTATTAAACTGGTTGTAATTAAAAAAATAATTCCAATTAGTCAATAATTGTATGGTACAGATATGTACGGTATTGTATGGTACTATTTGTATACTTATTTTTTATAAATAAAATACTTCTTTTTTGTGAAAAATGATAATTATACTATAGTTATAAGTATATTTTATAAATATGTAGATTATTTTTTAATTTAATTAATTGTTAATATGTTTTGGTTTAATTTAATAAAAAACATTTGAAAATACTAAGAAATTTATATTTAAAAAAATAATATTTAATATATTCGCATTGCAATTTTTTTTTTTTTTTTGTTGTTATATTAGTTAGTAATATGCAGTAATCCCTTGTTATCCACATTTTTTTTATCCGCGGTTTTGATTATCCACAGTTGGGTCCACGATAACATATTATTAATGCGATTGCGATAAAGTTTTACCGTATTTCATTGGCAAACCAACAGACTGAATGAGTTCTTAAGACAGATCCACAGTGGATCATCCACTCACTGAAAGAGAATTAAAGTTCAAAAGAGGAATTCAAGAATTGTTGGTGACATACAAAGAAGTTTGCAAAGATGTAGAAAATAAAAGGAAGCAAACATTTATTACTAATTTTTTCCATTCTTAATATGTTTAAATAGATAATAATAAATAATAAATAATAATAATAGATAATAAATAAATTAGTTGTATGAATTAAAACATTATTAATTGATTAATAATTGATTTTTAAAATTAAAAAAATTAAACCTAACCTCCCTTTTTATATTGATTTATAGTCTTATTATCTGCAGTTTTGTTATCCACGCAGATTTGCTGGAACGTAACCTTCGTGGATAACGAGGGATTACTGTAATATAAAATATATAGAATTAGTGTTAAAAGTTATTACCAACACCTAATGTTACGAGTTAAATTATTTTTAAAAGAAATCTACCTAACAAATATTTACATGTAATACACATGTAACATATATTTAGGTATCAAATAAAAACATACATTTCAAGATACAAATTTATTAGTTATAAACAATAAAGAAATATTAAAATGAACAGAGTAAATAATTATTTATTAATTTAATTAAAGTAAAATGTTATTAAATATTTATTGGTTTTTTAAACCGTACATTTTAAGACTTCAAATTAAAATACATTAACATTCATTTAATTAGTAAAATATATATATTTTTGAAATTATATTTACAAATCAATTTATTGTATTATAAGTGAAGAAGTTAATGTGTATGATCTATAAGGAAACCAAGAACCCCATTAAGAATTTTAAACTCAATAAATATAAAGAAATATAAAATTATATTACTAGTGATAAGTCATTTACACTTTAGTTTGATGTTCATTGACATAATTTCTTTAAGTCGAATATTTTTGGCTTTAAATGACTCATATTCTTTTATAAGTTCTATTAGTTCCACATTTTTTTCCTAAAAAAAAGATAATAAATTTATTTATAAGTAATGAACTAAAAATTGTATAATAATTTACCTTTAACATAGTTGAATCATTATCATCTTCATTCAGCTTTTTTAGCTCAACTAATCTTTTTTCTTTTTGCAAAAGCAAATCAAAATTGCTTTCATACAATTCTAATAAAACTTTTTTCATGTTTGATACTGTGAGCAATAAAAGATATTAAAAATTATAAAAACAAAACTTATACTTATTAAATTATTAAAATTAGTACTTAATTAAAGTTTATTCTAACTTAATTTTTTTTTTTTTTAAATATACCTTCAGTATAAATAGAGAATTTTTAGTTTTGATACTAATGATAAAATATACATTAATTATTTTACCTAAATTTTTAATATTTTCATATTTTCATAATTATGATATGAAAGAAGTTCAGGACAGGTGAATTGTTTTTATTTATTAGAAATTCAGGGGCATGTGATGGGGATGGGAAAATGGGGCAGTTGCATGGCATTTTTTCTTAAAATTGTTGTTATTTATTAATACCACAAAAGGGAAATACATAAAAGTACAATGTAAAATCTATTGTTATACCTATATTAGTAACCTATATTACATAACATACCCAGAGTGAAATCAGGTAAACTACATAGTGTATAACGTAAGAAGTTTTGTTTATTGTTTAATCTTCTATTGTTTATAAATTCTTTTAGCAATTTTTCGGGTAATCTATTTTTTGTATAAAAATAATAAATAAAAAATAGGAAAATTTTTCATTCAATTTTCAAGCTGTAACTATTAAATCTATAAGTAAAAAATATAAATATTTGACAAGAAAACTGTAAAAAAATCTGGTGATTCTTGCAAATTGATATCAACATTTTAAATTAAAATGCTTATCAATTAAAAAAAAATATATATATCATTTAAAATATTTAATATTTTCCTACACAATAAAAAATCGTACGTGGAACATTGTATTACATTTTTTGGATAAAATTATTTTGTCGATAATTTACAAAAATTTTTTTTTAGTAAATTTGAACATTTAAAATATCTATAAATATTATCACAAAAAAAGACAAAATCTTAAAAAAATGTTTAACAACTCTAGAGAATTACCAATAATTTAAAAAAATTATTTTTAAGATTTTATCTTTTACTATTAATAGATATTTAAAATTTTTTAAACATTAATATTGAGTATTGATTGTATAATTCTACATATATAATAATAGGTTAATAGTTAACCATAATAAAAGTTTTAAACTTCATTAAGAATTATAAATTATCATTGTTTACCAAATTTTTGGTCTTCTAAGTTTGGTTTTGTTTCACATTTTCTTTTTGATTCTAAGACAGCAACATCCTTTAATAACAAAATAGTGAATACAATAGTTTTATAAATTATTTAATAGACATTTTTACAGATGATAAAAATGTAAAAAGTGTTTTAATCATATTAGTAACAAATTGATTAAATTACCTGTTTTACATGAACTATAGAACTTTGCACAACTTCAATTTCATCTATAAATATGCAATTAAAAAAAGTGTAATTATGTAAATACGATTTTAAGTATTAAAAATGATAAATACCTATATTATATTTATATAATAATATATTATATAATAAGATAAATAAATGTATGTGTCAAATTTTAATCTCATTAGTTGTTATTCTCTGATTTGCAAAATAGTCAATTTTTATTGATGGTTATGGAAGGTTAAGGTATATTATTATACATTTATGATATTTTATACTAAAGTTGAACCAAATAAATAAGTATTTATAATCAATGACAATTGATTTCTAGTTAATTTCATATTTACATTAAATATTGGTTAATATATTTAAATTAAAAATTATAGTGTATTAAAATATTGTGTTACTGTTTAACTTATATCTAAACTCACTTGTTAAGTTTAGAGTTAGTTGTTCTATTTTACATGATTTATGTATTATGGTTTCTAATGATTTGAGGTATTCTTTTAAATAATCTCTATGCTTTTCAGAGTCATGAATTTTCGATTTTACCTCCGTTACATATTTTTTTTTCTCGAAAATAACTTGCGTTTTGTGAAAAATAAACTAGGAATATAAAATAAAAACACGTTAATATAAATTCTATACTTATTCTATAATATCTACTATAGGTACCTTAAAATACATACAATTATAACTTCATACCATTAGTTTAAATTATAATATACCTACAGATTTATTTCGAGTAAATGTATCTTCTATCCAATCTCTATCAATATTTTCTTGCTTAGCCATTTATATAATACTAAATATAAGCAGTATTTTTGATTTAACAGAAGTGCACCTCAGCATGTGTGTGTGTGTGGAAGATAATGATGAGCTGTTCATGAACAAATTATTCTTTTGAAAGAGTCCAGAGGGGGACGAAACGGAATAATTCTATCTTTTCGTTCCTTTTAGGTACAATAGGTCCAAAATCAAATTGTTATATATTCCTAATTCATATCATTCATCGATTAAGCGCTATTCGTGAGAGCCCAGAGAGGAATGAATTGGAACGATATAAAAAAATACTCGTTTCTATAAGGTGCAATACTCTTATCACCTAATTTTCTTAATTTTAAACATAGAGTAATAAAACTATTTGTATTTTGTACGATATGAATATTATCCATGGACCTTATACTAAGGTTACTTGAGTATAAGGTCTATGGCAGGGATGGGCAACTTTAAGTTATTAGAGAGACAATTTTTAGAAAATAAAAATTCGGCAGGCCAGAACATAGAAAGCAAAAAAAGAAAGTAATTTAAATTTTAAATCTAACCTCTTTTTTTAGGCTATACATATAAATTATAGAATATAGAGTATAGACGATAAACTTTAAAATTGTATGATGTGATTTGGAAATG
Organism: Sipha maydis; assembly: GCA_034509805.1. Lineage (NCBI taxonomy): Eukaryota > Metazoa > Arthropoda > Insecta > Hemiptera > Aphididae > Sipha > Sipha maydis. The sequence continues at coordinate 51,095 of JASXSY010000372.1, read as the reverse complement.
TTAGACGGGCCAGAAAAAAAAAGACTTGCGGATCGCCAGTTGCCCATCCCTGGTCTATGGTATTATCACAGAATAGAACCCTTTATTTGTAATTAATAAATGCAAATTCAATCACATAGTTAGCAGTAATCATTGACTTTATACTTAGTATAAAGTCAATGACAGTAATGTATCTCTATCCAATAGCTGTTGAGTGATCAAATACGCAACTACTCTCCATGTTGATTACAACGTCATTATTGAGAAAGCGAAGACAGCGTTATCTGAAGAAGTTTACAATAGTTAGGGTCGGTATCGGTACTCTATAGGTAATGATAATAATAAGTATCGAAAGAAACAATGGGACGAGTCATTTGGAATCGTTTCTTTTGAGAATCTGGAACGAAAAGAACGATTCACTAAAGAGAGCAAAATATCCCAACACTAGCAGTAGCGTGTATATAATTTTTGTATGGGAGAGGATCATTTGCAAACTAATTATTATGGAAAATTCCTAAACTTAGGTTAGGTACATGTATATTAAAATAATAAATAATAATATAACACACACACACGCACACATATATATATATATATATATATTTATATAGTACATTTTATTTCAAAATTCTACAAATAATTATAAGATAAAATTTAATTAGTTAATTAATTAATTAATCAAATTTTAGCTTAAAGGCTTGAATGAAGTAACGCTACTTTAGTCTTTAGAAGTTATGAGGAAGAATTTAAAATGCAAGTTAGTCGTTTACAAGTAGATATAATGACAAATTTAAATGAGTTTTTCAGAATTCTTGTCTTTATTATTGAAATATAAAATGTCAAAATTCCCATTTTATGCGTGATAGAAAAATACAGACAATTACCGCTACCTATCATTCTTTCAAGTTCAATTAATTAATTTAAATTTTGTCACCAATACCAAGTTTTGTGTTATACTTAATATTATAATATATTTATACATGAAACACGAGTGTTTAATGATTCAGCTAATATAGTAGTTAGTAAGTTGATATTGTTCAAAAAAATGTATGTTTATTTGGTAAATATTTTTAAATCAAAGAAGATTATTATTTATTATTATTAATATTATCCTAAATAGATGTACCAGAGATATTCTACATTGTTCATACAAACATAATAGTTTTTGATTCCAATTCATTCCATGGTAAAAAAAAAAAAGTGTTGGGCAATTAGTGTTGACCGTTAGTAGATGGTTGAAAATTTTTTATCGTACCGTGAGTCACGTACTTACGTTGTTTTCGAAAAATGGCGCGCTATTAGCGGTGACTAGAAGCGACAGTTATGGGCACGGTCTTAGAACTTCTAAGACTGCGGTTATGGGTATAGTAAATCTTTTAATATGGTTTTATTCATAGACCTATAAACTAGTTTTATTCCTCTATGAGGTCAAGAAGACCAAAGAGAATCGTATAACTATACCAAACCTCTTTGGTAGCTGTGAACACGTTTCATCACAAGCGATGATTCAGAACGCAGAGTTCTGATTGCTCGGCAGTCTCCCCCCACCCGGATTATAGCTGACCAACTGATTCGCCGCGCCAACACCACCTCTCAACACCGTGCAAACGTCCTCGCTCCTCGTTCATTTTCACTTCGAACGGCGTCAACGCTAATTTTGCGTGCCGTACAAAGACGTTCGAAGCTAACCTGTTCGTTCGAATTTGTTCAGAAAACCGTTTTGCACGTTTGCCGTTTGCGTACACAAGTGGGAATCATGTCTAGTGAGTATAAACGCAACGATTTTCTTTCTTTTATCATTATTACTTGTCGTTTGACGTGTATTATTCCCTACTTGTTTGCCGCGGTGGCGTCCGACCTCGGACCGAAGCCTTTATTGTGCTCTTCGGAAACACCGTTCCGGTGTTGCGGCTATCGTCGAGATCACGTTCTCGCCACCGACCGTCGTTCGCTGTCGCGGTCTCCAATCGTTGGCTGGTATCTGACGGGCTCGCGCGCTCTTTACCACGGCTCCATTCCTGTTCACGTGTTTAGCATGCATCGCACGATTTCGTTTTATCACCCCGTTCGATGATAACGGGTCAATGGCTTCTGTCCGGGGTCTTCTCGCGTTTCACACTCATTATGGTGTCCTTTGCCGCGTCGTCAATGCCGTTACCAATACTTTCCGTTGTTTCTGGACACGCGGTACGTCGAGTTCTCGACACCTCATCTACAGTTGTCGAATCTCATGATATTTTGAACTTGGGTGTACCCCTTCCTCCCGCTAATGACTTAAACAGTTTTAGCCAAATGGATTTTTTTTTCGTTGGCATTTTAATACTTTCTGATATTCAATTATGTTCATCTTGTTGAATCTTAAATTCTTGCTTAGTGACTATGATCTTATTTCATTTCAAATGTCCCATCTATTATTTTTATTATTTTCTTTAATTTATTAATTTATATTTGTTACATAGGTTTATGAATTTTGTCGATCAGGTGATTAGATCTGATTAGTAACTACAATTCTAGAATAATCTTATACATTTTAGCAATTTTCCTTATATTTTTATATCCTATTTATACTTCTATATACTATGTTTTTGTTAAAAACATTGTTAAATTTACTTATTTACTTTATCCATTAAATACATAATTTTTTATATTTTTTACTAATTATTTTGTATTAGGTTTTAAATGATAACAAATTAGGTAAAATTAAGTTATTTATTTTTAACTTTATACTATATTTTAATTTTTTTCACTTTTGTCTATTTACTTAATAGACATGATGATTTTTCAATATATTATGTAAATTTTGTGATAAACATTTTTATTCTAACAATGTTTACTATTAATTAAAATTCCTTTACTGTTTATAGTTTGTTAATATTTCATATGGTGTAACCTTATCTTTGGTTTTAGGACAAAGATAATAATTATGCTAAGAACTGCTGTCTGTTAAGACATTTATTATGTAATACTAATGTTGAAATACATTATTTTCTATTTGGATTATATTGGGTTACATTAAATGTTTAATAAAATCAATTTACAATCCATTTCTGTAATAATACTTGTTCATTGAGATGGGTTCAAGGTCTTGGTCTATGTTTGTTTGCATTTTTTGCAATATATTTACTGATAAGGCTTTTGTATAATACAGTTTTTTTTGAATTTTTTTTTTTACTAATAATAAACTTTCTTTTAGTACCAAAATATATTATTATAATTTTGACTGTCAAAAAAAGTTAATTAATTTATAGACTTAATATTTTTATATTATCACTAAATTGTATCAAATTTTTTTTTTTTTAAGGCATATTGTATTTTATTATCTTTTTTTATATCACTTTAATTAAAATATGGTCAACTTAATATTTCTAATGTTAGTAATAATTTGGAAATAACAATATGATTCTTGTGTATAAATACAAAAAAAATTTAGTTTTTATTAGTTAATATTATGGACCATATAGTTAAATTTTAGTGTATTGAAACAATTTAATTTATACCCAAGTTTATTATTAAATCCCTTCAATAAATTATTAATTTGTAATAAATGTATCTAAATTGGATTGTATAGCTGGCTATTTATTTTTAAATTGAAAACTTTTAAATGTTTCATTTTCATTTTTTATTTCTTTTAATTTTATTTTACAGGTTATGTATATATTATTAAAATATAATTACCAATTGTAAATACTCATTTATAATATATAAATATTGATTGTCTTCCTAAAAGCATCAAATTATATTTATATTATTATTTTGGCCGTCAAATGGAAGTAAATCAAAGTATTACTTTCTTTAGTGAGGGACCTATCCATTTTGAAGAGTCCATCAATCCGGAATGTTACATGAATTATAACTGGATGAATATAACTTTCTTAATTAATAGTTTATGATTCTTAGTTTTATGAAAAAATTTAATTAAAATTATTAAATGGTTAATACTCATTAATTAATATATAATTATTAATATCTTCCTAAAAGCACCAAATTATATTTATATTATTATTTTGGCCGTCAAATGGAAGTAAATTAAAGTATTACTTTCTTTAGTGAGGGACCTATCCATTTTGAAAAGTCCATCAATCCGGAATGTTACATGAATTGTATTTTGATGAAGATAATTAGTAATTATAAATTCTTAGGTATAATAAAATCCTAATATCTTCCTAAAAGCACCAAATTGTATTATTATTATTTTGGCCGTCAAATGGAAGTAAACTAAAATATAACATTCTTCTGTGAGGAACTTATCAATTCTGATTAGTTCATCAATCCGGAATGTTACATATATTGTTTAATTGTTACCAACTTAAATGTAAGATAATACATTTTGTTTGACAATTTTCTATATGCAATTTGTTATACCTATTTTTAATGAAAATTAATGAATCATTTATATTGTTATGTATAGTGCTTCATTTTTAAATAACCCTATTCTCCCTTCTTATTATTAGTATTTTGTCTTAAGAAATTTTTTTTAACAATAACTATGATTTTTGTAAACTTTGTTTTAACAGAACCTATTTGAATGTTTTTTTTCTGTATATGTTAACTATTTTATTAATTTATCTGCAGGCAAAAAGAATAAAAAGCAGAAATGGATGCCAATTGAAACTGAAGTCATCTCAATTGCTAGTGGTACATGCTGGGCTGATGAAGTAGAGAAAGAACAAAGTGGTAATAATTTTGCATGTATCAAATGTATAAATGTATTAATGCATTATTATTTTTAAGTTCGCCTTATGATGAATGTTTTGGATGTTTTGTTTGTTCATTATATCTATATCAGTCAACAAGAATCTTGCTTCAGGGGTTTACACACTGAGTACTTTTGTTACTTAATTAACCTCGGGAAGGTCTGAGATATATTCACTTACCTTCTAGACGGAGGCCTTCTTGATAAAGTTGGGCAGGAGAACCAGAAATTGGTCCAGTCTTTAGATTTTCGGGTCTGAGATGCCATAGGTTGAGACTATAATCTAAAGTACTGTTGGAACCTCCTGTGAATCGCATTTTTAGTTCAATTTGCAAGGTTCTAGCTTTGCTAGTATAACTCAATTCAGACTAATCTCTTGTTGACTGATTTTTTGCTTCAAAACCTGAAGGCTTTTTTTGTTAGATTTATTATTGTGTGATTATTTCATTTATATTTATATAAGTTAAATTAATATTTTGTTTTAATATCTTTTAATTTTTTTTTTTTTTTTAGCATTTGGTGGTTTTGCATTCGAACCTAAACCATTAAACCTTCCTAAGGCACCAAGAGCAGCTTGTGAATCTATTATTGATGAAAGCACTGTACCTCAGGATGGACCATTCTTGGTTCATATGTCAAATTTACAGTTTGAAATTGATGAAGATGATATTACAACCTATTTTAAAGGACTTAAGGTAAACTTAATTTTTAGTTTCCTCTTTTAAATAACTTTTGAAATTAAATTTATAATTTCAATTCCTTATTCATTTTTTATACAATTATGCTTAGATAACTGTTCTGTAATTTGATAAAGTATTGCAGAATATATATTTTGTTCCTTAACGTATGATTGAAATTTGTATTTGAATAAAATTTATTTTAAATTATTTTGTTTTGGCAGTGTTAACTTTTAAATTTGGCCAAGTTTAAATATTGATTATTTTAAAATATCCTGAGAATTTATAAATTAATTTTTAATGTTTAAGCTAAAATAATACCAACCATCCAAAATTATTATTATTTTAATTTTAAACTTAAAAATATAGAACTATAATTTTTTTTTCAGTATTACTACTTTTAGAAATAGTATAAAAATAAATTATCAATTTAAGTTAATATTAAAAACACAATGTTTGTATTTACTATTTTAATTTTTGTATGAAGGAATAAGCAAATTTATATTTAAATGCTTCTTTCAATGTTCATATGTTTTATATGTTAATATGTTTTTTAAAAATAAAGTTGTTATTTACTTCATGCATAGAGTTGATGATCTTATTGTTGTCAATAAGAGTTTTGCAGAATCTATGCAATATTGATATTTCTTTAGACACTATTTTCAGCTATTTTATGCTTTAAATGGTCGCAAAGTAAAAAACAAGTACTAAGTGAATAAATATTTTATTAAATTATTTTAGATGTTTTATAAATTAGTAATATAAATAAAATTGGTGTATACATTTTTATTATTCGTGGGATACATATACTAGTATAAAACTTTGTAGCACTAAGTTAACTATTTGTGGTTTTATAGTAATGAGGTTGCTTCTTAACTAAATTATATGATTTTGGTTTTACGAAATTTTGATAATACTTTGATTTTTAGATTCTGAACGGAGTGATGGAATCTATTGATTTTACAATGATTTGTGTTTTTTTTTTTGTGTCTCACGACACTCTTTTTGGCAGTAAAAATGCTTCGATTTGCTTAAACAGCAACTTTTCTGAAAGGAAAGTGAATGTAGATGGTACTTTTTAAAAAAAATCGAAAAAAACGATAAAAAAATTATGAAAGAACTGGAAATTTTACGCAAAATCACGTTTTTACAAATTGCATTTTTTTTAAATGCAATTTGTTGACCGAAAACTCTTGAAAATTTTATACTAGGTTTATAATAAGTTAAACTTATCGTAACAGAAAAATATCGGTGATCGGTTAACTCAAATTTTTTTTATAAGCCTTTAATGCTCAAATTTGTTTAAAATGTGTAAAAATCATGATAATTTACAAGTTATTTTGTAGATAAAAATTCATAGAAATTTTTCTGTTCATACTTAAGGTTCAAAATTTTAACACTAGGTTATCTATAAGCTATTTTTCAAAAATCTTTAAAAAAATTTCTTCCGGACTTAGAGGAAAAAATTTTATGACTGTTTGAAATTTAAATATTTACGAAATTGCATAAAATAACGATTTATTCTCGAACGATTTTTAATATTTGTTATAATTCAAAAAGTATAAGTCGCAGATTTTTGAAATTTCTACCAGCTGTTAAGATTGGTATTTCTTTTATGTAATATTTTTTTCAAAATATTATATTGATTTTTAAGCCACTTATAGGCATTTAAAATATTCGATTTTTTTACATTTTATTTTTATAATCGGTGATAAAAAAAATTTGGCTCCTACAAAATACTTGAAAATTTAATAGAAGATTCCACAGAAGTAGTTCTTAATGTCATTAAAAAATTATTAAAATCCATAGGCACAATTTTTTTTTATAAGCGTTTGAACAGCAAATATTGACATAAAATTACATGTAAAATATAATATAATGTATAATATTCTAGACTGACAAATGATATCGGTTTTTTTAAAATGCCCTAACTCCAACCTGAAAAATTGTTTTTTTTAAACATCTATCAAATTTAATTGGCAGACCGAAAACTCTTCAAAATGTAATACAAGATTTATAATAAGTTAAACTTATCGTAACTAAAAAATATCGCTGATCGGTTTACTCAAATTATTTTTAGAAGCCCTTAATGCTCAAATTTATATAATATGCATAAAAATCACGATAATTTGCAAGTTATTTTGTATATAAAAATTCATAAAATGTTTTCTGTTTATACTTAAGATTTAAAATTTTAACATTATGTTGTCCATAAGATAATCTTCAAAAATATTTAAAATAAATTTTACCACACTTAAAAGAAAAAATTTTATGACTGTTTGAAATTTAAATTTTTACGACATTGCATACTATTGCATTATATTTCAATTTTTTTTTTTATAAATCACGGCTATAGAAACTATATCTATATCTTTAGCCGTGTTATCAATACACCTATGGTGTATATACATATACATTGTATATATCTGTGTTGTTAACAGTTTTTCAAAAACCAAACATAATCTAAAAAAAATGTTATATATACTATATGTTAATATAAGGTATTATTATAATAACTATGGGGACGGAGTGGCCGAGTGGACTAAGGCGTCAGCTACGATACGTACCGTCGCTGGTTCGAACTTGGCCATGGGCAGTCTCTCTACTTGGACAGAAAACAACTGCCTTTGGAGAGAGACTGCCATCCCCCCCTCCCCGGGACATGGCAACAACCTACGGGTGTCCCAATAAAAATTCTGCCAACCAGGCGGTCCGAGATTAGTCATAATCTCGGACACACACCTGCCACACGAGTAAAAAAAAAAATAATAACTATATGCATTATTTTTAAATAATTTAACTATGTCGCTGTATGCAACTGCCAACCCATCCTAATTGAAAAATATATTTATCGTTTCAAAATAAAATATACTTTTTACAATATTTATAAATAGCAATGTATTATATCCTAGACAAACATATCATCTCCGTTCAGAATCGTTTTTCGTATATAATGATATCAAAATTATATCACAATGATAAAAAAATTTTCTTAACATTTCCAACTTTTAAGAACTTACAAATATGTATTTTTATTTAAAATTCTCACAACTTATGATTTAATACTTGATGATGAATTGAAGGCGAATATGAACATGTGGAGTTCCTTTCACAATTTTGGTGTTAGTTGAACCAATGTAATGTATGTATATAATATAATTCTGAAATCTATTTTTCAAAAAGGTAATAGCTTTTTTAATTTAAGTATTTATATTTGTTTACAAGTAGTAATTAAAATATTTATTAATTGTGTGTATCTATTGGTTATTTTATGTTTCTTTTATTAGATTGCCAACATAAAATTACCCCGGAATGACAATGGTCGTAATAAAGGATATGGTTATGTGGAATTTGAAGAAAGGAAAGAACTTATTACTGCTCTTGGTATGGAGAACTTAGTAAGTTTTTTTTTTAGAATTTAAAATATGCTTATCAAAGAAAATGTATAATATTATCTATAATAATAGCACCTAACGTAATACACATTAATAGTTGGTTGTTAACAAAAGTAACAGTGTATGTAGTAAGTTGTATATATTGCGTGCTGTTGATTCAATAAGGATGGTAGAGGATTTAATAAAAAGATTGACTCCAAATTAAAGTTACAACTTTTATTAAAATAATGTAAGACAAAAACATTCACAATATAGAGTGGCGTGAAGGTGCTTGCTGTGTTCAGACTTAAACACGACCTTTTGATCTGTTGAGGACTCTCTTATATACTAAGATCTCATGTGAAAACACTTATCCTGGATATGATTTAATTATAATTATGTTTATTTAATATATCCATTTATGGGCACTAGATAGTTCAATCCTTTAGTGGTTGGCCTCATTAGTTTGGCAATATACACGGTCTCTATGCTATTCTTATGTTAATTTATTTAATCCGCAATGTTACTGAGCGCCCAACCCTGTTTTGTTAGTTGGCTGTTTTTACTATTTTTACACTCTACAACCTGTCACACTGTCACATGTCACACTCATATTCATGATACTTTTGAGCACGTGTTCATGTAACATTTAAGATTTACCTATTAATTAAGATTTACTTATTATTCATGTAACCCCCTGTTAATGGTTATCTTGGAATCATACATGTTCGTAATAAACTAGTTATGATGTACAGTTTTATGATATGAATACACTTCCGTATACATAACTTCTTATGTTACTCATCACTTAAATGATACAATGTGGCATTGAACTTTGCTGATTTTTATTGGTTGTATATTATATTATTTTGACAAGCACAGGCTGATGATTCATCAAAATATTGTCAAGCATGATAACATAAACTTGTATTTAATTAATTATTTTGTATTGTAATTAGTAGAAAGTTTACTTATTTCAAATATTTTTAATAACAGATAAATAATAGGCATTAAATAATTGATAACATGTAAAATTAGGATTAACACTAATTGGTAAATATTTTTACTTAAAAAGTTGATTTTAATTAAATATTTGGTTTGAAAAATAGTTTGGAGTAATAATAGGCGAACTAATGAGAATCAAAATATCAGCATATTACTAAAATATAACTGTTGATTTCTTACTTTTTTTTTTTATTATATTATGGTAAATACTCTCAGTAGAAAATTGATAATTTATAATTTTTTTTTCTGATTTATCACATTTTTATTATAATTGCAGTTTATATTGTGATTGTATTATGTGTCTTGTTAATTTAATTTATTATTTATCTAATTTAGATTCGTGGTCGTCGTGTACGAGTTGAATTAGCTAGTGGTATGCAAGATTCCAGAAATGCTTTTCAAAGAGGAAGTCGTATGGGTATGGACTTTAAAAGTGATGAACCTGGTGATTGGCGATCAACTATCCGAAGTTCAACTACTGATGATCGAGGGGGTATTAATTTATATTCTATGTATTTTATTTATATCTCATATTTGTTATTATTTCAGGATTTACTAGGAGAAGAGATGGTGGTGCTTTCGATAAAGACCATGATAGTGAAAGAGATAATGGTCCTTGGAGAGGAGCTAGACGTAATGTTGATGATGATGTGCCTGTAGGCCGCAAACCATTTAGTGATCGTCGTTTTGATGATTCGGAGGGTGGTAGGAGACCTTTTGGTGATCGTCGAACAGATGATTCTGATAGTGGAAGAAGGCCATTTGGCGATCGTCGTTATGATGATTCTGACAGTGGAAGACGACCTTTTGGTGATCGCCGTGATGATGAAGGAAATCGTAAACCATTTGGTGAATCCAGGCGTGGTTTTGGTTTTAAACGAGATGATGATTTACCTGAAATAGGTAATTATTTTATAATAAATACTTAGTATTAAGTTTTTATTGATTAATTTAGTCTTGTTTTTGAATTTATCCATCTCTTAAGTTTGGTCAGTTTTATCAGGTTCCATTTATTATAGTTTGTAATCCTTTGAATATGGAACTTGTAGTATATTCAATATCAGTACATCATTATTTAATACATATTTATATCAAATAAAATAACAATATTACTATAGGGATTCCATATATGGTGTCTCATAAAGTATTGTGAAGTGACAGTTTACATTTTATATCTTTATAGGATATTCTGTACTACATTTGTATTATTATTATTATTATTATTATTATTATTATTATTATATTTGTAATATTTGGTCATATATTGGTATTTACTATTTTTAACTTTTTTAATTTTAGGAGGTGATAATGCTTCACTACCACAAGAAAGACCAAAGCTCATATTGAAACCAAAGACTGTTGATCCTAATGCACCAAAGGCTGAAGCACCAAGCTATGTTGCTGCAGCATCTATATTTGGAGCAGCTAAACCAGTTGATACTGCATCAAAAGAAAGAGAAATTGAAGAAAAACTTTTAGCCAAACATGAAGCAAAAGTTCACCCGTCATTATCTGCTGCTTCTTCATTAACCAATTTAAATGAAGTTTCTGATAACAAGTTAGTTGATATTTTTCATTATATATATGTGTGTATATATTTTAAATTTGAATGAGTTAATACTAATACTTACATCATTGATATTAAGATGACAGAATTATTTGCTTGGTTCAACAAAACCAAAAATTATTTTTGTTTTTATAATACTATCCTCTTGATTATATATAGTGTATGTCAATTTATTTTTTTAAAAGATTTGGCTGATTTTTGATAGACCAAAAATATTTCTGTATTTTTTGGAATGAGCATTCAGCCAAAATTAAAAGAGCATTCATAGTACCAGCTAAATTATATTATTTAGTTGACCTCCAATTTGCTTAACATAGAACAAATTAAATTTTTGTTATATTAAAATTAATGCTTGTTTTGAATTATGATTATAGATATTATTAAATGAAGTTGTTTGTTAATTAACATCACATAATTTAGTATTATCTAAACATGAATCACTATTTATGCTCAATTAATTAAAATAATTAATAAACATCATCAATTATTTATTTTATATTATTAGGAGTCAAGAAGAGACAGAAGTAGTGGTTAAACCTCCATCTCAGCCCAAACCAGTTGAAACATGGAGGCGGAGAAGCCCACGGCGTCAAAATGATGATGATTGTCTACCACGAAGAAGGACTTCTCCTGAACGCAATCCAAGATATGAAGAAGCACCTCCTCCACGAGTAAATGCTTGGGAAAAACATTCTTTAAATAAAGAATTAGCATCACCTGATGAAAATGTGTGCAATGGAACAATTCTACCACCATCTGTGTAATATATATTTTATTAAATTAGTTGATAACATCTTTAATATAATTTATTCAATTTGTTTTAATATTTTTTTTTTTTGTTTTAGAGAGGAGGAAAATGATACTCCTAAACTTAATGTTTACATTCCACCAAATCTTCGTAAAAAGATTCCGGAGGAAGAAGCTGTTCCAGATAGAGCAGCAGATGGTTCAGAAATTATTGAATCTGTGGTCGTAGAAACTCCCATTAATGATGTAAGAACTGATCCTGATGGTCAATCAAGTGAACCCGATGTAGCAAAAGATGTACCAGTTATTGATGTTGCTAAAGATCAATCTGTTGCTGAAGCAGATGTAGACAAAAATGATTCAGGATTTATTGAATGTGGTATGTATATTTCAACAAAAAAATTCTGTTTAAAAAAAGATTTTTGTATACTCTATTTTAATGATTCCTAATTTGTAGATAAATCAAAAAAGAAGCCTAAAGTTGCTAAAAAAGTACCAGATATAGAAGTAAAGAAGAAGTAAGTTTTTTATTTACTGATGTTTACTTTCATTATTAATAAATTTGATTTTATTTATTTACAGAGATATTATTGTAACCAAAGAGCAAAAAAAATCTGTAAGTATTAATATCATATATTATTTTTTTAAAGTAGTAGTTCTTAAACTTTTATGGTCATGCACAGTTTTAAAAATAATTTTTGAAGTTATGGACTCCCAAATTTGTTAATTAATTGATTCGATTCATTAATTACTTTTATAAAATTGACTTAATTTTCCCAAGAATATTGTGTCACTGACCACAGGTTAAGAACTGCTAGTTTAGAGTAATGCAGTTACATACTGGCTCGTACTATTAAACATTGAGTGTATGAGTTTTATGAATATAATTATCCTTTTTTCTTTTTTTTTTTTTTTATCATACTTACATTTTAGTCTATTAATAAATTTAAATTTTCAAGTAAATTATTTGCATTCTATGTTTAGTTTTTATTTTAAGTTATTGTTTTCTACTATATAATTTGTTAACTCATTTTATATTTTTTAGATTAGTAACAAATTTGCTGCACTTGATGATGGTTCCAATGAATAGAAAATATGTATATTTTATCTTATTTTAATTGTTATATTTAAAGGATATACAGAGCGCTTATACTTTATAAGATTCCTAAACTGCCAACTTTATTCTTTCTTTATAATCTCGTTTTGTTATATTCATTACATTAATGTCTGCTAGAATGTTTAATTGTAAATTTAATAGTGATAATATACGTGTTGAGGTGACCTGATGTCTGTTAGTTGCACCGCATTCATCATAATTTATAAATTATACAAATTAAGAAATACATTTTATCATTTTTTTTTTAATTGCACATTAATATAGGCTCTAACGCATTTTTTTGCGTTTTGAATTTTAACATATTTGGCAATTTTGATGTCTACTATTCATAAGACTGCTTATTAATTAAGTGATTTATTATTTGAATTAAATAACTTATGATTTATGATAACAGCTGCTCATTTATTATTTTTACTAGACTTTGACCAAGAATAAGTCACTGCCAAGTTTTGTTTTAAAATCTTAATTTGTATACATTGCTAAATTTTTATGTTTGCGAATTGTATCAACAGACAGCAAGACAATTATTGATATACATTTTAAATATATATATATATATATATATATATATATATATATATATATATATATATATATATATATATATATATATTAATATGTTTGTATTTATTTTTAATTACATAAATGTAATATGTATTAAATTAAACCTATTATTTAGAAACAGAAATATGAATTACATATTATAATTATTGTATATTATGACTCATTTAGGTCTTGTGATGTATTTTATTATTATTATTATTTTTATTATATTATTTTTGAAGTGTAAAATATTGACGGATTTTAATTTATGCATTAACCAATTTTGGTACCAATAGTTTCAAAATCAGTTTTATACTCATCATTTAATTGTATTATGTAAATAATAATATTATGTTGTATATTACTTAACACCATGTTTATGTTAAGTAGATAATTTCAATTTACTATGACCCTGAAGTATTTAATGATATTATTTTATCCAAGCCGTTACAATATTTAGTAATAATTATTTTTCAATACTTAAAGTATCAGTTATTTTTATTATTGTTTATGGTTTTATTTGTTGAATATGATGCGCCCTGTTGTAATATAAATTACCAAGTAAAATTGATGTTTAGTTAATATTTTACCAAAAGTTAAATATCCTTATTTTGGTATAATATGAAATAACTGGACAATACAATAACTTATTTTTACTGCCCTTGTGATTTTTTATAGTAAAATAATTGGTTTGCAGATGTAAATATCGATTGATATGGTTTTCTTGTTGGGAATACTTATGTGATATCATTTATTAATTTTTTACGTTTTGTATATGAAAACTTCTTTTTGTCAAAAAATGTCTTTCAATCAAATTTCTGATCAGAATTTCAAAAAATTGTTCTATCTTTTTGTCAAATTTTGGTTGTGCAATATAATTTATCTTGTGTGAATTAAGTATAGTTTTAATTTATTTATTAATTTTTATATACAAATGGTACTTCATCAAATGAAGGCATGACATTAATAAAATAATGTATCAAATGTATTATATTACTTACAATTTAGGCAATTATGTAATTGTTATTTATTTTCTTGATTTATTAGAATGGTATTAGGTATTTATATACAATTTTTTATGTACATTATAGATGACATTTTAGTGCTAGTTTTGTTTATTTTGTGAATGGAGTGTTTTAAAGTGTTGAATAATATATTGTTTCCTTCTTTCAATAGTTTTTATTATTATCAAAATCTTATAATTTATTTATAATTGCAATAACTGATAATACTTGTGAACTTATATTTAACTGTATTGAAATAGTAATTGACTTAATTACTTTTATATTCTTGTATGACACCAAAAATATGGCTTGGATTTCAAGTTGTCTTATAAAAAACATGTCTGATGAATTAAGTTTTTAAATAATTATTTCCAATTGACAAATATGTGACAAAACTGACAAACATGAATATTATAATAAAATTCCATTACAAATAAATTAATATAATATTTTTTGACAATATATTTATAACATCTAACTTATAATTACATTTTAATTATATTAAAACTTGTATACTATTTTAAATTGATCATAGTAATTTTTAATTGATCATAAAAATATAAAAGTATTTTAAATGTGTAATTCATCATTTTGTGTATATGTAACTATATACATTAATATTATATATAATGTATTACACTTCAGATCATAATTGTTTACAAAGATTTATGTCTTTAAACAAGTATTGGTTGCTTAAAATAATTTGAATTTAATAATCAAAGTATTAATTGCAAATAGTAAATCCATATGTGTCGTATACTATTATTATAGTTTTACAAATTAAACAATTAAGGTTGTATTAGTGTTGGGATGGGCTATACAGTTGAACAATAAACTTTGACTTTCTATCATAGACGATATTCTTAACATAATGCTTTTTTGTTGAAATGGGTTTTATTTTGTGCACATTAAAGAAATATTTACATGGGTTGATTTGAGGGTTACGTCCAAAAAAAGGATCTTTAAAGTTAAAAAAATTAACATTTTTTCACAACCTTTAAATGTTCTAGTTTCCATTTAACCAGCATACATATATCAATTGTGATTAATTTAAATATAAACTATATTAAACACTAAAATGTTGCAATCAAAAAATAAATTATAAATAGCAACTCTGAGATTGCTAAAACTTGAGGTTAAAATAACATAAATTACATTGATTTATTAATGGTAATAGTAAAATATACATACACAGTTAATATATTTAAATTTTGTTTTAATATACTTATTAACTAAAAAAAAATAATAACTTAAATTTAACAATAAATATGCTTTAATGATGAATAACTGTTTAAACTATACTTAGTAAATAGGTACTTAAATTTTATGTTAGGAATGTAAAATAATTATACAATTAAATTATCATTTATGATTTAAATAAAAACTTAATGGATAATAAGTTATGTTAATTTTTTGAATTTTTATTTAATAACTATATTAAAAAAATTGAGATGCTTTCAATATTATAGATTAGGGACTGTAGAATATTTAATACAAAAATTTAAAATAATCTTACTACAAAAATAAAATAAAATATATATCTTTAAATATAAAAATTTCATGGTTATTGTCATCTTTTAAGTTGAAAAAATGTTACTTTTAGTAACATTTTAATTGTTAATAGTAAGTTGATTCATGATTTTCACTTTTATTTATATTTTTAATTTTGAACTTTTACATGAATATAATCTTATAGTCTTATAGTCTAGAAGATTTGGTACATTTAAAGCGGCAGATTATAGATTGCCATGGTATACTATTAGTGGTATGGTTTTTTACTAAATTAATTGCAGAAGGAACTGCAATTGTATGTTGTACAACAGAATATTCAGGCAATACAAACTGATAACAATCTATACAACGACCAACTACATCAAACTTTGGCCATAAGGTTCGAGGTATTTCTTGCCTTCTTAAATTTATACAATTTTCAACAACAGATGCAAATGCTAAATGACTTAGGTCTTTTACGACCAACTTTTGGGATTTCTGTATGTTATATGTCTTAATATTTCGCATATATGCACTGATATGATCGAAATCTAATGATTCAGACTCCATAAACATATTACTTGAAATATCAAGTTCTTTGAAGGTTCTAATAAATAAACTATCAGGAAAGTATTTTAACTTATTGTCAGCAACAAACAAAAATAGAAGTTTCTTGAGTTCACCGATGTATTGTGGTAAATATGTCTGAAAAATAATAGAAGTTAATATAAATAGTATAAATTATTATTATAAATAACTAAAATGTATTTTTATGTAGTCTTGTAATTAATCAAGTAATTTAAAATTGTATATCCTTTTTTCATTTGATAATAATATAGTAATAGTTTACCTATATAATATATAATAATATACCGAATGAAGAATTAACATAGAAAATAAGTTCAATGTAAAAAAACAATTTTAGAAATGTTAATAAAAATGAATAAACTTATTAATTATAATAAATTTTTTTTTTCAGGGCAAAGAAAAATGTATTTCATTGTAGTTAAAAAATATAATTGGTATATTATACTAAATAAATAAATATTGTGCATTACCAACTTATTTTTGGCCACTGATAAAGTCTCTAGATTTTTAAGGAACTTGATTTCAAATGGTACATTTTCCATTCCAACAGAATCCATTTTTAAAGTTTTTAATGTACTATTAATTGTGCTTAAAGTCATCCAATCCCAAAAGATATCTTGATCACGCCGTAATGTAGATAGTGTACTACCCGTTAAGCTGAGATATGAAATGGGTAAATGGCCCATTTCTAGAGGTAATGATGACAAAGTGCAGTTCTCCAAAACAAGTTTATTTAATTGTTTCATGTTTATTACGCGCTTGTCAAAATGATCAACGGCCACAAACTCAGAAGACCCAGGATCAAAACGGTTTACATTTTTCTTAGGGGGCATAACTTTGGGCATGTTACGCGTGCCGATGACGACTTTTTTGCCACTGATGATGTCTTTCATTTGACGAAGAAACATTTTTAGCATCGTTTTGTCTTCGGCTTTCACCAAGACCAAGTGCATGGGCTGCTTGAACCTCATTCCTAGCTTGCCTTCCTCGATGAATTTGCAATGGAACTGCTCCAGATCGGTCACCTTGTAGCTAATGCAGTTTGGATACATAGAATTCCTCACGGACACGTAATAGTCGTCGTTCACTTTTTTGCTCAGCAAACACGATTTGAGCGGGCGGTCTCTCCTTTGCCCGGACGGCGCGTTCAAGTCCTGGATCGCGACCATCCCTTGAATCAACATCGTGCACGTTTCGACCGGTAAGATACACGCTGGCTGGCTGTCGAACGCGACCCGCAGAGTTTGATTGTGAGCAAAATCGTTCGGTAATAATAATGTTCAACGCATTTCAAATTTCGAATGGTCCGCTATCGCCAATGAGCTGTTATCAGACGTACGGCGGACGACAATGGATCGGTGCCGCTGCCGTTTCGTGTGCTATCACACTGTGAAGCGTCATCTGGTTCGCACGGCATGTTTCGTTAACATGCTGCGCGTGGGACGAGCGATGGCGCTAGCCGTACATGTTTTTTTTTTTTTTTGATTTCATCTAATCGGGCAGACACACTGTGACAGGATGTGTTAACGTTTCGTCCGTTACACAATAATAATTTCACTTTAACAAAACGTTGTTACGGATACAGACTGGCGTGAGCAGTGGATAAGAGCTTCGCGAAATATCTCAATTTTTCGTGATCACTAAAGTGACTGGAAAACAACAAAAGTATGTATATAACCGTGCAAAACATACAAAACATATACGCAAAGACCATTTAGCAGAAGTATTGTCCCGAGTGTTTTAGTAGTGATGTCGAAGCACAACAATGACATTTGTAATGTTAAACACAGACGAAAATGTAAGGTATCATTTCTAAATCGGTTAATAATATTTTATTAGTTTTCGCGTAAAAAGTTTTATCCAGTACTGACTAGACGTCATAGGCGGAGATTGGGGGGTGCTTGGGGGGGGGGCTTAGTCCCCCTAAATAGATCAAAATTATTAAATTTCCTAGTATAAAATATTAAAATAGGTACTTATTTTGCAACAATTGACATTTAAGCCCCCCTTAAAATTCAATCAAATCTCCGTTTATGCTAGACGTACGGTAAGAAAAGACAGGTACTCAAAAGGAGCGCGGATGGTGGACGGGTTGCATATAAGCATTTTGGGGTCTGTTTCGGCAACTGTGTTCAAATACGCACCCTCATTGGTCGATTTTAAATTACCGCCAAGTTTAATATAATAATAATATTAATACAATCATATTCACATTATAGTTATCTGTAATCATTTATCTTATCTAATTCTTATCTTATTTCGCATGCTAAAAATTTCTTGCTCAGACAACAAATTTATACAAACATTACGTTCAAATTATCAGTTTAAACATTTTATTTATTTATGGAGTAAGACACTATAATATAACACTATACAATTAATTTAAAGTTATAATCCATAGATGGTATATACTATTAATTTCACTGTCTATTTGTGTCGATTGTAATGATTATTCTTAATCAAACATTACAATATTACAGAAATCATGGTATTTATAGAATATTTTTAACCCATTTGATAATAAATATGTATATGCGTAGATTAATTATATTTACGCGCCTAAACATAATTAAAATTCGATAAAACAATTTCTATATGCAATATTATCTTTCATATTAAACTTATTCATATTAATATATTAAACTTGACGGGAATTTAAAATCGACCAATGAGGGTGCGTATTTGAACACAGGTGCTGAAACAGACCCCAGAATGCTTATATGCGGACGGGTTTGAGTAGCCGAGAGTCAACATAAATACAAAAAATAACATCCATAAGGAAATCTAATTGAGAACGAGTAGTGCAAATAAAGGCTGGTTAACCATGGACAATATGCTCAGCTCCAAGCTACTGTCCAAAGAAGTGGTCGCGATTACACGTGTATTGAACAACACGGTTACCCTTGTTTTTATCCAAGACGAGGTTGAGGCCCGTGTATCTGAACACCTGTGAGCTTGAACACTCATATGTTTGAATACAGTAATAAGTTACGGAACAATTTCAAAATCGAAAATGTTTGGATACAAGGCATACATACAGGTACATAAACGCAGTGCAATACCGATGGCGATAAGATACGTTTGTGATTGTTTATGTTTTAACCAGTTCAATTAAATATTACTCTTTTATGTATTATTATACTTGGAACTTGTACCTTTATAAAAATGATACGATTAACGAATGCATCGTATTCATTTTCAAGCACAACTATCCATAAGATTTTTAAATAATAAAAGGTAGGCGAGCTGTACAATTTGTTTTATAAATAATAACAAATTAATAATTATTGAAATATACATAATATTATATTGTTATAAATATTAATAATAAAGGTTTATTTGGATTCTGAATTAATGTGCAATACACACGGGTATTAAGTACACGGGATTTAATATATTTTTTACGGCTCCGTGTACCCGTGTATTTTAATACTCGTTCACAACCATGATCTATGGTCAGAAGTCACAAAAGAGAAATTTTATACCTCATACTTGAGAACGATGATAATGTACGCACGCGAAACATGGTTCACCACACACTAGAAGGTCAAGGAAAAATTACTGACCTTCGAAAGAAAAGTTACGGAAATCCGCGGACCTGCTCGAAACTGAAACGGGGAGTATGAAAGACGAAAAAACGATGTGCTACAAAGGTTATGCAACAAACTAAATATCAGATTATTCCTAAAAGTAAAACGATTAATGTGGGCTGATTATGTTTGGCGGGCTGGTGAAAGTGTCGTATGAAAACGTACTTTTCCTCTGTAGAGGGGGGAGTCGAGATACGTGAAGATAAGTGTTAGTTTTTTCAAATATGAAAATGTATTGATAATAATACATTCTGCTGTGGTCTTGTACTTACACTACTATAGTTTGATGATGGTATTTTTCTGAGGGATTAAATTAAATTTTTAAGTTAGATTTTTGAGTTCACCAATTTTGTTTGTAACTAGCTATTAAACGTTCATTGAGCATTCTTTGATTTATGATTTGTGTCATGCTGTATACAGTACAATACAAGTACATTACAATACAGTATAATAGGTATACCTATTAGTTTTATGATATTGTAAAAAAAAAATAAATAATTAACAAGTTGTATAAATATCATCATTAATTATAATATCGTTTTATACCAATCCGAAATCATTGATTTTTTTAAGCATCTAATGGTTGTGAACCTTATTTTTAATAGAAACCTATTGGATTGATAGGATGGATGGAAACTTGATTGATTATTTATCAGCCTAAAATTATTGTTATTAACCTATTCAGTAGTTTAAGATTTGATACTTGAGCCGGAAGCGTACACTATTATTACCCGCGTCCCCGGACATTTAACATTATGATTACGATGCTGTAGCACCATGAACGATCTATGTGCCTATGTACATGTGGTGGCCATGCTTATGCTTTCTAAACATATTTTGAATTCTGTATACATATTTTACTCAAATAATTTAGCTGTTTTACTCATCATTGATTTTATAATATGAATTACTTTAAGTTTACTCTTTAACTTCTAAATATCTTCAAGTTCGAAATATGGTAACCTTCCACTTTTCAAGTATATGAAATGGTATCATTGCGTTTTTGATATGTACTATATATATCATGCTGT
Organism: Sipha maydis; assembly: GCA_034509805.1. Classification (NCBI taxonomy): domain Eukaryota; kingdom Metazoa; phylum Arthropoda; class Insecta; order Hemiptera; family Aphididae; genus Sipha; species Sipha maydis. The sequence continues at coordinate 29,689 of JASXSY010000372.1, read as the reverse complement.
CTTTTATGACACTTTATTTTTAACATTTTCTTCAAAATGACTGGCCGTCGTAAAAAAAACTTTCTCTAACTTATCTGTTTGCCTTTTCCGTTTCGACGAAATATATTTTGTCAAAACTATCATCACCAAAACAGCCAGATTAGGTCATTTTAAAATATAATATATCATTAATGTATCAACTTATAGCTAAAGAACCTACTATTCTATTTCGTATAAAAATTACTTTTTTTGAACTGCGCAAATAATTTGTTCACAGTCTTAGTCACTTTTTAAATGATAGAATTAGACACTTATTTATTTCATAATTGTTCCAACTGGATATTTTTGTTTTCAGTTTCACGGTTTCATACGAAGTTTATAGCAAAATAAAGAATTATAGAAAATGGTTAAGTGCGTTTTTTCACAAATAAATTTATCTTGTAAGTATTTTTATGTATAATTTTTTTTAAAATATACCATGTCTAAATATGAGGTCATTAATATAATCCTCTATCATTTGAATTACCCTACTTTACGTGAACTACTGGGTGTTAAAATATGTTTAAAATAAATTATAAAATTATTGCAGTTTTGTTTAATTTTTATATTGATTTAAGGTATAATTACCTAATTATTATTATAACCAATTGCGGGTTATTTTTCGATTATTATTAGTTTTAAAAAATACATTTATCGCTTTCTTTTTATTTTAATTAAAAATTAATCATATTTTAATCATTGATATTTGAAAATTATATTATGTTGTCCTGATCTTTCTATTTGTTCTGAATCAAATAATATTATTTTTATTTTATATTTTTTGCATATTTTATGGTTTTATAATTTAAATGCATATTTTTGGGACTTGGAGTATATAAATACATATTTCAGTACATTTTCGATTTTTTTTAAAAACAATTTATATTAATGGGTTTATAAATGATAAATTATTGTGTTTGACCTAAATATTTTTAGATTCAAGTTTGATCAAATTGAAAAGACTATTGTATCACAGTATACAGTATAACACTCATACTTTAAATTAGTATATAATATTAAAAAAATATAAAATATAAAATAAAAACTTACAAAATTAAATGTATATAAATTATAATACATTTTTAATTTTTTATACTAAAGGTAAAATAAATATACCTTGCATATTTTGGTGTTTTTTTTTTTTTTTAACTAAAATGTATATTTTATGTATTGTATATATTTTGATTGCATTCGGTAATTTTATTTTACTGTATACAAATTACAGTTATTTTAAGCGCGTAAACATCCAAACATTAATAATAATACATATTTTAGTGTAGGTATTTTATTTGTTTTTAATCTGATTATTTAATTTTTTCATTTGAAAATATGTTAAAAATATTTATATAAATATTATTTATTTATTTTATTATTATTATTATATTTTTATTTTTTTTTTCATATGAAAATCGTATAAAAGAATAACCCCGGTTCCGGATGTTGATAAATTTAAATATTGTGTACCTAATTGTTATAATAATTATTATTTACTTATTATAAATTATTAATTTAATTATAATATATATTAATATTTTTTTGGTTAGTACCTACTTTTTTTGGTAATTCAAATTTTCTTAAATATTTTTTGTATCTATAAAGTATAGATATCAACAGATTAATAGGATTATAGAGATTAATTTTTCAAATTTTAAGTAATTTTCTTACGCAACATTGAATATAAGTATGTTTGTTTATTTTTTATTTTTTTTGTTTGTTTATTTTTATAGATATTAAACACGTACTGATTATTTTCATTATTACAGATTTATTAATTAATTTATGATAGTATTGATTGTATTGTATTTTCATCTGTCTAAGTATTTTGTATGCATTAGATCCTGTGAAATGTTACGATATACCTTAGGTTAGTTTTAATTTATTTGCTAAGAAAAGTAATTTGGGACTTTTTATAGAATATTTGTCTTCAAGACTACTGGATTAGATTTGTAGGACTCTATATAAAATTAAATTGAATCTGAATTATTGCCTTGTGTTTGTACGTTCAATGACTTACGTTTTAGAGTAAGTTATAAAAAATAAAGTATTTATTGAGTGTTTTGGTGAGTATTCTAGAGGTATTTCTGTTAAAATTATATTAATATATATATATAGGTATATAATTGAGTCGTGCAAAATGAAAGAGAAAATATATTGTTTATTGCTTATAATGTTGTGAATTTGATTTCTAGTCACTTCGCTGAAGTGAAGTTTCCCCTTTATATTTTGTTCATATAAATTCTTTTCTGTCCTTTTTTCTAGGAAGGTGAAATATTTTTTTTAGTGAACGTTTTGGCCTGAAACACTCTAATATAATGCGCTTCTATAAAGCTTACTGTAAAAGTTTATAATATGAAACATTTAATATTCATAATATATTGCAAGTTTAATGTTAAACGACCATGTTTGTTTGAGTTGAATTTGTTGTATGTGTATTTTATATGAGTGTAACTTTTTTGTATAGGTAATCCATTATAGTGATTTTTACTTCAACTATTCTGTGTAACATACAGTAGACACAACTGTATTTAAATAAACTACAAATAAGTTAATGACAGTAAATTATAAAATTAACGGTAAGCCTTTAAGGTAAGAATTTAAAATACGAATATATGATAATAAAGAGTAGTAGAAATAATTGAAAATGTGTTTTTTCTGAAATTATTGAAAATTATATTATTTTCAAGTTACTCACATATACAACCATTTCTTTTTTGGAAAATTATTATGTTACGTAAACGTTGTTACTATTTGTTGGGAGTTGGTCACCATAAGTTTGACAGCGGAGGTAGCGACAACGACAAAATAAAACCGAATAATATGAAGAAAAAAAAGTTACTGTGAAAACTCCGTCCAGGGAATGTGTTGGCAATTTTATAAATACTACGTCTCAACTAATAATGTATTCTGCAAGTGTTCAATAGTGTCGTTCCGTTTTTTCCCCTTATCATTGCTTTTTTTTCACCCGCGGCCGAAACTTTTCCCCCTTTCTTTTCATGCAGACTTCAGTTTTCTAACTTCAATAATGTATATTCGTCTTGCGGAGGGGAAAAAGGTTTCTGGCCAAAACTTACAGAAGTGTAAAAAAAAACTTGTCATCAAAAGCTCTGTGATGAAATATATTTTAACCTCAATTAACTCAATCGTGTTTCACGTGATTTATATAAATACTAAAAATCATAATTATTTCGTCCGGTCTAGTGTATTTATATTAATATGGAATTTTTTTTATACTAAGTGTCACACTGTTCTTTTGTATATATTTTAATTGTCATGAAATAACAATATTGTGTTTGATACTTTTCATTTTCATAGGCACATGTATTACATAATCGAAAAACTGTTTATCATAATAATATTGTTCAGAAAAATTACATTTAAAACCCTTAATATAATTACACAGTTTTATATTTATTAATGTGTTTGTTGGTGTCTAATATATTAGGGTGATTATTTCTATTAAAAAAATAAAATAAAACGGGTCAAACAATTTTAGGTTTACTCGAAAAAAATGTTGTTCATATTTTTTTTAAACTATTTTTATATTTTACAGTTATTTATGATGAACTTATAATATTTAATTGTTTCGGTTGTGTTAGCAAAATAATTATTAAATTCATGACAGGACTATTTTTTAAAAAATTTTTTAGAATTATAATTGATTAATAGTAGATTCAAGAAGTATAATAATTAATCCATAATACATTTGTGATTGATAGAAAATATTCTTTCAATTGCTGCATTAGTTCCTGGCATTACTAAAGAATATTCTACAATTTTTCCAAAAACGATTGATCAATAAAAAGTTTTTTTTTTCATTAAACAATATACTACATTATCCAAAGAGTTTTGTACTGAGTATTTCTAAAATCATAAAACTATTTTAAAGCTTCTGATGCAACAGTATAATTATGAAAGTATTGAAATATTTTGTTAATTATACGATAAATGTAATGAAAGTGTATTGTCACTATCATATGGTCTTAATGAAAGTACGATATATTCATGAGTGCCCATTGGGAGGGGGGGCAAGACGGGGCACTTGCCCCCCCACTGAAAAAATAATATGAACTTATAATTTAATAAAGTAAAATTTTTAACTATTAAGATATGAAATAAGTATAAACATACTCAATGCTATAAGTAATACACAATTTTTATCATATTAGCAACGCATAGGTACCACTGATAATTTTTTATGTACCCATAAACATTCAACACTACAGATATTTTATTAGAAACGTCTTTTTTCTAATATTCTAATTTATGAATTGACAGTTGATAATCCAATACACGCACTGCTGCACCGGCACTTTATGTATTAATTTTAATATTTTTGGAATGAAACGAAGAAATTTGCAATTTTATTTACAGAATAATACATTTGATTACTTATAATGTATTAAAATGTATTAATTATTATATACCACAAAAATATTAATAATATATATAATACAATACCTATAATATTATATTTATATTTTTTATGTTGAAATAACATTAAACATTTCATTACTAAGAATTTTTTTTATTTTGCCCCCCCCCCCCTGAAAAGTTACCTATGGGCGCTCATGGATATATTTATACTATCGTATAGTATTGTATTTATTTTCATTAATTTAAAATGTCGTCTGAACACGACGAGGCTGCTATTATATAAGTACTCGAGAAATGACTTATTATTAAGGGAAAATACGAGGCACGTGAAAAAAGGATTCGGGTAAAAAATTAATTAAACTCAGAAATCATTTCTAATTCACTTTTAAAATAGTTAGATATCGAAGATCTTTTAAAATATAACAAATGAAAATTTTTAATTAAGGTAATACGGTACGAGTATACATGATAGTTACTTTACTATTGTGATTGTAACTAATAACTACCTATCGTATTACGGAGAAGATGCAATAATGGCTGCAAACCTCAGGGCTTCAACTAGCAACACATAAGTCCGAATCAATCGTCATAAAAGATAACCTTCCTCACAATCTATTTGACATACATATTAATTGGACCAAGATTACAGTCAGCCAAGATCTTATGTAGCTGGGCATCAAAATCGATTCTTAGCCAAAGTTATTAACACACATGAGACTGACGGCGTCCAAGGCCAATTAAACAGCAAGTAACATGGCAAGGATTCTGCGAAACATAATCCCAGTAAAATAGAGCATAAGAAGATTAATGTCAAACTTAGTACACTCGATACTCCTTACACTCCTATATGGGGTGCCAGCGTAGGCGGGTAAGATGACCAGAAGTGAGCTGAATGATCTCGAAAGAGTTAAGAAACGCATCGCCTTAAGAGTCTGTATACCGAATTACATCAACAGATGCAGTCTTAATAATCGCGGAAATCCCCTGAACAGAATTACAGGCTCTTGAATGAAAATCAGTATACAGCCAAAGGTACGATCTGGACATTAAAGAAATTAAGGGAGTTGCCGAAAATCAGACACGGTGGGCCAAATGGAAATACAAAAGGTAGATACACCAGAATCATCAATGAAATATCGCGATGGACAAACAGGAAGCACTGTGTAAAATAATTACCGTCCAGTACAAATCTCGATTAAAAAATGTATCAACTAGCTTGATTAATAATAGTACATATTGCGGTAGTGTAGTATTTCTCGACCTGGGGGCGCTAACTTATTATTTAGGGTCGCAATCGAATGATTTAAATCAATGCGAAAATTAAAAGCTCAAATAATAAAAAATTGGTTTACAATGGCTTTACATACTTAAACGAAAATGGAAAAGATGTTCCTCAATGACTTATTTGTGATATGACATTGACAAATGCATCACTAAAACCAAAAAGCTCTTTAGGCACATTAAAACTAGTCATGTTCAGAACAAAAATAGTACAAGGGAATTTTTTTTTAAGAAAACTCGAAGAATTAAAAAAAAAAAAAAATATAAAAATGATAAATATTTATATTGTTGAAGATAAAATCTATCTAAAATGTTTTTATTTAATAGCCCTGCTCTAAACCATACTTGATTGGGGAAAAATTGTTAAAACCGTGCATGATTGATATTTGTACAGAATTATTTTGTAATGAGCATATGATAAAGATTAAAAAACCTATGTCTAATGATATTGAAAATCAACATAGTAAAAAATTCAGAAATTGTGGTAAACACTGTCAAACTGTTCACATAGTGATAAAGACACAATAATAGTTGTCACGAAATCAACTATCACGTTTTATTATAACTGTGTTAATGCGGCCTTATCGTCAGCATTGGCACTCGATGCATCTACCAGAAAAACTGTTATTTGTTATTAAATTTTAACTTTGATTACAACTGTATTGTTACACTTATATTTGTTTTATGTATTCAGATTTTTTCTTTCACACTGAGTAATATTAAAAAAAAAAAAAAAAAAATAAATGAATGAAATAATGGGATAAAAATCTTCTAAAAATGGAATTAAAAGTGTCCCTTTCGAAGTTTATCAGGACAGTGGATATGATTATAAAAAAAGGGACAATTCCGTTTTAAACTGATGTATAGATCACATTATGGTATATACTATATATATATAACTTTATTATAAAAAACATTGAAATATTACTGTATGGAAATGTACCGAATATCAGTATTTTTTTTTAGGCTTTAAAACACTTACAAATCGTACGGAAAATAAAATAAATGTTGTTGTTGAGAATAAATAATAAAATACATTTTTGGGATGATTATCAATAAATATAATGAACTCTTTAGCATATAGCTCATATAATACCAATTTGATGAAATTGTAATATTACGATAAGTGGTTTTGGTATGATAATAACAAAATATTTTTTTAAATGAACAAATGTATATTTTTCATTTTGATATTTTTGCAGGAAAGGAATTTGTCATATGTAGGTTATAGTCCCTGGAATATATTATACATGGATTCCCTTAATTATTTGTGTTTATGTATAACAATTAACATTTTATTCGTTAATGGCTGATTGATTTAATTTTTTTTTATGACAATTTTTAGAAAAGTTTTTAACTGCCCTTTAATTTTTTTTTCAGATTGAATATATTAATATATTGTTCTCTATAATTTTGTCCAACACAAAACTAATAGAAGTAAAAGAAGCTAAATTAGTAGTTTTAGTTATTATATAGCTATATATTAACTATAGTTGAAGAAGTAGTTATATAGATACGAACAAACTTAAATTGAATTAAAAACCCTATGAACATTGGGTACTTGGCAAAAGAGCAGAGGTCTTTTGACCCCCTACACTACCGATGTTTTTGGTGCATATAAAAAAAATACAGGTCACCACATTCACACGTTAGTTTAACTTTTGTACTTAGAAATTCAAATTTATGATTTATACTCGTATGTTTTCGTTTTTGTTTTCATTACAGGGTGCGGGGTTCTGACTTCTGACAAGGCGCATATATTACACCAAACACACACACACACACACACACACACACACACACACACACACACACACATACATGAACATACACTTGCATGTTTTCGATGCTTTATATATATATATATATATATATATATGCGTATATAGTTGGGAGAGATGTCGAACTATCCCGATGACTGCGTTTTAAATTAGATTCGCATCCGGTAACTAGTATACGTTTGCGAGGGATCCGGGTGTAGGGGATAGTAGAGGGGATTGTACATTCGGTGTTACATTATTCATGATGATCTCTGGTAAAGGTTATTTTTGCCCTCTTCTTTTCGGCCCACAGACCCATCGGAGAGAAATTGTGTCCCTCGGGAAACCGCAGCATAATTATTATACGTACACACGTTTTCTTCGTTCTCCCTCTGTCACTTCTTTCACTATTCTATACCATCAAACATACATAATACACATTTATTACACATAACCTTACATGAACATTCGTCGAATGTTGGCGTTGGGCACATTCGGTACTTATGGATAATGTCATTGTATCGAAGCGTTCATCATTCTTGTAGAAAATATTTTATGGCTAATCGTAATCGATTTAAATGTTTTTTCGTCACGTTAGAAATAGTTTTCTAGGAGAATTTCAAACTGGTACTGCAGCCGCAGTGTTTTCAAACACTTTTTAACTTGCGGAATTGAAAATTTCAAAACTTTATTATTAATTATATGTAATATATTATTTATTTATGTTTATTGATATTTATGCCCTTTAATTAGTTTTTGCGTAAAATGTCTGTACTTGAGTAGAATATTACATTGTGAATGTACTATGATTAAACATATTTAAAATTAACATATTTGTGATGAATAATTTAACGTATAAACTACTACGAGCTGGTTTTTTTTTTTTTTTTAACAGAATAACCAGTCGAATTTTTTATTTTATTTGTATAATATATTTTTTAGGTTTTATTTAAATTCCTCTTTATCAATGTAGTATTAATTTTTATTAATTATAACTGAGAGATATAAGGAGATTAATTTTTCAGATTTTATTTATGGGTATGATATTTTTAGAAAAATGTGATGTTTATCATAAGACATTAATTACGAAAAACGTTTAATCCATAGTTTTATAATTTTTAATTTGAAATTTAGATACTAAATGTTCATTTACTCTTATATTTTTGTTTACTATCCATGTATTTACGCACAATTGATTTTCAACTATGTGCGTGATTTATGTGTTTTTGATCTGTTTCTATTAATTCTTATTTTTATAAAATTAGTAAGAATTGTATCTTTGATTTATTTTCTTAGTTAGTTTGTTTTGTGTATGTATTTGTTTATTCAAGGTCTGTCTAAGATAATTATTCCGGACAGAATATTTAGATCATTAACACTACTCTTCAAACTTCAAAATAATAGGAAATTCGTATTCTAATGGATCTTTTTTGAATTCTAATTTTTTTCAATATTCTAATAAATTTTTTTAAATATATTTTAAATAAATAATAGCAGTTTGTTTACTAAACGTAAATTAATCATTATATGCTCATAAATTTACTATTACTAACATTTACCTGTTCGTAAGTCGTAAGTCGTAAGTCAGGCCCGGCCCAAGTGTTTAAACAAACATAGGTGAAATTTAGTTTTTGCCGCCCCTTACATATAAATATTTTATAAAATATATTTTTTATACATAAAAATTGTCCAGAAAAAATGCTGCCCTAGGCGTGGGCCTATATCGCCTACCCCTTGAGCCGGGCCTGCGTACAGTGATTATTATATTCTAATTTTAAGGAAACTGTATTGTATTTTCTTACACACCTTTAATGGTGTAGTGATTTGAATTAAACATACTAATTATTTGAAAATCTCTATTATTAGATGAAGACAACTAAAATCATTTTGTCAATAAATTGCATTAATGAGACTGTCCGTTTTGAAAAATACTGCACGATTAGTTTTTACCATCGAATATCACTAATATTGCGATGACTGGCAGGTAAACATTAAGCATAAATATTACTAGGTCTACTTTTTTTTTAAAAAAAAAAAAAACTCTGGCAGCAATGAATCTTAAAAAATCGTGAAATGAAGAATAAGATTTGTTTATCATTTTAATGTTACATCAATATTTTTCACATAGAACAATTTTTATTTTTATTTTTTTAAAACATTTTTAAAAAAAATATAAAAACTATTTATTTTCTATAATGTTTAAATAAAGCTATTAATAAGAATTATAGGTACTCTTCTGATCAAAAATTAAAATTTTACAAGATTTCAATTACCTATCGAAATAAATGATTGCTCTTCCTGAAAAATATTTTAGATAAAGGAAAGTTTTGTGTTATCAACCCATTGTAAAATTTAAGGGATACTTACAAAAAAAAAAAAAAATTGTGTTTTAGTAAATTTTAGTAAATTATTTAGTAAAATGCGTTTTAAAAGTTCTTCTAAAATACATTTATATAATGTATCAGTGTTACTGTAGTACCCTGTGGTACAAATTTTTTATGAACAATTTCTTGATAATCGAAAAAATAATTAATATTGTCTTAACACATGCCTTTTGAAAACGCAGTTTCTTAAGTTTTAGAGAGTTTGGTCAATCATCCGTTCCCTTCGGTGTTTAGTCTTGCGATCATAAGCAAAACAAATATTCTCGTTGCCCGTGATTTTTATCGGAACGAAGCATTTCTAACAAGTCTTTACATGCGTTGATGCGTTGTTCTCGTTGTTCATTCATTAGTACACGCAGAAAAAACCAACAGAAAATCTTCTACTTGCCCAAAATGTTTAATCAAAACTCGAAAAAAAATTGACTTTAAAATATCAAGTCTCTCAGCAGCTAGACGGCATATTATTTGATTGGTTTCTATCAATAGAGCAGCACTATCCGCGATGTTTTCAACCGTTTGTGTTCCGGAAGGGAGGCTATTCTTGACGTTGTTAACCACACTATTCAGATTATCTCGAAACTGACAAACTACTCGTAAATAGTTGTTTTCTTTAAATATAATTCATCATACGTTTTTCTGTAACTTTTGAAATGCATTTTTAGTAGATAGTCCAGTTTTAAAACGAAATTTGATAACTGATTAAATTATATATGTTTGATTTGTAACCGATCGACACCAAATACCAATACTAAGACCACAGTCAAATTATTGCAAAGAAGGAGGTGAAAACATGAAAATTGGTGTACGTATTTATTAAGGATTCTCATTTTTGTACTTTAATTTTTATAGAAATTGCGCCATTGCCACTATTTTTATCGCTTCATTCCAGGAACTTTTAGAACAAACAGTGTATATGTAAGATCGTAAAAACCAAGTTATTGTAATCAATATGCATTACATTTCATTATTTTTAAATATATATATATGTATATTATTTTTTAGAGTATGTGTGCATTTTTTGCACTCAAAGATAATTCTCCTACGTCTGACCGAATAATTTTGGTAAAGAAAAATAATTACATACATAAAATACGGTATGACATTGCTTTTGATGTTTGCGCGGCATATACATTTATTATAACGCTTGTCACCGATGCGACACTTTAAAGTATATACGTGACCTAAGAGTTTGAAAGTACAAAGGTTGAAATTAATTCAAGAAACATTCTTAATTAAAATTGTACTTATTATAGATAATGAATAACATATTTATATTTATTTACCAAGTTTTGTTGCGATCGCAACATGGATTTATTTTATTGATAATCGATTGATCGACAGACTAATTATTATTTTATAAAATAATATGAAATCAGTGAGCTAAAAATATTGGTAGATATTAATCGTGAAATCATAGAAGCTTAATAGGTATGATGAGTTATATGAGCGGCTAGGAACACAGGAAGGAGAAAAAGAAATTTATAGACTGGCGAAGCTGAGAGAAAAGCGATCCAAGGATTTCCAAGATGTCTGGTGTATAAAAAATGAGGATAAGAGAGTTTTAACAAATGATGAGGATGTGAAAAAAGATGGAAAGAATATTTTGAGAAATTACTGAACGAGGATTATCCAAAAGAAGTTTTAGAGAGTATGTCATGGAATGAAGGATTGATTGGTCTAGTGGGTGAGGAGGAAGTGAGAGATGTGGCGAAGGCGATGAAAAAGAAAAAAGTGATAGGACCCGATGGAGTACCTGTAGAGGTGTGGAAAATGTTAGGAGATGTAAGCATTGGGCGGTTGAAAAATCTTTTTAATAAGGTACTGATAGAGGGAAAAATGCCAGAAGATTGGAGAAAGAGTTTTATTGTACCAATATTTAAAGGAAAAGGAGACATAGGCTGAGATGGTTTGGGCATGTGATGAGGCGAGAGGAAACGAATGCAGTAAGAGTGGTTATGAAGATGGACGTTGAAGGGAAAAGAGGAAGAGGAAGACCAAAAAAGAGATGGTCGGAGACTTTGGAGAATGACATGAGGGCTGTCGGTGTGTGCAGAGGAGATGTGATTGACCGAGTAAAGTGGAGGTGTAGGACAAGGGTGGCCGACCCCAAATAGTTGGGAGGAAGGCGAAGCAAAAGAAGAAGAAGAAGAATTAATCGTGAAATCATAACTCAATGAGATTTTTTAACGAGCATACCTTTAGTTACCAAAATAATTTTTATTCACTTAAAATTAGCTTTTTTAATCAACTCACTAAAAATATAGACTTGCAATTTTAAAACATATATTTTTGAATTTATTTAATAATGATTACTTTTTTATTAATATTATTTTTTTTAAAGATTTTTACATGCAATTATTCTTATATGTATGTTACGGTGAATGATGTAACCGTGGTAAATGTTGTAAATGTAGACATTCTCCGGTTATTGTCGTCAATCCCAGTTAAGTTGGAGAATTATGTTCTATACATTTATTTCGTTGTGAAAGATAAGTAGTAAGTGTATAAGTACGCGACAAAGCTTCAAGGCTTCAATCGATGTTATTGTAAAACTGGTTATGGCACAAAAAAATGTGCTTGCAATGCAGCAGAAATGTTGTGCAGTTCAAAATGCCATAGAAATCAAAACTGTACAAATAAATAATTAATAATATGCACCTAATTTAATCATTTCAACTGACCTAACCTTTCATTAATTTCATTGAAATAAATTTCAAAAATGAATCACCCACCAACAATAAATCATTATTAAATAGTATCTATATTAAAACATTCAGTGCATTATTTCAGATTTATCATCATTTACCACTAGTTTTGGTAAATTACGTCAGTGAACGGTGAAAGATGTACATTTGAGTTTAAAACATGTTTTTTTACAACATTTACCTACGTTGTTCGCGCCGGTTGATGGTAACGAGACGTGCGCGCACACGCGACCAACTAGTTTCTTATAGACTTTTGAGTGGCGGGGGGAGCCGCGCTTTTGCACTCCGAAATGTTGTCATCCGTCGTCCGCCTGTCGTCGCCCGTTTACCGTTGTACCGTGCATTTTTCTGTGTGTATCCGGTTCTAGGCGGTTTGTGCGACCCGAAGTTGTGTGGCATCGTTGCCTTTCTGTGCTACGTGACCGTGTAGGTAGTAGCCATCGTGCGTACGATCTTATGCAAAGATTCGTCCGTCGTGTTGTCCACCTGTGTTTGCGCCGGCTGTCGCGGCTCTCAAGCTTTGAGTCAATCACGTGGTGTCGCCATTAATCGCATCGGTGAGACGTGGTGGATCAACCGGGTACCCATTACTCTAATCGAGAGGATTGATTTGGGCTTAGTGCGGTCACTGCATTGTGTGGTGGAAGATTTGTCCATACCGTGTCCAGTTCCAATTCCTCGTCGTTGTGCGGCTGTCGCCATTCAGGTGCGGCGGGTCAACCAAGTGGTGCGGGGTGACGGTGTTCCGGGGATTGCGGTGACGTCAGCTGTGTTGACCGGTTTGGTGTGATATCTTGTACCATATTATTTTGTATTATTATTATTATTACGATTACTATACATTATTGTGATATCAATTCTTATTCTGATACCAACAGTAGTATCACTCATATTTATTGTTTTGGTACCATTTTTTATTATTGTGATTTTTATTATCATATGAATTAATATATTATATCAACTCTGCATATTAAGTAACCATAAATTGTTCTAATTACCCATCCACGTCCGACGCGATCGAACATACGTAATTAAATCATTTTGGTTAATGACGACATTTACCAATTTTCGTATTTCACTGTAACATGTATATATGGTTTACTTGGTATAGTTTCGCATTCGTAATCGTATATTTTTTACAGGCTATCTGTTGTTGATTTTCAAAAAAATTATATTTTCGTCCGTCTGAAAATGTCATTGTTTTTCCACTGTTTTAAAATTTGGAAATTTACTTAACGTTGGTCATATAATTTATTTATTGTTAAATTTCAATATTCATGTACGAAATTTCATTATATATTGAGTACTGTTTATGTTATAAAGCCACTTGTTCTTAATAACAAAGAGTATTTTCTTAACAACATGTTCATTCACGAGCAATATTGATTTTGTCCAATATTCATAATGGATCTAAATCTTTCGGAACTTATCGAATGTACTTGGTTCACCATTAGCGTTCGGTTGAATTTCTATTTGCTTAAACTTCATAATAATTTTAGGAAAATTTGTGCCAATTATTCAATACACCAATTATTAATCACAATAAGAATATTTAAAATTCATCAATTTGAATGTTGAAATTTTTCTGGTGATTTCTCAATGAAAATAATTTAGCGTCCTTGAAGATTCTTTTGATTTAGGCGTTTGACTATCCAATTTGATTATACATAGAAATTATGAAGGATGTATGTATATAAATGTATATGTGTTTATATGTACATATAAAAGTGCAAAAAATACAGAATTATAATTTTCGTAACATACTTTCCACAGTAGTATCATCGTTATCAACGGTCGACGATAGCGTTACTGAGTTGGGTCTAGAATATCTAGATTCTAGATATTTTCGGTTATAAGTTTTTTTTATTAGCCATTTGTATCAGTAGGTACTAACAATTTGCGAAAATGCTCGTTAGTTGCAGAATAGATAATTTGTACATGACTTTAAATGTTATTGTTTTCGTTTGAATCTGACAAAACGCGTAATGTATAAATTATCGATGGACGTAAAGTTTTGTTTGTTAATATTAATTATTAATAATAATATTGAAATAAGTATACTCTAGTCTCGCAAATAGCGGCTGTATTAATTTTGACTAATTTTGTATTATTGTTTCTGAATATTTAGTCAAAAAATGTAACTTTGGTGGTGTGAATTTATATTTTAAATCATTGAGATATTGATCTGGTTTTTACTTATCTGTAAGTATTAAATAAACGGTTAACAATTACATCAAAGTATTTTAACATTCATTTTATCTTGTTTTTTTTTTTGTTAAAAAACCCATTACAGTCCAAATTATCATAACTATAGTTTTTATTTTACAACATAAGAATGATAAATGGTTCAACATACTTTTATTTTTAAGCTTGCAGTAAAAATTATATCTGTCTTTTTAACTATGTTATAATTTTTAATTGTTTAAATTGGTATAATTTTTCAACAAAGTTTTTTTGTCTGCATAGAAAAAAAAATAAAAAAACATTTTTGAATATATATGAATTTTAACTATCAATAATAATAACAATATTGTAAATTGTGTTTACTCATAGTGATGCACATAAAATATACTTATAAAGTATATACAATATTATACAGTTATAATTGCGTGATGAATGAATGTATTGAATTCAAAATTTTCGACTGTAGTCTTAAGAAAATCATAGTAAAACGAAATAATTTAAATGTGGACGACCAATCATAAAACAATAATTTATTTGATAAAACTATCAGAAATCGGAAAACTATAGTAAATTAAACGCAAATTTTGTTTTAAATTTGAAATTGTTAATGTTACGTTGGTGGCCTATGTTTCGGACGTAAGCCATTTTCATATTAAAATTTTTTTTAAATTTTTTTCCTATATAAAAATCAAAATATTACATTTTATTCCCCTTAGTGCTATTTAATTGATGATTTAATTTTTTAATTAATTTGAATAAAAAATTGAAATCATATAATAATGTTCTAAATTTTAATAATTAACTAGTTTATTAGAAGATATAACATAATATTATCAAAAATATGAACAGATAGCATTTGACAATTTTTCATTCAAACATAACTATAATGGGGATTTATTTTATAAAACATATTTGTGTTTGTATCTAGGGCTTTAGATTAAATAGATAAAATTCAAAACTATCTTTATTTCTAAATATTTTGATATATTAATTATATTGCAAATTATATTATTTTTTTAAAATTCAATCAGATCAAAATATCGTTCTAATTTGTTCAATTTTATTTGACCGAGGAAGTCAAAAATGGTTATTTTAAAATTATGACAAAAATTTTTTTGGAAATTAAACCGTTAAATCAAAAACCGTACAATAAATTGTACCATAGAAAAAAATTCGATTAATATTCATTTAACTGAGAAAATATTAGCGCGCGACATTGGAACTAAAGGAAAACCCTTTATTTTTGTGTAATATATATATAACACGAGTATGCACTTGACGAGTGCCCATTTAACTCGGAGGGACGAATTATTATTACCGTGTTATACGCGGCGTGTTCTTTTTTCTTTTTTTTTTTTTTTTTCATGTGGCTGTGTGTATTTTTTAAGTCGTTTTCGCCTCTTTTTTCCGCCAACACGCTTTCTCGACTTATTTTCCCAACTCTCAGCGGCGTTTCTCCTGTATCTTTAAATACAAACAAACACATATAGTCACATAATAATGTAGCCCTCTCGAGGGGATTCGTCGTCGTCGTCTTCATCGTCGTCGTCGCGGTCGTCAACACGTGTCATCACACGCGTATGTGCCGTCGCGACGCAAACTGCCGTTGAAAAGCCGTACGATCCATTAACCAATATCCCGTGCACAAAAGGACCCGTTGTGTGTGTAGGTACCCCGCGCACGTTTCGGGACCGACACACGTAAATCGAAAGCTTCTAAATCCAATTTAATAATAAGCTGTGGACGGTCTGGTGGTGCAAGGGGGTTATTGTGACTGCAGCGTGGTATAGGGGATGGTGGTGTTGGTGGTTCAGTCGACTCTTTCCGACGCGAATTCGTTTGGTTTACGAGGACGATGACGATGTTCGCAAGTATTGTTTTCTAAAATCTCCTCCAACAGTCACATACCCGACTACACAATACACTGCAACATAACACAATCCTAATATATATATATATATATATATATATATATATATATATATATATATATGAGTAACATGAAAAAGCCTTTACCTCAACGAAACCAAAGCCATACGTTAATACAACAGAGATTATTACTTCCGTTTTGCCACCGTCCCGATATTCTATCCAGATTCCGTCTGATTTCATTGGGAACAGATGATTATTTTTTATTTTACTAGCAATAACTCTAGTGCTAGTTAAGTTACACAGTATCGTTTGAGAACAATTATTGGTTCTTATTTTCGTTTTATCATTGTCAATGTTTTTTTTTTTCTGGGTGGCTAAGAAATGTAATTGTAATTGAATATATTTTAGATGGGTTGATATTATTTACTGATAATAAATCAAAATGTCAATATTAAAATAATACTTTTAAAAAGTACATTAGTACATTATATAAGATACAAAATATATTTTTTATGTTTAGTTTTACTTAATTGTATTTTTATAAATTTTTATATATTTATAAATATATTTAAAAGTACTAAGTAGTAGATAAGAAAAAAGAATGTTGATAGTTTTAGTACAATATAATTACATTATTACATTATTATTACATTATTTTTGGGAGTTCTAATTCCTATATACTTTTATAATCAGCTATAGCATAACATTTCTTCTATAAAGTGCTCCGACCATAAATAGATAGTCCATGCACAATCAGAAGAAATTTTTGATAAAAAATGTACTTTGAGAAGTGTTATTTAAGAATTTCCCAAAAGTTTTCGTAATCGTAGAAAAAACTAATGAAAAGTTGTATAAAATAGTGTACAATTTACGGCGTATTGGTTTTTAAAAAATTGAATTTTTGTTTTCTTCGTAACTAAAAAATGAAATATAAAGTATTCACTGAATACTTTATATCATCATTTCGTATAGATGAGATATTTTTGAACTATTTATAGAAAATGTTAAGTATTATGTTTTTTTTTAATTTTTTCAAAAATATCGGGAGTATGACAAAATAATTTGGTAATTTGATAAAAAGTTCTCATAATTAATAGACATTATTTATTATTAAGTGATAAAAAAAAAATTACGAGTTTTTAAATGTAATTCAACTTTAAAAAAACGATACAAATCTCAAAATTTAGATACATTTTTGTTGTCAAAAATTCACATAATTTTAAAATTATAACGTGAAAATTGGATACAGCATTTTTTATATTTTCTTTTGAGTAATTGCAAAAATGATTTATACCATAATTAATATAAAATAAAATGTTGACGAAATCCGATTTTTCGGATATTTCATTGTTCCGAATTATTTTGATGATTATTTGTGTTATTTATAGGCATTTGAAATTTTCGATTTTCTTAAATTTCATTTATGTTATTCATATTTACATCGAAAATGTTAGAAAGAAAAAAGAAAATAAGAGATTAATAGGTATCGTAATACATAATAGCACCAAATTTTTTTTATACGTAATCGGAATTTCTGTGAGTATTCTACACTATTAATTGATTACATTTTCTCGGTAACCCTTCTAAGCTTTTCCACAATTGCTGAGATGCCAACCGATCCACGTGATGTGAAATAAGTCTAAGTGAATATTTTAATAAAACTCGATACAGGCAACCGATAAATCGTATCAGAACGGTACGCTGAAATCGCCATCACACGATTAACAATGCAAGTGGAAAAGTTTTTAAATGCCACAGCTCACAAAATGATAACTGGCGACCAGTCGTTCTTTACGATTGACAAACTCCCTCAAAGTCGCAGTTACCGACGGTTATATAATTTAATAATGTGTTATAGTCGTATTTCCGAGGACTTGTACCTGCGGTGGTGGATTTAAGGATTGAAATCGCCAATTTCGTAAAAAGGATACCAGCTATGTACTATAAGTCTATATGTTTGATTTCCTTAAATTTTCTTCATTTCTAAACGGATCAATACTTCAGCTACCTATTCTTTTCTACTCGCTGGAGCCTGCAGTGAATTTTACTTTCCTCAGAAATAATTAATTTTTGCATTTAATTTTAAAAGTAAACTCTAAAAAATAGATAATTCTTCATCCTTTGCATTATTAAGTTTTAACAATTAAAAATTTAAATTACTTATTTATTTCTTATAAAACGTCTGAAATTGCTTTAAAATATTTAAAAGATAACATTTTTAACTTAAAATCACATAATTATGTATCATATGTATCATATGTTTGAAAAAAATAATAAAATAGATTAAGGTTCCATATTGTTTAAATTATTACCGGAATTCAGTGTTCACGCAACCAATGTCTGTAGACAATATGTTATTTCTAATGCATTTATTTTGTTGGTAGTATTATTAAACGTGATTTTAATTTTGACCGATGTGTCCATGGTGTTGATCTATCAGTTCTGGTAGAAATATACTGTTGGGCTACGCATCACTATTACGATAAAAATTTTACGCAGTAATTACTCTAAGAATAAGGAGTTGAAATGAAAAATTATTATGAATTGATTGTTGGGTTGTACAGATGGTGGGTGGGTAGAGTAAGATCAAAGCAGAGCCTCTCGTTGAAATTCAGCAACTGTTTTATTTGTGGTACCGCGTGTACCTGTGTGAGGGGACTCCGGGAGAATGGAATTATTTTTCATTGTTACTACGATTCGTATTGTTTTTTTGCGAAATGTACAAGCAGCTATTCGATTATTGTTAACAATATCGCGCGTGTATTGTTGTTACGCATTATTATTATTATTATTATTATTATTATTATTATTATTATTATTGTATAGTTGTGTGTGAGAAGCACGAAAGCGTTCGGGATACGGCTGATACTGATTCGCGATAGTTCGCACAAGTTTTTGTATTCATTTTGAACACGTTAAACGGTTGTGTGGTGCCGTTTATTGTGGTTAGGCACTGGTTATATAAATATACATAGGTACACGTGTACAATGTCGTCCGTCCACCGCACTACCGTAATAATAGTATTGTATTCTTCTACGTAGCGTTCGCATAACGGTCGTTATTGCTGTTTATCATATCCGACTAGTCCAAAAAAAATAACTAGCGCAGTTGACATAGTGCTTGTACACTATTGTTTGTGCGTGAGATTTTTGTTCCTATTGACCTTTTACGGTAAATAACGATTGATTTTAATTTTTAATTTTTGATCGACCACGTTGATAAACATAAAAATATTTTTAATCTCATCACATAAGATTATAATAAAAAAATAAAAGAAAAGAAAATAGATTGTATAATGCTAACAACAAAGAACCTAAGCATCTACATTGCACAATATATGTTCATTATTTTTATTAGTATAATCTTAATTATTATTAACTATTATTATCTTAATTAATCTGATTTTGAACGTATTAAAATTAATATATTTATCTTAATATGTTTAAAAGCAGCGATCAGTCATCAAATTAGAAAAACGATTTTGAGTCCGTGTAACAAAATATGTATTTGTTTTTTTTTTACGGTCATCAATACTCGTGATAATAGTCAATTATATTATTTATTAGACTTAATGAAAGTTATTTAAATAAAAATTAAGCAACTTTTTTCGATTTTTAACAATGGTAAAAAAGTTCAACTTAGCTTTGTTTTAAACTATCTTGTACTCACATAAACCTACTTATTTTATCAAAAATGTTATAGAAATGTTATAGATTTTTAATCTAAAAAAATATTAACGAAAAAAACAAAATAGTAACATTGTAAGATTGATAAATTATTTGTTTTGTTCGTTAAATCTAAAATTTTCATTATTTAATTCTTGTTAATAAAAAAAACAAAAAAAAAAACAAAAATGTTAAAAAAACAAATGTGTGAAATAATTGTTTAGTAAATCTATAAAAATTATTTAATTACTTTGAATTGTTTTTTGAAAAATAACTAAATTAATTATTATTATCATATGGCAATGACATAAATAAATAGATATTTAAGCAAAAAAAAAAAAAAAATAAAAAATAGTAGATATGTATACAAATAAATAAGTACAGAAAGAATTTTTGTAACTAAAAATAATAACTTAAGTATAAGTTATTATGTATATATATATATATATATATATATATCTAAATTGATAATAATTATCAATGTATAAAACCACAAAAAAAGTATGACTGTATTATTTTTATTCTAACGTGTCATAATATTTGTTGTTGTATAAATGAATTTTAAAATTATCGATCTATATTGTGAAAGAAAAAAACATTTTCACCAATTAAATATACTTAACTAGCTGAATCATTCGATAGTATAAAATGTTGGTTGAGAATTAAAAATTTTAATTTAAATATTTTTAATATTTTCTATACGATTAAATATTTAAAATATTTTGGTGTTTTTAAACAAACTTTTATTTATTATTTATCCTAAAGTTTTACAAATGTTATTGTATTTCTATAAAACCATTGTGAGACATTATACATATATGTATATAATTATATAGATATGTTTGTGTGTTATATATTTAACCGAACAGATAATAATTTAGTTGGAATCGTCTTTAAAAATGGATGCGTGTTTAAACAAACAACATTTATCTCGTTTGTTAACAATAATATTTATTCTCTCGTGTATGAGAAACGCGTGTAAACCAACTAAACAGGTTGTTATTTGACATTTACCACGAGCAATTGAGTCCTTATAATTTATGTAGGGTGAAATAAAGTTTGTGTATGTGATATTCGGGATAAATCTTTGAAAGTTTTCTACAAACATATACAGTTGTACTATAGTGAGGGGCGGATTCAAACATTTATTGTTCAGATGCAATATTCTATCAGTGATTATTTTATATTCATTCCTTACTTTAAATTTCCAGACAAATAGTTATTTACAATTTTAGAATAATTATTTATTACTGGTATTTTTTTTTTTTTAATTTTACAACAACAATTAACTAATACTTAATATTTAATTATTATTTAGCTGCCTCGGGGCCCATTGAAGTTACTATTCTTAATGGATATGACTGAAATGAAACGCTTTTATTACTTTTTAAACTTTTCGTTGTCGTGTTTTGTAAATTTAGTCCTAACTACGAGTAGTTTCACTAAATCGAGTTATACGGTATTTATCGACTACGGTCCTAATATGTTTTCGTCGCATCAAAGATAATTAAACATACGGTGAAGTTCATTGCTATTTCAAAGTCTAATGGTTGTGTGACACCTTATTTATATCACCTTATTTTTGTTTAATAGAATCGTGTTATATTGGTTGTAATTGAATATAGTTTGATAAAGCTGAGTAGCTAAGCCTATATGCAGTCGCGCAGTTATATCTGAGACAACATATAAACCCATACGTGGTGTGTAAATTGAGATTTATTGCTTCGTGGCCGCATTGTCTCAGTGGTCCCTTGCATCGATCCAAAACTGAAAACCACGTGCTCGCGCTTGTCCCTTCCTAACCTCACCAGCCACCGAAGTTTTTAATCTAATTTTCTAATGTTCTTGCCGGCGATTGCAGGAACAGCAAGCACACGACGTGGGGACGTAATTGTTGTCGGTGCGGTGGAGGTAGTATATAGTAGTGCCGCCGACCCTTTTTGTCGGTCCGCAAAAACTCTCCTCTCGGGTTTTACTCGCGCGACGACGACGACGATGACAAGGGGTTGTGCTCCGGTCTCGGTGTCGAACAACTTTTATCCCGCTGCCACCACCACGCGCTCTGCTTCGTTATCCATACTAATGTTATGACCACGGCGACGGATTTTGTCGCAAGGAGTGTGGATAATAATTGAATTACGTGAATTTCTTTGCCCGAGGGTCGTGTCGCACATAGTGTTGCCGGAACATGAAACCGCACCGGCTGTCACGTCGCCAACCGCTGGCACCAATACAATATACATAAGATGATATCCTTAGCGCATCGGATTGCACAGACAAGTTATATATATATATATATATATATTTATATTATTTATACATATATATTGTATATGTATATGTATGTGTATATATATATTATGGATAGAGAGAGAGAGAGAGAGAGAGAGAGAGAGAGTTGCGTTTATATTAATTATGTAATCGTAATCCAATAAATTAACTACAGTTGTATAGGAAAAATATGTAGCTTCGTTAATGTACGAGTAATTATCTATTGTGATCAATATGACTAAGTAAAATATTTACGAACCGACCGATTCAATCAAGTTTCGTTCTACATATTTACATTATCTGGTTCTGCCTCTTACTTTTGGCTAAAACTAAGTAACGGGTCTCGCGATCTGAAAAGTAATTTTATAAACTGTAGATATTCGCCAAATTTTACTTATACACACGCCTAATCTGAGTGTGTCAATATCGTTGTCTTATGTTTGCCATGTTTTTCTTCTTTGTCTTTTTTGTCGAATCGACAGCATGTTTATAAAAACACTTTGATATGTCGATTTCCCTCCAGGCATCCAATATTATTAGCAGTGTTTTTAGAATTCCTTTAAAAAAAAAAAAAAACAAATTCTTAGTTCTTTATTTTTATATTCATATTTCAATGAAAAAATAACATATTTGTTTAATAGTAACAGTTCATTTATCATTTACGGTAAGCTTTGTTTCGCCTGGTTTATAACACAAAGAGCATGGCTGATATATCGGTTTTTTTTTTTTTAAACGTCTTATTTTTTGATTTTCGATTTGAAAAGAGTCCATGGTCTAAAAACGAAAGTACTCTGTATCCATTATTGCGTACTTTCAAACACAGTACATAGGTGTTAAACAGATTGCACCGTACATGTATACAGGTAGATCGATAGATAGAGAACGTGAGTGCGGAGAGGGTTTGTGGCGAGGGGTTAGTACAATAAGTGTTGGTGACTTATTTCAGAGCAATTTCTTTCGTCGTCCAACACACACGGCCGACTCCTCCGCACGCTCACGGCTGTTTTGCGCTTCCGTCTCTGCAGGCACGTGGATTTGTCGGTCGTGCGAGTGGCTGTGGTAATTGTTTCCCCGACGGGGCGCGCACATAAATTCCGACGGGCCGTTTGGCAGCGAAACAATAATTACGGCCGAAGCCCGGAGCCGCGCGCAGATTGGCACGCGCGACATACGTTACCCGTTTTGTCGCGAGCCCCGGTACCAGTCGTGCCCGGCGTTGGTGGCGATGGTGCCAAAAGAATCGTCCGAGTCGCGAAAGTTGCGGCAATAATTCGTCGCGGCGCGGGCATGGGAGGAGGCGGTGCACGATCAGCGCACACCGCGGTCAAACGTTACCGGTGGCGCGGCAACGATCCTTCGGCCGCGCAAATAGAATACGCATTGAATTCCAACCGGAAAACAACCCTTGCTGCAGTGTGCCAGGGGCGAATCCACATTGGGAGAACTGTGGGTCAGGCTATTTTTTCAAGAGACCACTTATTAGGGCTGAAATTGGATTATAAATGCGTATCTTATAACAAAAAAAAAAAAAAAAACACACGCAGTATGATCGTGTAGTGCGTGCTTTTAAGTTTAATCATAATCATCGTTGAAAAAATGTATTTTATTTTATAGAGGAGTCCGTCTTACGTGGACGGTCCGGCATAGATTTCACTGTACTATACGATTAAATCAGCGGCGTCATTTGAGGGAAAGGGGTTAACAACTGAGGAATTTGCCCCAGTCTGGTATTAATTTCAACATATATGGTCGACACAATTAAGAAATATTTGAATTCTTTAAGAATAAATATTAGTTTATATAGCTACTTACATAGCCGTTTAATGGTCATATTTACAGTTTTACATAACCTCCCCATTTCGGTTGCTGTTTTCTGTAATTTAAATTTAATTATACTTACATCATGTCATGAAGCCTTCATTGAAGTAGTGGCCCGATATTCAATTGATAGTATAGTGCTCCAGATGAGATTTTCAATGTGTAAATATTAATTATAATTGCAATTGGAAATTATAAGTAGTATTCTTCGATTGGTTTATTTTTAAAATCTCATTAAATTTATTTTAAACGTTACATTTTATCTTGGTTAAGTTCTAATTGTAAACATAACACAGATTCCAATAAACTATATACTAACGGAACACTGATGTTGAATAATTTAATGATAAAATAAAATAATTAGTGATAAGTTAACACACAATGAATTAACGTTGCGATGATTTGACGGTGACTAATAGTAGTACGATAAAACGACTTGCGATGAATAGACGTAATCCTGCTCTAGTAGTCTCATCCGAGTTATATGACATACATTTTTTTTCCTATTTTTGTTTTATAAAATTCACATTTTTACTCGAAAAGTCTAGGAAAATTTCTCCAACGGATTTTTATTGGTTTGAACTGTTCAGGTATTTAAAGTTATGAACACGAGTGGGGGAGGGGTAAACGTGCGCGATTGATTTTACACTGTTATAATACTATATACGTATACTAAGATTTACAAAAATCAAATTATTATAATTTGAGTAAATTTAATTAGGAAAACGATGATAATGGTGCATATTAAATCGAAATCCCTATTCCATGTTGGTTAGTTAACACAGTTATAGTCGTGTTTACTCAAGTGTTTCTAAAATGTCCGTTTTAACATGAAGTTTACTCTTTAAACATTTATACTCTTCATGAATATTTAACCATCTTAAATAATTAAATCGCATTCTTAGAGAAGCAAGAAATATTATCTGGATTTATGAAAACAAAAATACATTTAATATTAGACTAAATTGATATTTTAGTATTAATTAATATTCATTTTAATATACATCGTATGGATTACAAGTCCTGTATGGTATATATTATTAAATATAGATATATATAAAATATTATAAAATATAATAAAAATAAGACAGCTCATGTTATTGTCTATCATTAAATATAGATAGTCAATAACATGAGCTGTCTATGTAAAATATTTTTTGAATCTATTGATTGATGCATTATAATCGTACAAATATTTGTCATTTTCAATTTTATTATATTTATACATTTTTGTTATTATTATAATTTTATTTTAATTCATGCCATCATTGAACCCTAAATATTTAATTTTTTATCAATATTAAAATGGTAAAAAAAGATTATTCTTCCTGTGGAAATGTAATTATATTTTCCATAAAAAATGTCATGTCAGTGGTATGAGTAATACAATGTATTGTATATCTATCGAGATGTCAACAGTAATATTGTAATTTCATAAAATCTTTTTCACATAGAAAACATCATTGATTTTTTATGTCTTCATACTTCCGATCGAAAGTTAAAAATATAATTTTCGATTTAATAGATTTCAGATAGACTTTTCAACTTTCAGGTTTGTATAGATATTTTTATTAAATGTTTGTTGAATAAATGTAACGTAAGATATTTTTAAATATCTGTTAAACTGTAATACTGTGAGTGAACCTAATATGGTATGATAATTTATGTTATAAAATGTAAATTATTATGATTTTAGGCATTTGATAAAAATCTCGTATTTCTTAAAAAATTATATCTAACTAGCTGATCACATGCACTTTGTAGACCATTAAAAATCCTACCTCTAATATGTCTCAAATTGTGTGTTAAATTCGTTAATTCAATAATAATTTTTAATAATTTATTTCGCACTAATTATTGTTATTAAAATAAATAAAATAATAAATTATTAAAATTTTCATTGTAAATATCAAAATGTCTGCTTGAGCACCTTCCAGGGTTACTATCACTTTTTAACTTCTTCTATCTTCTGCCAGTAGGCAGGTCTAATATATCTCTGTACCAAATTATATATAATAATATGTTGTTAATTTCGATTCCATTGATTCTGTTCAACTCCATTTCACACTTCGCGTTGCTCGTCAGTTTGACTTGCTCTTTTATATTTTTGACTCGCAAAATTGCGAGTTCTGCGGCTTAAGTTTATACGTTTAATTGCTAGCATTTTTAAAAATAACCATACCAAAACTTTTTAAAAAATGATTAACACTTATCAATAAATTTACTGTATTGTGGAATTTTGACGGTTGCATCTGTTTTATACGATAAACTGTAATTATGTAATTCCGTAACCAAGGGAATGCATATATATTTATACACGTCGATAAAACACACACAAATAAAAGGTCAGGTTGCAGTTAGCTATATAGGTTTTTCAATTTACACGGTTATATTAGTTTTTAATTTGCCGTGCAACTTTTTTCATTTTTTCTTACATAAGAACCTTGTCCTGATAATTACGAAAAATTAAAAAACAATTTAAGCCAAATCGGCCCAGCCGTTCTCAATTGATGAATTGTTATACATTTTTGGCTCCATTTATATATATATATATATATAGAGACTAGCTGATTCCATGCACTTCGTTGCTCGTTAAATATACCAACTTTATATGACTCTAACTTTGTTCAATTCGTTATTTAATATTCGGTGAATGATGTTCTAGATTTATCTTAAGTTTTCTCTCCGGAATAAAATTTCTGATTCATAGCAGTATATATCAGGTAGGCAATCTACCTGCGGTAGATCGCGGACCTAGTGCTGTTTGTACGTACTTTAGTGTATGATTTCAATCTAATAAAGTATCAAAGTTATACCAAGTTTGACATAATACGGTGGATTAATATAATGAATTAATACATAATCCTAACCTAACCTTAACGTACTAAAATCCGTAGTGTAGAATTGTATTGTTGACCATTTGCATTAGTATTTCGAACTATTTCTGTTGCTCCGAACGATGTCATTTGAAAACATGAATTGAATGTTCTAATTGACTTCAGGAACACGTTAGAATCTGGATCTGTACCGATAAGTAAACCATTCAATGGTTCAGGTGGTGTTTCAATTTCAGGTAGTTGCATCTTTCCTGACGCACAACACATCCAGACTGGCTCATTTTTGAATTTGAGAGCATAGCAGTGCGGGCATTCCTTGTCCATAGCACAAATTACTACTTTTGAATGAGCATAATACTTAATATCGGGCTTATACTGGAATGCTAGACGCAGGAAAGAATCAGATATAAGTGTTCGATGTACCCGTTGGCGTTGTTGGTCATTTGCTCTGCGTGAGTCAACTACGAATCATTTGCACTGTCGGATTGGCATTGTTCGTCTGTTCTTTGCGCTCTTCTATTTCTCATGTTTGTAGCTGCATTTGTTCTACGACAAAAATTGGCATTCTGACGTCTTCTTGGCATTTTTAATGACACACACAAATTGTACTTATTTATGTTTTTTTTTTTGGTTACCTTGCAACGTCGGGTAATTCATTATATTAACCACTAATAAATAAATATTATTCTCAAATCTTATAACCCCCATAGCAACCATTTATGAACAAAAACAAAAATTTCTATCGTAAATCTCAAAATTCCTGTTTGACCACCTCCTGGGGGTGGAGTTAGGTCCATATATAAACCCTATAA
The DNA here is from genome assembly GCA_034509805.1 of Sipha maydis. NCBI lineage: Eukaryota > Metazoa > Arthropoda > Insecta > Hemiptera > Aphididae > Sipha > Sipha maydis. The sequence continues at coordinate 1,707 of JASXSY010000372.1, read as the reverse complement.
ACCCGGTCCACGACATTCTCTATCATTAAAAAAAAAAATCAAGATAATCGGCTCAGCCGTTCTCAACTGATGCAATTTCGAATTTTTTGTCTCCATTTATATTTATATATATATATATATATAGATTAATATTTAATTGTGATATTTGGTAAATTTGTGTGTTTATTACTAAATTATATTACAATATATACTTTATTATATTTATAGATTTAACATAATTTTGTTGTGTTATGCTTAAAATTAATTTTACATAAAATATGTAATAGTTGCTTTACACTGTTTCTATTTGATATAGTAAATAGTTTTATTTATATTTTTTATTATTAGATAATTAATAGTGTTAATTTCATATAACCAATGTTGTTATTTTAATCAGTGGCATAAGTGTTCAAATCCCCCTATCGCCAAAATCTTTACTTAATAGGTAATAATGATTTATTACCTAAGTATATCAGGCCTCCACATCATGGTTAATTTTTACCTATGCTCTAGATTGTATTCATGAAATTAAAATATAAGCTTGTATTTTAAAAATAAATAGTATTTATTACTTTTTTATCAGTTCTTATTGGTTACACTTTTGAGTTTGTTAAATTTTTCGTATAGGTTTCATATTTGGTTCTTATTGTTTTTTTTGAAAAATGTTGTGGATTACGACCAAAATTGTTTTCATTACACAAGTATAGTGGGGAAATAATGATAAAACAAATCAAATTTTTTTATAGATCATATAGTTGCTTTAAGTTGAGTTTACTTAATCCGTCGGCGAAAATTTTTTTTTTAATCAGTTTAGTTTGAAGATGGTATGTTGACAAGTATTAAGTATATAATGAAATGTAATGTCATATTCCATATTTCATGTAAAATACATATATTTACAAGTTTCCTAAAATGAGTTTTGATGCCTTTGTAAAATGTTTAAATAAAGTCAGTGCATTATATTTTTCCATTATTTGTATCAACAACTTTGGTGTATTTCATCTCTAATCTGGGAGTTGGAATAACCTATATATTGTAAATATATTTTTATTACATTTTTTGGAAACGTATTGTACTAGCATAAGCTATCAAGACGTATACATATTAGTTAGTAAGTTAAAACTGGTTTATGGTTTTAATCAAATTAAGTCGTCATAGCAAATTATCTTCTTATCAATATGCTATTCTACTTTGATCAGGTAAATTGCAGAAAATTACTAGTTAAAAATAATTTGAATTGTTTCATGTTTTGTATATACTATCAAATTTTGTAAATAGGATAAAACAAAGTAAAATAAATAAATAAAATACTATTTTGTAATTTGATTTTCATATGTTTTAGTGCCATTCTTGGATAAATTCTTGGCCTGTTCTATATACTTTATATCGACTCGTATTATTTTAGTGGTTGACTTTAATACGATTCCTATGTAACAACGTTGAACTTTTTCAAAAAATTTCGAGTAAAAATATTCATTAAAATCACATAGCTCTGAAAAATTTCAACCTTATTGATGCGTGTTATTTATCAATTAGCTATTAGGCCGTTGGGTTACGATGAACAAAACCTAGGTGAAACCGTTTAAAGTGGGATGAATTGCAGTCACACATGGTTTTGTCACACAAAGATTTATCCTCTATTGTGTAGGGCATCTGGACGACAAAATACCACTTCGTACCCACAAAAAAAAAAAAAAAAAAAAAAAAAAAAAAATGAGCCACGTTCGT
>JASXSY010000371.1:0-22558 GCA_034509805.1 Sipha maydis | reverse complement strand
TTTTAATTCGAAATAAAAATGTATGTAAAACAATTATATCGAAGTGCAAATCATAGTATATTTGCAATACGTATAAAAAATAATTATACTATATTTTATGTAACTTTTATAAAATGCTGCAATCGTTAACCGAATAGAATATTGGAATAGTAAAATATTCTCGTAATTACATAAAAGTACTATAAAATCCGAGGATTGTTTATACCACTATCGTTATTTTAGTTTCGTGATTATAACTGATGTTTTCTGCAAAATAAATATACTTCAAAATTTAAATATACCTTAACTTTGTCTCCGTAGCGTACATCCTTCAGACGTCTGACCTATTTGTAAACCAATTGATGGATGAATGAGAAGGAATAAATTAAACTATAATATCCATCACAATCGGTTCAAGTTCATACCATATTTTGCCTATGTTTCAGATATTATTGACTCGCACCAAAAACACACGTACTTACCATTTGTTTCTCAATCATTCATATATCGAATTTATAGTTTTCACAATAACATCCGTTGTGCACTTAATACACCCATAATTTCAATCGTAAATTGAACAGAGTTTCGTTCAGTGACCACAAAAAAAAAATGAAATAGGTTATAAAATTCCAATAGTGAACTGCATCTATTCATTGAACACTTTATGGAGCGACAAAAGAAAGGTGATAATATTCCATTGTCCATTATCTTTATCAATTTTCCACGTTTCAGCGACTAAACTCTGTGGGTTGGTTCAACGGCATTACCCCAGTTCGCTAATCCCATTTCATCGTCAAGTAAACCAGTTTTGTATGGATTGAGTAAAAAACTAATTTCGCCGACACATAAATCGTTTGTTAGTAATCAAAGTTACATCACTTAGGGTATCACTAAGGTTAGGTTTCCAAGACGTGGCTAGTTATGACGACTAATAAGTTCTTAAAAAAATATTGCAACACATTTTTTTACGGTGGTACAGACGAACATTAGCTTCGGGGTGCCAACTTCACGTAGCACCCTGACTTTGTCCAATGGATTCAAAATGAGTGTAATTAATTAATCAATATTATTTTAACACATGTTATATTTATAAATTAATGGTGAAAATAGACATTATTATTAATCGATAAGTATAAATGAACAAACATTTTCAAATTAAGTATAAATATCAAGAAAAAATTATTTTACACATGTTACGGTAAATTGTAATTATTATAAACCTTCATCACAGTTTTAGTATATATTGTTTGATTATTTAAGAATTCATATTTCAAGTATCAATTACTTAAAATTATTAATTATTATCTACTTATTTAAACTGACAATAAAATTTTATATTATATTTATTTTGCATACAGACAAATTTATCTAGATAAGTCTCAACACTGTTTGTAGGCAAAGTTAATTATTGTATGTTTAATCTTGAAACTAAACTTAAATTGTGCAGATTAATATTACAAGACACGATACATGTTTACATAATATATATGTTTTGTGACTAAATAAAATACGCTACATCTAGCATCAATTAATTTAACATCAGTTATTCTATCTGATTCTGGAAAAATATTTTTCAATAAATATAAACGTTCAAAAATATACAAAAACGTTAAGAAAACACGTATACATAACACGTCAATATTCTTTATTCAAACGGGCAACGCATTCTCCCTTCATAAATGCATATATTTATATTCGCTATAATTAAATCGGTTTTTTTTTTTTTTCAATAAACTCTGAAATTTAGATTGGCCATAGACAATAAACTCTAAATTTAAAAAGTGGTAGCCCCCCACATCGTCGTATCGAATCCAAATCGGTGTCAAAATTTTCCGGCTAATTTGCAACTACTTACAACAAAGGTCACACTCTATTTACAACTTAACACATTCAACACAATTCTAATTTCATTATTGGGAGTGCCAACTTCTTGTAGCCTTCCCATATCGTCTTATTGAATCCAAACCGATGTCAATTTGCAACTATTTGTAACGAAGGCTTCGTAAATTGCAACCCAATATGTTTCAGGTAAAAATAATTTTTCGTTGAAAAATTAATAATAGAACATTTGATAAATACTATTTAAACGTACGTTAAAAATGAACAAAATTTATTGTATTTGCTGCTAATAATAATAAAAAAAACCAAGTTTCAGTTATCTGGACGGTTATTGTTTGGCAGCAGACAGATTTTTAACTCTGCTGGTAAAACCCATCTCACAAGTATGTTATATCTACAATATGAATAAACTGTTAATAAATAATATTTATAAATCATCTCACTCGATTTTCATCGAGGACTTAAATCTTATAATTCATTATTATTGGTTTTTCTGTAACTCAACCTAGAGTAGGGACTGAAATAATATATCATTTCGGTTTTGATGTATTAATTCCTTCATCATTTATGATAATGTGATACTAAGTAGTCGTCATTCGTAACGTCTTTTTGGAGCAGTTATTATATTTTATTTCAATCGTGTGTGATAAATTTGTATGAAAATGGAGAAATCAAAGGTAAGTGGCCTTATAGTTATTTTGTATACTATTAATTATATAGTAACTAAATTATAATTTACAACTTTTGCATTTAAAATGAATATTTTGAAAAAAGTATTATATTTAAAGATTAATGAAATAAAAATTAGTTTAATGTGTCAATACAAATCAATTTAGAGGTAGTTGTAGCGGACCCGGACATTTCGCCCTCCCCCCCCTTCGGACTTTCGAGTTCAAATTTTTACAGTTGTTTGTGCTACGTTTTTGCTTATTTGTGCTTTTAGTCCCGTCGTTTGTGTTGTACCCGTTTCCGAGATATTACACTTTGAAGAAGGGAGGGGCTAAGGACATGGTTAGTCCCCCAAGTAACCAATTTTTATTTCTTATTGACCTATTCGTTTATTTCACGTTTATACAGACTTGTGATCAAATTTCATCGAAAAATTCTGATTTACTTGGGATTTTTTTGATTTTTTTTGTATAACCCACATTCTTTCAAAATTAATTTGCATACAAAAATTTAAACATTTTACGCTTTTACGGATATTTTAAAACATTAAGAGCTCTTCTCTCCATTTATATTTGAGAATCCGAAGCCATATGATCATTATTGAATAATTTTCATTTTGAAAAAGACATCTATGTTAATATCATAACACGTTTTTAAAATTCTATGAAACTTTTTTATTTTGTCATTTTTAAATTTTGGTAGACGATTAAGTGATATTTTATTCGACCACAACATTTTAGATCCGATAGGCTAATTCGCACTGAAATGTATGCGTATCTATGTGTCTATTTAACAAACAGTTTAACAAATTATAATATATGAAAGTAAATAACACATGGTTGGTCAAATTGCATGAGTTGTTTATTGTTCATTTATTGTGGAGCTTTTTTTTTAACTCAGATTTTGAATTGCATTTTTACTATTTTGCTTTAGTTGTGAACTTCTAAATAGTTTAGTATTACTATCAATGCTTTGCAAATGTTTAGCAAGAAACCGATCAATAGTCATTGGTTTTTTATCGAAACGAAGAATTTTATTTTTCAATTCGGAAAAATCACTTTCAACTGATGTGGCAGTTTTGTAAGAAGATTTAAAAGAGTTGCATTACATTTGTCCATAACGGAAAATATTTAGTTAATTTAAGAATATCGTTGGATAAACCTGGCAGATAATACGCGGATAATCTATCACCTTTTATTTAAGAATTCATCTGTACCACCGTAAAAAATGTGTTGCAAACTTTTTTATTAACGTTGCAAATTGTTGCAAATTCGTTGCAAAAAAAATGACACCGGTTTGGAGCCGATCGGACAAAGTCGGGGTTCACGCACATCAAAACTTCACGCACATTAAATATTAAATGTAATTCAAGTGTTTTAATTATTATTTATTAGTTAACGGAAATTAAAAATAAATATACTTATGTTTACATTTTTCTTACCTTTTTAACATTCGACGAAATGAGTTTCGGCAAAACGGGTTCCAGCAAATTGGATTCCGATGAAGTAGAATTTCGACAAAACGAAATTCGGCAAAATGTGTTTCGGCAAAACGGGCCTAAGCCAGACCAACAAAGAGTTCTTAAATATAATATCACCCCTTCCATATTAGCGTTAGAGTTCTGACAGTGTCCAAATCATTTATGTTATAGGCTCCCTAGCTAGTTGTATAAATATATATATAATCGCATTCTTTAACCCGGGGTAGATTTACGGTCGAGGAACAAAATGTCAGAACATGTTTAGAAATTATAACGAATATTTATAATAATTTTTTTTATTGAATTTACATTCTGTTTGGCTTTCCATTCTAAACATTTTATCGTTAATCATTTATAAACAAATTTACGTATATATTATACTATTAGAGGATAGCTACTTTATTAGATTTTTTACGAGCAGGCCTTGCAAAACGTTAGACTGAAAACTCATCGGTTCACCATTGGGTAACACAACACGTATATGTGTCTCGTAACTCCAGCGAAGTAAAATCGATTTTTTTTCTGAAAATGTCAAGACTTAACAAGAGCATGGAAACTAACATTGATCCGTTTTTTTCCGTATTTTCACGTCAAAAACGTCACCCGCTTCAGTTCTTTCGGTAATTTCAAATACAGTGTACGTGAATCAACGACCTTAACTTTAACTACATAACTGCTTCATTCCGATTACGGTAAAACCGAATGGGGAATTCTTCTGTCATTTTTTAACGGTACTTATGAACAATGAAAAAAAAAACAAATTACTTTCTACCATCCAAAGTCTCTGAGCGAAGCCCTTAAACACGGTGTTGAAGGAGCCACGAACAGTGAGCCTTTTTTTCCACTCAGAATAAAACCGAAAGACCCCTCGAAACCCACGTCGGTGGTCTTTTGCGCAACGTCACAACATTGTTGAGCACATGGCTATACACCACACGACGTATTTGTGGTCACAAGTTCACGTTGTGCAAAATGCAGTGAAACCACCGTTCCCCTGAACGATGTTCATATTAATAACCGTATATAATAATAAATTGAATAACTTTCCGGCAAAATGTGCGCTGCAACCGTGCGGGTGAACTCCAAGAACACTGATGTTTCATGGAAACTTTTATTAATGTGTTTAACTTCCGAATTCAATCTCCAGGCCAAATGCTCACCCAACGTGTTTGTCATTTCCGTTTCAAAATTATACGAATTCCATCCGCGTCCTTCTATCATGGTTCTAATTTTACGAGTTTTTGTTAAATTTTACTATACTACTACATTATATTATAATTACATATCTCTTCATTCTCCTCGCCACCGCAGTCGTAAACAATAAGATTAAAATTAGATAAAATTCTATCACCTAAATTATGTAAACACTATTTTCCGTTCTATCACAGATTGAATTAATTTAATTTACATTATTATTTATTATTCCCAAATATTCTTATTTTTTTCCATAAAAAATACCAAACTCAAACTCGCTAACAATTATGACATGTTAATTGTAAGTGTCTAAATATATTAATAATTTATTGTTGTATAGGTACCATTACTTGATTTCAATAATGATTATAGTTATTATTTTTAAATATTATGATTCCATTAATGTTTAGCAAAAATATTGATCGGACAATTAATTATAATATGAAAAATAGGTCATGAATGTTTTTCGAATGTACATACATTTCAAATCAATTAAGTTTATAAAAAAAAAAAAATCATATGTGCCAGGGGCGTAATGCGTTTAGCCGAAATTTTAAAAACTGCAATGTGTTTGGGCAATTTAGCATAATGCGTTTGGGCGAGTGATTTTAGAACCTTGTAATGTGTTTGGGCGACCTTTTTTTTAATATCCTAGGATGCTAAAGTACTTATTAATCCATTTATTATTGATCCATAATGTTAACTAACTTAATGAACTCACTAACACTATAATACAACTTCACGTTTTCAATGTTCAAGCACACTGATATTTGAAAATATGATAGAGCAGCGGTACCCAATCTGTGCTAATATTAAGTATAGCATTTATATTTATGTGAAGCAGGATTTTCGGCCTATACGGCTACTAAAACTAAATACTGCAACCGCCTTAAGGTCGATTCACACTATACGGAACGTCAACGTCACGTCAAATATATCAGCCATTCACACCCAAACGTCAAAACGCAAAATCGCCATAGGAATAAACTTGCTCACTGCTCTGTGTTTTTTAATTGTATATCTAGTTATCTTTAATGCTAATTTAATTTATTATATTATTACTTCATTATGCCAAAATTTAGCAAAAAAACATTGGCAATAATTGCAATCATTTTAGACGTGAAAGAAGAGAACAGAAACGGACGTAGAAGGATATGGAAACTTTTTCAATTAAAAAATCATTCATATTTAGATATTATGAATTAGATTAAAATGTATAATAGTTATAATATAATAATATATTATAAATTGATACATTAGGTATTGTATGTGACGTGCTCAAACAACGTTAAATAAATAAATATTTGACGTGGACGGAACGTTCAAGCATTCATACTGTTCGGACGTACAAGAACGGACCGGTTGCGTCACGTCAAAATATAGTTTTTGATAAACGCTGACGTTTCGAGACGTTGACGTTACGTAACGTGGCCGGTGTATGTGAGCATTGTATTATAAATACATAGTAAGATATTTTGACGTGACGTTGCCGGTCTGTGACGTGACGGTGACGTTCCGTATAGTGTGAATCGACCTTTAATGTAGTGTAACATGCACCATTATATGTAATATAATTATAATGTAATTCTAACAATAATATGTACTATTAAAATAAGCCACGCGCAGATCATAATCACTAAATCAATGACCGTGAACAAATGGTGAAATTACCAAATAATAACAACAGATAGGAAGCCACGTGCGGATTACAAATCACAAACAATGTCATCATTCAAATTTGACGATGAAGACCAAGGGCAACCAGGTGGCGAAAACAAAACAATTAACTAAGAAAGTATATAAGGGCTCCGTTTCACCACCAACATCAGACGTATCCAGCCATCAAGTACTAACACTCCGCTTACGACAGTCATATTTACATTGTTATTACTTTGCTGATTTTTCTAAGTGTAAAATAAAAATATCATACTCTATTCTTTCAAGTTTAAATTATTGAACTTATATTAAAACACTTAGAAGTACTATTCAATCATAACATTATCGTAGCGTCCTCAAACCACTCGAGGCACGTTACAGTAGAATCTGACCTCCGTATCTGTCTCAAATTTAATCAGATATGGTCAAACTTTCCAAAAATAAACAGCCTTAAATATATCATTAATAATTAATAATTATTATTAGTTTTTCACTATTAAAACAGTATTTTTTCTTTTTACTTTCAACTATAAAATCATAATTTGTTAATAATATGTTCAATAAAATTATTTAAATCACTTATAAATTAAAACTAGTGTTTATTTTTATCACATTCCTTGTGATATTCATAGAAAAGCACCTAAGAAAATTTGTACAAACAAAAGGGCACCACCGGCTAAAAAGGTTGGGAACCGCTGTAATAGAGTTACCAATACTAGTTGCCGACCTGCAATAATACTGTACCATATTTATTACACCATATTTCACGATGAGTACATTAAACGGGATTCTTTATTCTTCATAAAATGTCTGTAACTTAACAACTTATTGATTAAATTATTGGTTTATTATAGCTGAAGTATGATGTGAGAATTGATATTTACTAAAACAAATGTTTTTGGTGCAGCTACATCAATGAAGCTATTGTTAATGTATCGATTGACACTCTATTGATTATAATGAACCGTGCTAAGTTTTAATGTATTTTTTTTTTTCATGCATTATATTTTCGGCATATTTCCACTCGACTTTTACTATTTTTATTGGTGTTTGCATTTTTTTTCCGTTCGCGGTATACTTCAATTCGCTACGCATCTGTTTAACCCTTAATTAATAATCAGAAGTAAACACAAAACTCTGAAATAACAGCACATAATGCAGATCAGCTGAAAGTGTAAACAGAGGTATAGATATTATATCATAACTGTGGTTTTTTTTTCAAAAATCCGGTGTCAGTTGAGACCTAATCATTTTATTAGTGAATCAAGTTAATTTACCTTTAAGGTTGGCATTTTTAACATTAGCTGTCAATCGGTGGTCCATGTGTAGTCTACATTATTTTATGTAATTTTACTACGTCCCATGGCGGCTTTAGTCATTTGCCTGGGAGGGTACCAATATTTTTTGTTAGGTAAATATTGAAACTATAGTAAAATTAATCAGCAAATATATAATATATAAAAAATTAGTGTATTAAACGAAAGTCTGAGTTATTATTTAGGTATTGTGAAATAGGAAGAACTGTGGTTCTGACTGTACTTTCCTATCATGTTATCAATTTTTATAATTTCGTTATCTGATAATAATTAATTTGGATCAAAATATTATCATATAAATACATAATAATACTATACATTTATACAAATTATGCATATGCATAATTACATTAATGAAAATATTTGACAAAATAATGACTAAGATGTCTCGTCTTGGTGGGGGGCATGACTTCTATGACCCCCCCCTTAAAAACTGCCCTTGTTACGTCTCATAGAATAAACACACTTATTCGTGCGTTCGACAAAAAATACGAGCAAATTATATTCCATCAAGGTGGATAGTATATTATATAGTTTTTCAAATGTGATCCGAGCACTCGAAATATTTGTTCTGGTCTCACGGAAGTGTCAATGAAACTTAACATATTACCTAATAATGTACCGCTGGTTGGTAATTACGTGTGAGATATTATGGAATGCAAACGGTTTATAAAATATTTTACTACGATATGCGTTGGATGCTGCTTGAACAACCCTGGTCCCATCAAGTCGATCGAGTTTCCGGTGCGCAGAATAACACAGCTTCGGCAGGAAAACTTTCTGGTATTTCGAGGTGGCGATATTACTTTTACAACGTCGAGTTTTCTTTATCTTTTGCATTCTATGAGCGGAGCTGCGGCTCAATATAATATCACATTAAACACCATCGAAACGTTCACGACACGTGTCGCAATTAATGGATTTGTCCATTTGCGTTTACTCCCGGTCGATATATGTTTGCAGTTGTTAGAATTTATAACAGTTTTTCTTTTTTCACAGATAATGGTCACGGCTGGCGATACTACGTAGTTCTTCCACTGGTTTTCCACCGCGTGTAGCGGCCACAAAAATGAAGATGATTAATAATTATTTTCAAATTAAAAATATCAACCGTGGATAGAGGGACGTGGTGTATTTTGTCGATAAAAGCGCAACAACGAGACGACTGCAAACGAGGGCTCGTTTTTGCTAACGTTCAAGCAGCGCGTGACGTTTTGCGGTCGTGGAAAAAAACAATCGAAAAGATAGGTAAGACAAATAATAATACAATAAAGCGTCATTTAGATAATACCGAAAAACATTACACTGCCATGATTTGCGTCGGATCGGTAACCAAACTTGAGGGTAATATCGAATAGGTATAATAAACAATTTATTCCGGGCGATGAAGTGACATCGGAGACGAGTGTGAGCTGAATTCTCGCCCGACCATCACCCGTTGCTTGCATCCGGTACCGTTATGTTTGGAAAATATATCATTTGATATTGATTCACATTATTATTATTACGAATTCGAGTTAACGAGCTAAATGTATAGACACAGCGTTTCGTTGAATGGAGAAATAGGCAGCAGTTGTGTGTACTCAATATTGTATACGTGTTGGAATCAGACCTCGCGAGTTCGATCCTTCTGCGCAGCAGATGGGAGAAATAATAATACGTTAAAACCAACACTGTACTGAAGGGAAATTATAATATAACTAAAAACTTTATTTTTCTACCGCATTTACGGTTTTTTATTCAACAACCATCTATGTGGATTAGTGATGCGAATTAAATCCGAATTCTCCGAAAATCCGATAAATCCGGATTTTGAATTTCAGGTAAAAAAATCCGGATATCAGAATTTAAAATCCGAATTTTGACCTTAGCATTGTGGAATTCTGTATTTTAATTAAGAAATTATTTTACTCAAAAATATGAGTTGTTATCAAATATTTATTTAAATCATTCATAAAAAAATATTAATTAGATTTTTGGAAATCCGAAATTTAAATTAAGAACAAAATCTGAATTTCAAAATCCAAAATTTGATTTTATATTATAATCCAGATTTTCCTATCACTAATGTAGATTCATAATACGAGTATAATATGTAAGATATTATCTTCTACAACTTACATATCACATAAATATGGATTTTTTTGAGATCTGGATAGTTTTCTTCCGTACTATTTATCAACAAATAATTACTATAGAAATATATTGTGTTACATTGTCATGGATAGTTTTGTAACTGTTCACGCAAAACGAATATATAACTGTAGATTAAAAACAATATAAAACATTAATCGATTAAAATATTCAAAACGTTTCGAAAGTGTGTCGTTTGTACGTTCATGAAAATATGTTGGAAACGCGTATTTAATATTAAATTTGTTAGAAAAAACGTGTAAACTAGCACATTAATACTTCGTTAATACATTATGATGAATGATTGTTACAATACGTATTATCCAACTGATAAAAGGTAGCTATCATATATTATTTAAATATTTTTTGATATTTGAATATTCTGATCGATGACTACATAATATCAATGATATCCATGGATCTTCATATTTTTTTTGTACTTTCATTTCTATTAAAGGAAAATTGTACATTATTATTTTTACATTGTGATCATTATTGTAAAGTTAGTGAGTTAACACAAACAAATAGATCACAATTATTTGATAATTTTAGGTAGATCTCTAACAATACTAAAGAACTCCAAATAAACCCGTCTATATCGTCTTTAAGTAAAGTAAGAATTTAATATGACGTTGTTAATGTATGGTGTTATTAATTAGCCACCGTGATACTCATAATATAACTATATCACGGTGATTATTATTGTTATTTTTAATTGAATTTCTAAACGCGAATTGTGATTAATCATTCACTAATCATAAATACATTTCAGAACGTTCATTAAACTTTCGCGATGTTATATTATTATTAGATATATAATACTGTATCATGCCTAATTAGTATGCGAACTGCGCACGCCGCATGCTTGTAATCAAGGATAATAGAATCAATCGTATATTGTTGCCGAAACAGTAACGGCGGTGGCTTGTAGTCCTGAACTATGCATTCCATAATAATATGTTCCTACTCTCAGGCACGTATACAAGTGAAGACGTTTGAATTTCCCATCCCCTTCAATTGTTTCCGAATCTGCCTATACATTATAATGCTTTAGTAAAAAAACAATTTTGATCTGAAAGGTGATTATAAAAATAAAAGTTATATTTTATTTTATCTTAAACGTAAGAAATTGTTTTTAAAATGATTTAAAATATTGCAAAAAGTTCTAGTATTAAGTGAATAGAATTTATTTTTCTTATTTTTTAGAACACCTTCCCTTTAAATAAAATTCATCTTAAGTTCCTGTCCACCTTTACTACCCGTACCCACGTTCACGGAAGGAAAATAATTTGTTTAGTATTATCGCACGAACCCATTATCGTTAACGGGTTTTCGGTCAGCTAAACTTTAAACTTTAACGAAATGACACTTACTATTAAAGGAACTGGGTACGATCGAAAGCGGCCAAACGAACCATAACAATATGTGCTGTGCAATATATATTTGTGTCGCGTCCGCTGAACAAATATGCCATATTTTATAGGTATTATCGAAAGTGGTATTGGATAATATTTGAACTTCACGTGGTGTTTATAGGGCAGGACCATAAGCGGTTAGGTAGAACACAACACATAGAGCTTTATCATGTTACATGACCCGTTATTAGTGAAATCGGATAAGTAAATTAGTGGAACATTTTTAATTTATAATTTTAATTGTTCAATTACGAAAACCGTTTAGGTATGTCTTATATGTATGTATAACAAACGTAAAATATAATCACAGCAATTGTTTTGATAGATTAATATTGATTTTCGTATTCGAGAAAATATTAGACACCAATCAGTTTTGTAGGTTATGGTAATTGATAGTTAACCAGGAGAATGTCTTCTTTGAAAAAATCAAACCTTTTGCAGTTCACTACTTTTGAAAAAGCGAATAGAAAAACAATGTAGATAATCGGTACGTGCTAATCGAATTTTAAATAAACGTCAGTTAAAAATATTAATTTTTTCGTGGTCGGTATTTTATCAAAAAATACGTATTCAATTTATACGATGAAAATTCCTCAGCAAATATCCAATTTATTCAAATTAATTTCTCTACCTATAATTAATAATATAATTTTAACTGTAGTTGACTGATTTAAAATACCTATTAATATTTAAATGTTTGATAAGTGAACTTCCAAGTTTTATACTCTGCATAAATTAATATAATGTGCAAATGTCATGTTTTTGATAAGCTTTATTGTCCGGATGGGTGTATTTACAATGCGGAATTTTGGTTAGTGAAAATATCTATTTTTCCAAGTACATGTACATGTGCACACACGAATGATGAATGATTAATTATTGTAAAAATATAAAACTACCTAGCCATGTCAACGACTTAAAAAAAAAATTACTTTTACAGGTAATAAAATCAATGTTCTTTAATCACACGGGGATCATGACGTGTATCTTTTTCAAAATGTTATTTATGTAACTATCAGCTCTACGCGTGTTGTACAATCTAGCTCGTATAATCTATAAATTCTATCAATTTATTCGATTGTTACGGTGTTTTCGAAAGAAACTTCTGGGAAATCGGTATATGGTGACAGTTTACGCTTGCTAATTTAACGGCAAATATTTTCGCCGAAGACCGAAAAACAAAAAGACAAGAGAATATTAAAAGGACAAGTGCAACAAAAATCGGAAATGCAAATATTCAAACATTTGTTCGTTCGAAAACGATTAACAATCAATTTCTCCAGAACCAAATTCTGTACAGACGTACCTAGTCTGACTGTACGTGTGACATGTGATTATGGCAAAGTTTACGAAACGTTTCAGACCGGTAAGATCACGTGAATTTGATATGCAGCACGAGCATAATAATACATGCGTTATATGCATTACCAATCAACGTGATGTCACTGTAGACACCAAAATGTTGATTTTGTGATAATGGCTGAATTCAACACGTTTTAGTGATTATTGACACATTTAAATGCATTTGTCTTCTCAATTGCAATGGCATATATATATATATATATATATATATATATATATTGAACGTCATGGAGCAAATAACCTTATATGTTTTGACCAAAGTCTAGCAGTAATAATTATAATTACAAAACAACAGAACCGAATAACTTTTTAGTTTTCGAGTTATTTAATTTAAAGTTTTATCTTCTATGTTTTATTTTTACATAGATATATAATAAGGTTTGAATTTATTTAACATAAAAATGAATGTATTAAGCTTTGTATCTAAAGCTGATATTTATCCCGATAAACTTATAGTTCTATTTTTCATAATTAGATTAAAAATTAAAACGTACAGCATGTGTATAGCAAGATGAATTAATTATAAAATTAGACTTATAAAGTAATTTTACACTATCTAATACAGGTAAGTTAATTTGTTATGTCTAAACCGTTATAAATAACATTAACTCAGTATTCACTTAACTAGTTGTTATGATTTCATTTGGTAACTCGTCATAGTTCGTCTTAGTTACTAAAATTTATTTACCATTCAGATTTGATCTGTTTGTATGGTAAAAAAATCGCTAATTTATTAACGATTAAAGTAACCTATGCACGAGGTCGCAACAGAAATAACAAATATATAATGTTAAAAAACACCTCCTCCCAGTGCTCTTCCAATTGGATTGAGTTCAAGAGGTTCCATGCGGTGTAAGGAGTTTGATAATCGTGTACTACGATGGTAACATGATGGCGACTCCTAAAACGGAATGATTCGTGGAAATATTTAATATATTTACCAGTCACTTTAACAGACTGTATCCACATCATTATATATAATACTCGGTGTATTCGATGCTATCCATTTCGTCAAATTTATTGCAATTTCGTATCTACGTCTTGTCCTTTCTGCATGAACAGCACATTGCGCAACAGGCAACAGGCGAAATAGATATATGACAAAAATACAACTTTATGTTCTAAATAAAAAAAATTTGTATAGTTTAAACTCAAGTAACATATATATGTAAATAGTATCTTCTTCTACTTCGCCTTCCTCCCAACTATTTGGGGTCGGCCACCCTTGTCCTACACCTCCACTTTACTCGGTCAATCACATCTCCTCTGTACACAACGACAGCCCTCATGTCATTCTCCAAAGTCTCCAACCATCTCTTTTTTGGTCTTCCTCTTCCTCTTTTCCCTTCAACGTCCATCTTCATAACCACTCTTACTGCATTCGTTTCCTCTCGCCTCATCACATGCCCAAACCATCTCAGCCTATTTTCTCTCATCTTGTCCACAATTGGCGCTACACCAACACTACCTCTCACGTATTCATTCCTTATTCTATCTTCTCTTGTCACTCCACTCAACCATCTAAGCATTCTCATTTCCGCGACACTCATACTTTGTTCTATTCTCCTGTTAACCGCCCAACACTCTGAACCATACAGCATAGTTGGTCTCACTACACTTTTATAAAATTTACCTTTCAGCCTAATTGGAATTCTCTTATCGCATAACACGCACAATGCTTCTCTCCATTTCATCCACCCACACTTAATCCTATGTTTTACATCAATGTCAAAGCCCCCCTCCTTTTGAACAAAAGATCCTAAATATTTAAAGCTCTCAACTTCACCTATCACATCACCATCTATTGTCAGTTGTCTCCTCATTCCTTCAACTTCTTGGTCTCTTTATCCAAAATCATACTCAATATACTCAGTTTTATTTCTTCTAATTCTCAATCCCTTTTCTTCGAGGGCTAACCTCCACTCATTTACCCTATTATTGACAACTTCTTTTAATTTCTAAAAACTTTCTTTTTTTTATTTGTTTTCTTATTTTATTATTATATATTTATCTTAAAATACACAAATTATTATTATATTATGTGATCATTATATGTTTTTATATTATTATATATATGTATATGTCAAGTTATTTTATTTGTTATATTTTACAATAATTAATGTTATGGGTTATGAAAGTGGATAGAAATCAATTATTAAAGTTTAAGCAAGCGAAACGATTGAACAATTTTGATCTGCCAATTTATTTATAATCTGTACACTGTCGTTTATAGACGTATACTTTTATAAGTACCTATGATTTGAGTTCAAATTTCGCCTCCCTCCCCCTAGAAGAAGATCTGAATACGCCCCTGTTCCAAGTGTTATAATTGTCGGTGTGCGCGTATCACTAAAATATTTAAAACAGACGATTATTGATGTAATATCGTAAGATGGAAGCGATAAAAAAAAAAAACCATTATTGACTTTATTTAAAAATATATTATATGGTGTGCGTATGAGTCGTCTTACGCACGGTCGAAGCGAATGAAATAAGAGGGAAACGCAAGGATCACGTGAAAAATATGCTCAACTCGAAATGAAAAAAAAAATGAAATTTTTTTTTTTGGAATTATTAAAGCGATTAACCTCAATGCCTCGACTTACATTATTAAAAGTTTTATGTGGGACATTAGACCCGTATACGTGTTGGATTGAAGTCGATCCGTACTCTTATAAACTTTTATATGTTCATTACGTATTGCTCACATATCTTAATCACATCGCGTAACTAGTGGTGAGAGAATGAGTATTTTTTATGTGTATCAATGTGTGTACGACATGTTTAGTACATTAAATACATATCATGTGTATTTATGTATTTAATTCCAATTTTGTAACGTCAAAAGCATTACTATTGTTGCAATTTATGACCATTATGTGCATCGGCTAGATAATTACATTTGAAATGTTTCAAAGTTATTTTATCTAAATCCTACAATGTTTAAAAACTTGACAAAACTTCATACACATCCTCTCGTACGGGGTGATCAGCAATCGTTATGTGACAGCGGTTTTGTCATATAAACATGCAATGGACATTTATGTATGACAGATAAGTTCTCTAACATTTTGTAATTTAAAATATTTACATTCCATATTTTCTTCCCATGTCTGAAAAAAATTGATATTTCGTTAAATTTTGATAATCCTGTGGGTATTGTGGATATTTGTCCGTATGCATATGTAATGTACATAAACGTATATAGAAAATCCCGATAGAAAGATTCCATTTTTTTTTTTTAATATATCCATGCCAAGTCGGATAAAAATTTCTTGATTGAAAACCATATTTATTGATTAACAGAGAAATATTTATTATTTTTACAAGGCATTTAATGGTAATATGTTTATTTCTTTCACACAGAAATATTTTAAATATATCAAAAAGCTTTTTAGTTTTGTACACAATTTAGAAAATCATCGAATTAATAAAGTATTAGATTATAGTATAATGTTTAATTAATAATCAGTATAACACAATCTCATCAGTGCATTAAACTTAAAAATAAATAGATCATACATCTACTAAACTAATATATAAATATCAAACGCGAACCTATTATAGTAGGAGAATAATAATCAATTAAATTATAAAAAATGCATTTTCTTTGTGATATTATATTTTACATTTTTTGGTGTCTTAGATTTGTACATGTTTTTGTAATAATTTTAATTATTTTAAATTTACCCTCAAAAATAATCAAATCCGTTTTGATTGAAAATTATTACGTGGAAGTAAAAAATACACGTTATTATATATTATTATTGTTCATGCGGTGTATGTAATGGTACATTTTCACAACCTAAATATTATTATTATTGTATATTATTTCATAAAAAATTATTCAACCGTATCCCACAGTAATGGAATTGTTCGGCACTTAAATTGGATTTATTACTCCCAGCCGACAACAAGGAATAAAATATGTAGAATTTTCCATTCAAGTTTTCAAACATTAATTAACGTTTTCGGTGCGATACGTTTGTGAACTATACGCAGAATCGTAAATTATTGAGATTCTATCGAGATATATTTACCGCCATGCGATTGTGCGTGTAGTTTTTACGATAGAAATTGCGTTTGGAGTGCGCAAAGTACTTGCACGCGTTATTTACCAGGAAAGAAAAAACAAAACACTGAAGAGGCTGTAGTGTATAGGGAACAACGCAATTGATTTAATATCGTGGAAATATATCAAACATACTTAATCCTATTGTAACGTTTTATGTATGAAATACATTTTTAATTACATATGCGCGCACATATATATTAAGTTGAAAGTTTTGTACGCGTGGTTCTAACGCGATTTGAATAATATAAATAAATAAACGAAAAGCGTAATCGATTTGACGGTTTTTTCAACGAGATTACGTGCACGTATTACACGTATACATGTATTACACTAAAAACGATTAGAAATATGAAATTATTATTATTATTATTACTATTATTCATAATAAATCTATAAACGGTGCATTTTGGAATCACGTGAGCGCAACGTAATGCTATTGGATAACCTTAAATTAATACCATGTTAAATTTTATATGTTTGAGTAGACCTAACTTTATTATTTTATGTATTCAAATTGAAGACACATAGATCAGATATAGTAAGCCGATCGTGATATCAAACCTAGCACATCATATTATACCGATTACCAAACGATAAGGAACCATTCATCAACGGCTCAGTACTTATGTATTAAGTTTAGTTTTTCAACCTATTATTAACTACATCGCTAAGTTTGATAATTCTCCATTCAGAAACGTATATAGTTTTTGAAAACAATTTAAATTAAAAAAAGTCTGGATGGATGTTAAAATAAAAGAGTGTCGATTTTATTTCAGTCAAAGCTGGTGGTGGAAAATTCAGAAGTCAGTTCTGTCTAAGGAATAAAAGTCTGATTCTAAGAAAAGAAGATGTGTAACATAAATCATGAATTTTATCGAATTTCTATATTTAAATGAAAATTACGTAATTCAAAAATTCACAAAATATTTGATAGAAATAAAATCATGTAATGGCGAAAAAAATCGATAGTTATACAGATTAAATTTTTAAATAATTACGTTGAAACTGATGTTACACAATTTCATATTAAAATATCAAGGGCCTTTTCAGCAAGCATTGATAGGACCGCTAATAATTTTCAAACAAAATCATATGCATTTTTTAACGCGGGACATCCAAATATTTTTATTCTTAATGACACTATTCTAGGAATACAGTCAGACACATACATATAATAATGAAACGAAGTAAAAAAAGGTTTAAGAAGGAAATTTTTTACAGGAGTAGATATGCATTATAAATGATAAGAGTATTTACTTGGTTGTCCTTACATTAGCTAATTTCAAACGAAATGTGTGATTAGAGAAAATAATTGGCCGAATGAGATAATAGCTCGCGTAGCAATAACTATAATTATTATAATTGTAAAGTATTAAATAGTTACGAATCCAAAATATAAGATAACTAACTTATTTCGATGGGATGTATAAAATTATAAATTCTACGAGTAGCTATTTGTTAGACTGCAGACTGTCGGTGTCTAGACTACATACATTTTAACGATAACATTTAATTGAATCCTACAAATACTTTTGGGCAATCATATTGAGTCCAACCAATATATGTATAATATACAAGTATACAAATAAATTAATTTGCAGGTTTTACTTTTCAGAATCAGTATCATTTGAATTTTTATTAGTGACCAATTAGAAACTTAACCTAACCTAACATATATTAGTCAGACTCCATTCTGATCGCTCAAAAGTATTTGTTAGATTCAATTCAATGTTATCGTTAAAATGTATTTAGGCTAGACACCGACACTCTGCGGTCCTACAAATAGCTACCCGTAGAAATTCTTATTTTATATATCACATCGAAATCAATATAAATCAGTTATCTCATATTTTTGGATTCATAACTATTTAATATTTTACAATTATAATTGCTACGCGAGCTATTATCTCATTTGGCCAATTATGTCCTCTCATCACATATTTTGTTTGAAATGTGCTAATGTAAGGACAACCAAGCAAAGGCTCTCATCATTTATATTTTTCATATAAAATAAACGATTATATTACAAATATATAAAATTAAAATATTGAAATTGATTTTTTTTCAAAATAACGTTTATTATATTTTTAAATGCGGCCACTACAAAAAAAAGCTGATAAAAATATTATGGCCCACGTAGTTGTAAAAATAGGCTGCTAACGCCTGAGTTATAGATTGTAAATTTTGTTGTGGTCAAATTTAATTTCCAAGTTCCCATGTATTTCAAAGATGTTTGTATTCACAGTTTACATTCAGCACGTATAGAATCTATATGTTGTGTAGGTATTTACGCATTTGACTAAGTGTTGACCGTGACCAATATTAAACGCGTTGTTAAATGTGAACTTGAGCCAATAACTGAAATTTCAAGTACGGCTCTATACGAGTATATACGATGACAATCAGTTGAGTAGATAGAAAGATTTAAACAAATCTGGAAGGTGTTTGTGTGTGTAAATGAAATTTGATTGAAAAGACGATATGTAAAATTATACACCGAAAATGTGCGTGTCTCATACAATACAACCGAAGAAAAAATAGTTAGATTTATATGACTTTTTCTAATTATAATATTTTTATATTTCTCATATATTAAATACTACCACGTCACAGCGACAATACACATACACACACACACACACACACACACACACACACACACACACAATACCATCAAATATAATTTAATATACTCTCGTCAATACGTTTTCATCGCAAAGTTTTTTACGGAACATAAAATATAATATTTTTAACTAATATTTTTAGATAACAGTCGATTACTTTTTAACGTAATATAAAGTCGTTCGGTTTGAATGATTTATTTGATTGCGTATTTCTTTTACTATTATTGATTGTAAGTTCTATTAATTTAATGGGATGTCGATACTTTTTTACCAATACAGTTTATCGTGCCAATATCAGAAATTAAGGAGTACACTATACTTTATGAATATATTATGAATTTCGTTTTTGTTTTAAACTAAAATAAAATTACGCTTGTGGAATCTACAAATTCAGTTTTAAAATTATTTATGAGTATAGGAGGTATATATACATAGTTGATTATCATAATTTATTATTGTAAACCTTTATAAATAATATATAGTAAAATCTAATAACTATGTTTTTTTTCCAAGAATGAATTAAATATTATCAGTTTTAAGTCAAGTTGTTCGTTTGACATCGAATGAAAGTTGAAATACATACAGTTCAAATAATACAAAATACAAAAAATACAAAAATTCAATAATCTGCGTTATCATAGATTTTTATAACTAATAGTATATTATTAACATATATGGACTAATTTTTAACCGAGAAATATAAGCATATGAAAGAAAAAGTAATAAAAACATAAAAATGCTATATAATAATCCAGACATTCGCTCATTTTTATTAGGTGAAAACGATTAGAGTGGTCGAGCATGCATGAAGAGCGGATATCTAATTAAAAATGTATTAGTTAATAAAATAAATAAAACAAGACACTTTGAACAACCCAAAACTCGATAGATTGATGTATTTGCTAAAGATTTATCAATAATAGACCCGAACGCAGCATTAGAGACAAGGTATCAAAGAGATGGATGGAGAGTAATTTTGATGGTAGCATCCTAAATGAGCCGTTAAGCTGAGAAAGAATAAAAAGAAGAAATTTAAAAATACATTTTATTCTTGTATATTCAATGCAATACATTTTTAATGTATAAATAAATTAACTAATAGTTTATATGTAAAAATAAATAAATAAATACTTAGCCTGGAGTATAATTATATTTGTAAAGTACTACCGATTTCGAATTACAAATTCATCACCAGGTATATATCATATATTATACTTTATTCACAACGTACACTAAAAATTATTATAAATTAAATCTATACATTATTTATGATATTCATTTGGGAATGATCATCTTTAATATGTTTTAGATTCTGACGGAGTGATGGAATCTATTGGTTTTACAATGATGTGCGTTTTTTTTTTATTTTTTTTAGATTCTGAACGGAGTGATGGAATCTATTGGTTTTACAATGATGTGCGTTTTTTTTTTTTTATTTTTTTTTTTTAGATTCTGAACGGAGTGATGGAATCAATTTTTTTTGTGTCTGACAACACATTTTTGGCAGTAAAAATGCTTCGATTTGCTTAAACAGCAACTTTTCTGAAAGGAAAGTGAATGTAGATGATACTTTAGCAAGTCAAAAATCCAACTTTTTCAATACTTTTTAAAAAAATTGAAAAAAAACGATAAAAAAATTACGAAAAAACAGGAAATTTTACGCAAATCACGTTTTTACAAATTACATTTTTTTAAAATGCTCTAACTCAAAAACCAAAAATCGAAACAACTTGAAATATTCACCAAATTTTTATATTGGCGTTCTCTATACATGGTTAAGTTTTCAAAGTGTTATGACATATTTAAATTTTCGATTTTTGTAAAATTTTTTTTTTTAAACATCTATCAAATTTAATTTGCAGACCGAAAACTCTTGAAGATATAATACAAGGTTTATAATAGTTAAGCTTATCGTTACTAAAAAATATCAGTGATCGTTTATTTAAATTTTTTTTATAAGCCCTTAATGCTCAAATTTGTATAAAATGTATAAAAATCACGATAATTTGCAAGTTATTTGTATATAAAAATTCATAAAATGTTTTCTGTTCATACTTAAGATTCAAAATTTTGACACTATGTTGTCCATAAGATAATCTTCAAAAATATTTAAAACAAATTCTACCAAACTTAAAAGGAAAAATGGCATGACTATTTGAAATTTAAATTTTTACGAAATTGCATACTATTGCATTATATTTCAATTTTTTTTTTTTTATAAATCATGGCTATAGAAACTATATCTATATCTTTAGCCGTGTTATCAATACACCTATGGTGTATATACATATACATTGTATATATCTGTGTTGTTAACAGTGTTTCAAAAACCAAACATAACCTAAAAAAATTTTATATATACTATATGTTAATATAATGTATTGTTATAATAACTACATGCATTATTTTTAAATAATTTAACTATCTCGCTGTATACAACTGCAACCCATCCTAATTGAAAAATATATTTATCGTTTTCAAATTAAAAATTTACTTTTTACAATATTTATTAATAACAATGTATTATATCCTAGACAAACATTTTAACTCGTTCAGAATCGTTATTCGTATACAATGATATCTATCATTGCATTCAAATTTAACAAATCCATTGTAATAATGACCTATCCTATAAACAAGGTGCACTCCACCCCCAACTGTACAGTAGAAAGATGGCCCATCCGGTTCTTTTTTAATTTTTTTTATATATATATTTATAGTTATTTGTTACAAATAAGTTAAAATGTATTTCTTATTCTATGAACTTAATTTAATATTAAAACAATTATTATTGTATTTTAGTTTTTTATGTTTTT